>CM060707.1:6337984-6937984 GCA_030686995.1 Artemisia argyi | reverse complement strand
TCTCTCCCTTCCTCTAAAAGAAATCCCAGTGGAGCCTCTTTACGCACCATAATCCCGGCTTTGGAACATATATCAACTAGGATATAGCGCACCAAATTATGCCTGAACTTAACACCAACTTCGCTAGCGCAGTGGACCGCGTGATCCCCCCACTGGTCCATACGGTGTATATTGCAACTCGGGCATAAGCTGCCTTCAGAGAACATAGGAACCGCAAGCCTGTAGCATAACACTGATCGAAATTGGCGAGGATTCATCCTTTGTCCTAGACCGTCGATAGGGATGGCGAAGAGGAAGTCCTGCGCATGTGAGGCGCGAATACTACTAAGTATAGCCACTTGCCTTGTACTTAGTGAGTAGTTGGAAACAAGGTCTTTCTCAATGACACCGAAATAACACTTTGCTAAGGCTTTCATCATTTGGGGGGCAGAAGCGCCCCCGGTGACAGTGAGGAAGTCGGTGTTACAAGTAGCGTTGAATATGTCCAAAGCATGCTGGAATGAAGGGCTATGTGTAACAATACCCGTTTTGGTGAGTATCTTATCCTGCAAGTCGTTCGTTTACATTCGAGAAGCGAGGAAAGCATATTGGATGATGTCCCCCGCTAAAAGGATGCCGAGACCACCGAGCTTTATTGGAAGAGTGGCAAGCCTCCACTGCCAATCACCAAACCCTGGCCCTGAAACAGTAACAATCTTCTCCAAAGAGGCACGTAACGTCTGATCGAACTGAGCTTGGGCCTCTGATAAGTGCAAGGGGGAGCATGTTCTCAAAGTATAAGATAATTTCGAAACTCCTGCACAATTACGCAAAAGGAGAAGCTCACATTGTGGATCATTGAGTTTGTTAATTGCCTCGATTAAATGTATGGTTTTCGAGACCCTTTTGGAAGCCAAATCCCAACAAAAACCTTCGTCTAAACTAACCGAACCACCAAGAAGTTTGACACGCCATCCACTCTGCTTCTAGGGTCTTCGGCAGGCCAGAAGAGTTCAGTCTTGTCAACATTTAAAAACAAACCACGAGCGGGCCCCTCTGTCCTAATGATGTCAAGTGCCTTGGCGACCATGAGCGTATCTCCAACAATAGTACCATCATCGAGGTACCACGCCTAAAGGGTAAGCTCACACGACTAATTGATAGCATGAATCAAAAGGTGCAAAGCTAGGGCAAACAACAAAGGGCCCAATAGATCACCTTGTTAGACACCCTGACATGACCAAAGGATAGAGTCCTCATAATAGAGTCTGGCAGGGTGGGCATAACAGAACTCAACCCAAGGGGCAATAGAAGCCCCTAGCTTCCTGAAGCAAGACACTCCTATCAACAAGATTGAAAGCATTCTTAAAGTCTACTAAAAGCATGGAAAGTCCAACTTCACGCCCCTTAGACTCAATGAGCCTATTTACAGAGTGGAGGACAGCCTCGCATCCCCCAAGGACTTCAACCCCGAATTGAAAATCCTGCAAGTAAGAGTTCATGGAATCACCGACCGAAGAAGAGGCAACCTTTGATACAAGCCTACGCCAAACATTACCAACAGCAATAGGGCGTATACCGCCACCAGGCTTGACTAAGGGAGTCAATGGGGCACTAGCGATATATTCCCCCAGTTGACTAGGGCACTTTACACTAAGGAACAGATTAACAACTCCAGTAATGGACCCAAGCAAGTCATCAGCAATAGCAGATGACGCCCCTCCCAAAATATCCATCAAATGTTGTGCCCGTAGCCCATCACGACCACATGACGTCCCTTTGGGGAAGCTGCGAATCCTGTTGAGTACCAAGTCCTTGTCGACAGAAAGGGCGTCCTCGTCAAGTGAAAAAGAGGACGGGGTCGGCTGGGGGGCAAAAGGGTGTTTGGCCTCGAGCTCCAATAGAGTGTCAGGTGTGGATGGGGCGATGCCAGAAGATGTGAGCACCTTAATAGCATCAGTAAAATGCCCGTCCCCAAGTTTACCCTTGCACTGACCCAAGTTGACCCCGTTTTGATCCTTAAGTTTCGTCACCCCTTTGAAAGATGGAGGCACTTCGGCTAACCGATCCATCGCCAGACCAAGCCTGTCTACGGGATCCCTCCATCTGAGAATGGCGCGGGAAATACAGTCAAGCTGGCAGCGTTCTCTCTCACCAGAACGTCGTTGAGTTCTGTTTGTTGGCACAAAGGCGAAGAGCACGCATGATGGCAAAATAAGGAGTTCCACCCATGCAGATAAGTCCCCCGGGCTCAATAGTACCTTATCCAATGCTCCACGAAAAAGCTTAGCAAATCCAAGTCGCGCCCTGGGGGGAATACATTTAACCGTACGTAGTTTCTTTGAGAAAACCCGATCAAGGAGGTTGATGTCGTAAGTGGACTCTCCAACGAGAGGGGGCATCCCAGAAGCAGCTCCCTCAAAACCCTTTTCAACAGTGAGAGTACCATCTGACTCACCAGCGATACTCTCCTCAACTATATTCAGGGCCAGCCTCATGGGTATAGGAATACCGTAGATTGCTACTTCGTCAAAATGAGGTGTCGGAACCATATCACCAACGGCATGTTTGCAATTCTTACTAAAGGTGTGAGTGCAAAAACACTCCACACAGAGCCAAATGCCCGCTTGATGAAGTGCCTGGTCAAGAGTAGAGAATAAAGAGAAGTCACTCGCAATACGTGTTTTGTGAGAAGCCTTCAAAACATCAGTCTTAAAATGGCGGGTGCCTAGGTGATCAATAAAATATTTCCTAGTGAACCCCTTCTCATTTCACTACTACACAAACAGGCTAATGCAACGGAAATTTGCAACGGTAAAATTCCGTTGCAATTTTGCAACCGTTTTGCAACGGAATATCAACTGATTAGCAACCATATTGAAAACGGTTGCAAATCTGTTGCAAAAAATAAATTAATTTCTTTTATATTTATTTTAATTAATATCGTTGCAAATTTTAAAAATTTGCAACGGATTTTGCAACGAAATATTAAAATTAATTATAAAAAAAATTATTTTCTATTGCCGTCGCAAATCCGTTGCAATATTTTGGGAATTTGCAACGAAATTGCAATGAATTATTAAAATTGAAAATAAATTAGTTAATTTAATAATGCCGTTGCAAATTCGTAGCAAATGAAAATAAAATTGCAACGTATTCATAACGAAGTATTATAATTAAACAAAAAAATAATAGTACTTCTAATTTTTTGCAAATAGTTGATAATCTGCTATGAATTTATAACCGGAAAACTTATCTTCAATTTTGTTGCAAATATTTAAAATTTTACATCGAATTCGCAACCAAAATCTAAAAGTAAACACAAAAATAATCGTCTAAAACTTTAAAAGTTCACGTTCACATATGATATGTGTACCATGCTTATATTGAAGTATGGAATGATCGTATATTAATTGGTAAGGACACTGTGAGATAGGGATGAGCATTTCGACCCGAACCCCGGAACCGTACTGGTACCAAAACGGTACCGATCCCGATATACGGTACGGTACTGGGACTTCAAAATAAGGTGAAAAAAAATCGGGACCACTAATTCGGTACGGAACCGATATCAAATCGGGAAATTCTAGAAAAAAGGGAAAACACGATTTTTCGGTACCGGTACCGATACCGGTATCCGAATCCCGTTTGGTACAGTACCGGTACCACTAATTATGCTCAGGAAAAAATCGGTACCGCTAATTCGGTATGTGATCGGTACGGGACCGGTACCGTGCTCATCCCTACTGTGTGATGATAAGACTATCTCATAATCAAGGTAATTATTAATGTATATATGCAAATAGTTATTAAGAGGGGATTGGGATGGTTGTGGTTGTGTTGTTTGGTTTCTCGTGTTGAACAATAAGGACCTGATGAGTTGATAAAGATTAAAAAGCTCGGATAACACTTAAACAAACCATGTGTAGACTGCGTGTGAGGTAGTATTTACCCAAGTATTCGAACTTGTGAAGTTTATGTGGGATGCCTTTTTATTTATAAAGAGTAGAGTAGGGTTTAGAGATCAACCCTTGAGGAATGTTCAACAGTTATCAGGAAGCCACGCGTTGACCATCTAAGAGTAAACAAGGAGGACGTGTGGTCTTTCCTCCTTGGATCGTATGGGAGAGTGATATGCCTCCTAATGCCTCATGTCAGATTGTACATCTACTTAACCGTTGCTGGCAGTTGGGGACAATTGTCTCATGCACATGTACTATGCAGCATGAGAGATGATACTAGGTCCAATTCCCTGGGTTTGCATGGCTCTCATCTTGGATTGACTCGCTAACCTTAAGTAATGGTCTTGATCCGAGCGTATAGTAAGTACGCTTGGGCCACTAATACTGATACACTATCAAGTCATTCCAGTCTAGTATTATGTCACGTAGAAGTGAGATGATGACAAACTTATTTTACTGAGTCCCCCTCTCGTGATGAGCTACCAAAACCTCTCAGGCTAATTCTTCCAAGGATTATGTCACACATGTTTTGTTTTTTTTTGTTTTTTTTGTTTTTTTTTTTTTTTTTTTTTTTTTTTTCTTTTTTTTAATAATGACTAGGGTGAAAGTTGTATTCCCCAAGTAACATATGGGGTATTATGGGTAATGTAGCATTGAATGTGTGTGTGGGAAATGTATAAGGGATCTTCTCAAAATGATTAAATTTTGTCCTTTTGATTTTTTAGACAGGTCCAGGTCTGTCGATTTGATTGTGCTTGACGCTATCCTAACATTGATCGCACGCGCATCTGCTAGGTCATGAACGACACACGCGTTTATTGGGTATGTTGGCCCAATGGGTTGTTACCACTTATTTTCCACCAACACCATTTTTACCCTCCTATAAATAGGGGTTAAAAAAGGGGTAAGAAGTTATGCTTTTATCCTCCTATAACCGGCGACAGTTTTCCTACTTTCAAAGGTTTTTTTACAAAGACTTTTGAGAGAGAAGATGACGAAACAAGGTTAGTCCGCATTTTTTCTTCTTCTTGTTGTTAATAGGTAAACCTTTGTTGTACCGTATTCGCCTCGTGTGCCTGAACAACATGAGAAGGCGATCAACTACCGTCGCCCGACGTCACTTCCTTTTACCTACAGTATGCGTGAGATTGTAATGTTAAGCTTCCATTGCATCCCTTTTACTTTGAAATTTTCCGTCTTTATAATTTTGGCTTGCCAAAATGCATCAACTAGGCTATCAAGTCATAGTGCTTTTATCCAGGCTTGCTCTGAGTTGAATGCACATCCAAGTTTGCATATTTTTCGTCGTATTTTTTGTTTGTGAAAGCATGGGTCGTGTTGGTCTATAAAGAAGATGTCTAGCTTTAAGAGTGGGTTCTCTATGACCGGGTACATGCTAGGTGTTCGGCTTATGATTTCGACAAGTGTCTCATTGTACAAGTTGCTCAGTCGCTTGATCTATGTTTGGGATAAAATTAAGATAGGTCCCGAAAGTGATTAAAACCGTTGCGACTGGTTTATTTTTTTAATTTTCCCATAATCTTTTTACTTCCTGTTTAGAATAAAAGGCCATGATTTTTTTATGATGATAAATATAATAAATAGTAACATGTTGTGAACAAGAATTAAGGGAATGAAACTATTCTTCTATTAATTATTAATTTGGAGATTTACAACGAGTATAAATAGACAAACATTAGGGTAAAACCCTAATAGCTAATATGGGCTGTGGGCCTACTATGTGTTATATGGATATCCACTAATAATTATCCATAACACTCCCTCTTGGATGTCCATATTGTTAATACGCTTTGGAAATACTGCCTCATTAAAAACCTTGTCAGGAAAACCCAAAGGGACTAAACCACGACTAAGGGAAAAAGAGTGCAGCGCGTATTGTTTCCCTCTGATGATTATATCACTTGAGATCTTTGAGTCGCAGCATCCTAATGTTGTAACTTAGCTTCCTAAATGCTGAGATATGAAGTGCCTTAGTAAATAGTCGCCAAATTGTCGCTTGAACAAACTTCTTTAAGTTAAGCAACGTATGCTGCATTATCTTCATTCAAAATTGTTGGTGCCTCCTTCCCAGAATTTCTAAATGGTTGGATGAACTATCCGCGATTGTTTGCTCTGCCGAACGCCATGAAATTTCACTACCGTCACTCGTGAGTATGTATCCACTTTAAGACCGACCATTGTTAGGACCAAACATATATCCTGCATTAGTAAAACCAACTAAACTTGTTTTGATGGGTTAGTAAAATATAAACCCACATTTCTTGTACCTTAAAGATATCGAAACATTTACATTATTCAATTCCATTTATTTGTTTAATTTGATCAATTAGCATTCTCGAGAATTTTAAATCATAACACGTGATGTATGCATTCTATATTCCTTAAGAAATCTCAACATCAAACGAGATCTTGTATTATTATGTTAGACGCATACTTATTTCTTATATTGCCAGACTTATACAATATTAAACTATATTATTGGATCCACCACATGTGAACATGCATCTCCATGATCATTTACAAGTATTTGAGAAAATATACATGTGTCATCACTTATGCCTTATGCATAATTTCATTTCATTTTCTCATAAAGACAAATGCATATCCAATAATTCATATGTACGGACTTTATGTCCTAGTAACCATGTCTCATCACAAGAAACTTTAATCTTTCATTAGCTCTTTGCGTCTTTACTTCTTTTGGCCATTCATTTATACATCTGCACTTCATGCAGGTATGCTTTCATGATCCTCACCATGATTATAGCGCTATCTTATATATTTACATAATCATTTCCATGCCCATTACCATATACAATAGTACTATCGACGTCGATTCATTACTTTTCGATTCCACACTTTACTAGACATTTATTTATTGAGATCTCATGAATTTTCATTTACCCGGGATTTTTCAAGAACCTTCATGTCTAGTGTATCTTTACAAGACTATTATGGGGTCTTTATTACCTCGATTCGACCATCTTAATTTTCTTGCTCCATTGTATCACTTCAATCGAGGACTTTTATTTGGAATCGATTAGTCTATCACGTTGTAGACGTGCCATAGACTTACTACCAATCATTCGTTTTACTTGTGGGACATACATTCTAATTGGAGCACTAGCAGCGTATATAGGATCTAGTCAATTCTTAGGTCACTAAACATGTCTGGCATTTACTAGATCTGGAATTTTATTTGTCCCTTGAACTTTAAGTTCATATTCATTAGTGTGAGGATCAACATTATATCATAATTCATTCCAAATTTCTCGCTGCTCATTCTCCCTCTGAATGAATTATCAATTTCAACATCCCTTCATGTGCGTTGTGGTGGATTTACAATACAGGTTCCGCACACTTACAGAAAACTTTATATGGGAAACATATAGTTGTGACCAAAACCATTATAATAGGGAGAATTCATTATTAATTGTTGGCAAGATGCGAATTCATATGTCATAACATGCCCCATAAACTAAAAATTTTTGTTCTCATAATATTATTGGCTTTGCAATCAACTGAAGACGTTTTATGAACGTTTCAACAAAAGCAATTCGCGTATGAACATGGGCTACTTTTATGTTCAACACTTATTCCAATAATCGCCCAATACTTGGAAGTATTCACCACCATTCTCAATAATATAATTTGGAAAACCGTGCTCGCATTTTATAAGCTGAGTCACTAATCACGCTAACTTTAAGTTGCGTATTTGATAATCATTTTGACGATGCATTGATTTTAGAAATCAAAATGATCCACATGGCACATGTATAGGCCTACATACATGCCCTTTTTATCTTTCCCAAAATTTTATAGGATAAAATCCTTACTTTAATCTGGCGGTGATAGATAAACAATTAACTTCCACAGAGAACAATCTTCTATACATTCGCATCAACATTGACCTAGGATGGTTAACCGGTCATGCCAATTAATACAACAATCTTGGCTCATAGACTTATAGTTTATGACCACATGTGCTTCAATTGCACTTGACTTTGTGTGAATGTCGAATAATATAGAAAACTTAAGATGTAATCACAAATTAACTTATATTTCTAGATCAAACATATATAAGCTCTTTTATTGCTTTCAAACGGTATATACTCTAATACGGAGTAGCCTATAGCATTATTAATAATGAAACACATTTTGCTATAATGTGATGTTGCACAATTCGTTAAACACATATGTATATATACAATAAAGCAATTGTTCAAGTGACAAGCTATATATTAATACATCAAACCATGGCAAATAGTAACATTCATGATTAGGCCCAATGACAACAACAAACCGCACAAAACATACATCATAGGCATAAAAATCGATCTTAAACACGTAAACAACAAGTTATATACCATCACTCTTATATAGACTTAAACCTTACTTTATTTAATCTGTAGTAATTATCAAATTTAATGATCATGGATTATTATTATATGTATTATAGGATCTTAACTTAAGTGATGTGACATGTACGTATTACCTACAAAACTTTTCTGTAAATCATGAATTCACGATACAACTAAGACAAATCAACAAAATAAACTAGTGTTTTTTCTTTGCACACACAAGTTTTAACCACATTGTAAACTATAAGAGAATTTAAAAGATCAAAAAGAAAAATAAAACATGATACTCCTTATGTAACCACAAAAGAATAGTAAAGCAGTTTACAGCTAGTGTAGTTTTTAGGCCACAAATTCTAGTCATGCAATGATAATTCATATTACATTATTCGATCAATACTCGTGTTCGTAGAGCGTCGAATGAGATAACTTCAAAAATTGCAACAAATTTTAGACCATATATCACATTGTCAAGGCTTAAGATAGTATCATATAATCCACGTACTGTTATAAGCAACAAGCAACATTAAGTATCACACTCATAACAAAGATCATGCGGGAATGCATTATGCAAAATTCTATTAGCATCGTATATTATAATATTAAACCAGTCTTAAGATCAAGGCATACATATATAATAGCAAATGTGATATATGTATACGCAATAAGAACCACCCTTTAAAACATTAACAACCTGTGATACATGTATATGCAAATGTAGTCATTGTAAATACAAAAGTATTATAATATCAATTTAAATAATTTTAAGTTTGAATAACCACTGCAGTTGCTTTTATTTGTTAAAAACAGGTCAAATTAAAATAATATGAAACTAGAGTTCAAGAATAACAAAAAATAAATAAATAAATAAACGACAAATATCAAGACGTTAATGACAATTTAATATGTCAACCAATAAATAGATCTAAACATGCAATAATATATGAATGAGGTTGAATACGCAAGCACCTTTTCGAATCAAAAGACAATATGTGACTTCGAAAAACAAACCTGTTATGTCATCTTGGGGTTTTAGCTCTTCCACGACCTGAAAAACATAAATAATTAGATAACTTTAGAGAGCGTGCTGATAACGTGTTGTGAACAAGAATTAAGGGAATGAAACTATTCTTCTATTAATTATTAATTTGGAGATTTACAACTAGTATAAATAGACAAACATTAGGGTAAAACCCTAATAGCTAATATGGGCTGTGGGCCTACTATGTGTTATATGGATATCCACTAATAATTATCCATAACATAACATTTATACTCTTTTTTTTTGGAACAACTCATTTACGTTTCTTTTTATTAAAGTGAAATTTAAGTAAGGCACTAAAATATGAAAATTTAAGATCCCGCCTAATATTTTCCAAGCCTCCCCGCCCATTTTTCCCCCAAAATCAAAACCCTAGCACTTCTCCCCTCTTATTCCCGCCGCCCCCTCTTTTTTCCTTTTCACTCCAAGATGCAAAGACACTAAACTTTTTGATTTATGCTTCTCCTTCACGAGTCCAGACCAAAGTCACCACATGTGTAAATATGATTCGACATCAATTGTGTCATGAACTCGAAGTAGCTGTGATACTCATGTCTAATCTTCAAAAGTTGGGTTTGAGCCCCAGTCCGCGGTTAAAGGTCGTTTCCAGTTTTACTTTTCTTCAGTCATATATAATGCTACGTGTTACAACATATTGTTAGATCCCACAATCCAATTTTCGGTGAAACCTAAAACTAGGATTGAATTCAAGGTTTGAATTTGGTCAAATTGATTATTCTTAGATGTTAATAGCTTCTTATATTTACTTAATTTATATATTGTATCTTCAAATTTGTAATTTTAGCGTATTCGAGTTTCAGGAATGGAAGTATTATTTTTAATGCTAAAGCCGGTAATCTCATCTTTAATCTCCAATCTTTGGTTTGAGAATATTATATCCAATTATACATATAGCAAGTCTATTTACATGCTAAAATTACTTCTTGAATTGTGACATCAGTGCAAGTGTGTGACATGTATAATCAAAAACACATTATTGCAATTGATATTTAATCCTTTCAACCCATTTATCTAGCCCTTTCTTGTTAAGCTAAAGTTGTTAGATTCATTTTTTTTTTCTTTATTTAATTTGCAGGCACATTTGAATGTCAAAAAGCCTTGGGATTCAAGTGTTTTACCTACTGGTCCATGACATTAATATGTAAGCTGTTAAAATCAAATAAACTTGAAATTTTATAAGCAATGTCATGTTTACTGCTTCCATGGTTTGAACTTTATTTGTTTTTAGTAGCGGTTTCAACTTTGCTTGCTGTTAAGTGTTAACTTGTTTGTGTTTAGGGATTGTAGGTTGTAAACATGCTAGTATCGCCTAAAGTCTCTTATAAATTGGTGAGTTAGAATTGTGTAAAGAAAAATATCTTTGTAGTACTTCTGATAAAGTTGAGTATGGCAAAAAAACATTTGTGAGTAAGTGATAATATTTACACTCCTTACTACTTATTTGTACAGCTTTTTCAAAAATTATTTCTGCTAATGTTTTGTACATCTTAAACTTTTTTTTTTCTCTCTTTATTACCTTGCCAACTACTTAACGATAACAAGCAGGCAACTACTTGCATTTCCCATTTCGTTGCAATATTTATATTTTTGTTACATGAGCGAACTTTTTTTGTATAACATTATAGATGCTGTCTATTACACTTGAAACCTAAGTTAAGTCATGGTAACATTAAGTTTCTTTGTTTATTGGGCAACCAAGATAAAAAGACATTAAAGGCTTCGAATGTGCAAATACATGTTTTGAAAGTTAACACAAGATCATTAGCATATATGTTCGTTTGGCAGTGCTTTTGTTAAACAATCATGTAATGCATGTTTCTAGGACCATTTCTATGCATCAGCGTTGTGATAACCCTTTAATTCAACATCTATCATAATGCGCATACACAAATTGATGGCGCTCACTTAAGGACCGTAAGTTTATTTTAAGTATAGTTACATGTTTCTAACATATGCTTACATGTTTATTTTACTCTGCTACAGATGGGACTTTTGTGAAGAATAAAGATATGAGCCTATGTATTTTATGGATCAGCACGTGCTCTTGATGCGGGCTATACCAGAATTATATGAAAGTAAGAGAAAGCTTAAGTATGTTACAGAAAAATCTGAAAGAAGACACCTAGAAAGTTAAGGGCTTGCTACATAACAACTTTCCTCAACCATTGTGTGTAAATATAGGCTACACTTGGTACACTTAGTGGCTGCTACAATTGGTTCCATTTGATATACTTTTGATATCAATTGAATATTTGTTTGATTATTAATTTGGGTTTGATTTTGTTTTGGTATGATAATTTTTTATATCAGATTATTTGTTTGCAAAATCATTTTCTGCAAGTCGTTGCAAGTTTATTACGTTGCAACTTTGTTGGAAAATTTGTACCATTGCAAATTTGTATTTTTGCAATGTTAGCACTTTGTTGCAAATCGGTTACAAATGCATACGGTTGCAAATTTATACGGGTCTAAATTTGTTGCAACTCTGTCGCAAATTTTTACCGTTGCAATTTGATTGCAAATTTGTGTCATTGCAAATCCATTGCAATTATTCCAATGGATTTTCTTCCCTTGCCAAACTGTCACAATGTTTTTTTGGCTGTTAGAATTCCGTAGCAAAAAAAATTTCCATGGAGCATTTATGCAACGGTAGGAATTTGTTGCAAATCCGTTGCAAATGACCATTTGCAATGGATTTGCAACAGATTCCTACCATTGCATTAGCCCCGTTGTGTTGTAGTGTTTCCGCCACTGCACCCCTCATGTCCTTGTAACAGGCATGATATCCAAAATGCGCCAAGGTTAGCCATGATAAGGAATATACCGCTATGTCAAAACAATGTCAAACCCAAGGACCTTTCCCCTAGGCCGAACCACAGTACCCCTTCGATGACAAATAAGAAGCCCACAAAGGTAATGAAAGGCCCAAGAGTTCTCGTTAAATAACCAAGTGAGCAGCTCACTAGGAAAAACAGCAAAAAGGAGCGGGGCCCACCTGGAATATATGTATACCACCCACCAAGGCAACTCGCTACTGATTAAAACCAAACCGCCACAAACGCAACTCGCCAACCTTAATCACCGCTATTATTATTATTATTATTATTATTATTATTATTATTATTATTATTATTATTATTATTATTATTATTATTATTATTATTATTATTATTATTATTATTATTATTATTATTATTCATCAATTTCTGATTAATTTTTATAATTCACATATTAGGCGCTAAATAAGGATCCGACAAATCCGTCATAATCATCATTATCCAAGTCTAGTGGTGGAGTGCATAACAGCAGGTCAAATTTTCGTATTTCTACTTACTTATAAGTAAATTTTGGGGTGTGATGTGGTTTATTTTGACTAATAATTTGGCTTGGTTTAGTTTTGAAAAACTATTCTTACTCATACCAATTATATTATCTAGGTCATGATGTCTGTTTTATTTCATCGCTTAAAGGGTGTTTGTTTCGGCTTATATAGCTGACTTAAGGCTTACTTGGTTTTGAGCTTCTCAAAACTAAGCCAAACCAAATTATTAGTCAAAATAAACCACATCATACCCAAAAATTTACTTATAAGCAATTAGAAATACCAAAATTTGACCTGCTTTTTTTGGACTCCACCACTAGACTTCGATAATGATGATTATGACGGATTTGCCGCATCCTTCTTTGGCGCCTAATATTTGAATTATAAAAATTAATCAGAAGCTAATGAAAAATAATAATAGTAACAACAACAAAAATAAAAGTAGCAAAATTAATTGCGTTCAGATTATACCATAAGTGCGGATGATGTTTTTGTTGTTTTTTTAGTGTTGAACGGGTAGCCGCCTATTTGAGATAATTGGGAAGTGAAAATTTAATTATTGTTGGTGTAAAGTGAAAACCCTAGTTTCAATCTAAAACTGGGCTAACCAAAGCCCATTCGATGCACTGTTTTTAGATATTTGTCAAAGTTGGTTTACTAACACTAAAACCTTCCGAGCCTGTGTCAACTGCACAAGGTTGAAAATGTGGTATCTACAACTATAATATAGGAAAATAGTTTCTACTGCACAAGTTTAAAAATAAGAATTTTCCTCGGTTCTTGGTGGTGATTTACCGGCGGTAAGTGGTGGTTTCCGACCGGTGGTTATTTTTACGAAGAGAAGAGTGTGATTTTAAAGAGAGAAATGGGAGTGACTTAGGAGATCGTCAGTGTATAAATGTGTGTTGAGTGAGTAAATGTGCTAGGTAGTGTTAAAAAAGAGTAAATGTGTTAGGTGCGTGGTGCAGGCCTTATTAATTTAAGAGGACATATTTGGTTGAGAGAAATTAATTGAAATGAAATAAGGTAGAGAATTAAAATTTAGAGAAATGAAATCCATAAAGAATTTTGATGAATTCTCAGCACCAAGAGATACTTGACCCAAGAAATAAGCAAAAACATATGTTTTGTTTACTAACAAAAACAAAAATGAAAACAACGTGAAATAAATTTTATAGAAAATTTGAAACTGTAAAAAAAATAGACCCGCAAATTAAAGAACATGTGCAAAGTATTTTCTTCTTTTTGTATAACACAAAACAGCTGCAAATTAGAAACCAAACAATGGAATTGAGATGATTTAATTTCTTTTTTATCTAGCAGACCAAGTCATTAAATATTTTGATGATCAAGTCTAGTCCTATCATTACCTCAATATTTAATGACTTGAACGGCTAGATAAAAAAGAGATTAGTTGGTCACTTTGCTGACCAACTTGTGCGCACACCTATTTAAAAAAAAAAAAAAAAAAAAAAAAAAAAAAAAAAAAAAAAACCTACTATTGAGCCATTTTAATAATAATAATAATAAATAAATAAATGGGATCTAAAATTTGACAGATAAAGTTTTCTTGGGGATGAACCAAGAGGCGCAACAAAAAAAAAAAAAAAAAAAAAAAAAAAAAAATATTGTGAGACAATAAAATTCCTCATCATATGCGTTTTAGCGTTTGCTTATTTTTAATGGGCCTTAATAGGTGGGTTAATGGTTCCTATATATAGAACCAAACAAAAGCAGCCCATGCACTAGAAAGTAAATTACTAACTTTGATGAAATAAAAGTTTATAAGGATGTTCCTAGAATCGGGAATTAAAGTGGTTGCTTTATTATTATTATTTTTTTGTTATTATTTAATTTTTAATTTTATTGTTTAAAAAATTGAAAATGAAATAAAAATAGAGATGAGGTTGTTTTATTACACCAAGTAGGTCGTTGAAGCAATCCAAGAGAGAGAAAGCTGTAGTGGCAAAGGAGATGAAGGTCGCCTGGGTGGCTGAGTCTTTATTATATCCGGCCTAAGAGGTAAGAAAGAGCAAACATATTAATAAATGATGCTTGGTTTCATATAAGACACTTTAGTAGGGAAAATGATTGTAAGAACAGTTTGTATAACTTTAGTTTCAACAACTTCTGACTTATCAAACCGGTTTAGAAGAAAAAAACCCGGCCAAATAACATAAAGAATCATCACTTCCAAACAACTAAGAGGAGCTATATGTTAATCTTCATTTGAAAGTTCCAATACTTCACTTTTAAAAAAAATAATAAAAAAAAAAAATTAAAAATTAAAATAATAATAATAATAATAATAATAATAATAATAATACGAAGTTATTAGTGAATATGTACATCCAAAATATTAGGGGGCGTTTGGTTGAAATGAGGTAATGAGAAAGACAATGATAATGATAATGCAAATTAAGGAAAGCAAAAACTCTTTCTATGGAGTAATGGGTAATTGTATTCCTTCTAACCAACCATCGTTGACCGAAAAAATACAGCAGATTTCTTGAAAGTGTTCTAACCACTATGGGGTATGTGTGGTGGATTACCCACTATGGGGTAAAGTGCTCTAACCAACCATCATTAACGCGCACGGAAAATTCAGCAGTCATTAAGCGATTGTTGACCCTAAAGTCTGCGTCAAAAGTCTTGTGAAGTTGGGTCAACCAAAATATACGTAATAATTTAGAAATTAATCGGATACTATATATCTGCCCCGTGCTTGTGACTTTGAACTCTATCTTACTCCAAAATGGAAACCAGCTTTCTTGTTATTTTTACATTCCTGCTCTTGCAAATATTTGGCGCAAGCGGCGAAATCATGATGACAAACTCTTCAAGTGTTACATGTATCGAAAGGGAGCGGAAATCGCTTCTTATATTCAAAGAGAAACTCACAGACAGGCATCGTCGTCTGTCAACATGGACTGGAGTAGAATGATGTGAATGGGTAGGAGTTCATTGTGACAAGCGAAGTGGTCATGTTATCAGACTTGATCTTCGAACTCCAGTGTTTTATAACACAGAAGAAATTGAATGGAACTATGACAACCAACTTCGAGGTGAGGTAAGCCCTTCATTATTGAATTTGAAGCATTTACGTTACTTGGACTTGAGCATGAATGATTTCTCAGGAGATATTCCTAAGTTCTTAGGGTCATTTAAGCATTTGGAATACCTTAATCTTTCATGCTCAGGTTTTAGTGGTGTAGTTCCTCATCATCTAGGAAATCTCTCAAGGTTACAATATCTTGATCTTAATAGCGCATATCACTTAGGGCTAGGTTTTACTTGGTTTTCCTCTGTGAGTATAGATGATCTACAGTGGGTGCCTTCACTATCATCATTAAAGCTTTTGGGGTTATCAGGGTTAAACGTCACTGAACTTGATTGGTTCAGTGAAGTTAACAAGCTCCCTTCTTTGCTTACACTGAACTTGGCCGGCTGTTATATCAATTTCCCTTCCATTACATCTGTTAATTTCACGTCTCTTAATTCACTCGATCTCTCTTTCAATTCCATCAATTCTACCATTCCTGTCTGGTTATCCAACCTTACTGACCTTACGCATCTAGATCTTTCTGACAACAACTTCCATGGTCAGATTCCTGATTTTCTTGGAACGTTGAGTGCTCTTGCTTCAGTTGACCTTGCAGCCAATTCCTTTGATACTTTGCTGCCAGGTCTGTTTTGGAATTTGAGTAGCATCACTCTTCTTGATCTTAGTTACAATGAGTTCCATGGTCATGTACCTCCCTCACTCGGTGGCCTAACATCTCTAAAAGAGCTGGATGTCTCCAGTAATTTGTTGGAGGGAAATCTTTCGGAAGTTCACTTCATCAAACTGAAGAACTTAACCTTACTAGGTTTGTCTTCAACTTCTTTAGGGTTGAATGTCAGCTCCCGATGGAATCCTCCATTTCAACTGCGTGAATTTAGTGCAAGCTCCTGCAACATTGGTCCCCAATTCCCGAGTTGGCTTCAAACACAAACAAATCTTGAGAACCTATATCTTTCAAACTCTAGTATTAGAGATACATTACCAGATTGGTTTGAGAACATCGCAACTCATATAGTTAACTTGGATTTGTCTTACAATCAGATCGGTGGCAAACTGCCAGCATTTCACTCTAACACCCAAACACACTTGTACAGAACACTGAAACTGAACTCGAACAAATTTGAGGGACCACTCATCTCATTACCGTCGAATGTTCTGGTGTTGGACCTGTCAGATAATTTACTGTCAGGAAATGTTCCAAAACACCTGTGCAATATACTTGATATCAGTATATTGGATCTATCACAAAACAATTTTTCTGGAAGGCTTCCGCGGTGCTTATGGAACTTGGATTTGTATGTGATAGATCTTACTAATAACACAATAACCGGTTTTCTTCCAAGCTCTTTGGTCTTTCTAAGCAATCTCAGCTCATTGCACTTGCGCAACAACAGATTTATGGGGGATCTCCCCCCTTCTTTACAGAATTTGACAAGCTTGGTCACCATGGATTTGGGAAATAATTTCTTCACGGGTAGTATCCCTTTCTGGATCGGTAAAAGTCTACCGAATCTTAGATACTTAAATCTTCAATCCAATCAGTTTACAGGCAAGATTCCACGACAGCTTTGTCGCCTCAGCAGTCTTCAACTTTTAAACTTGGCACATAATAGCATAACTGGGACGATCCCTCCTTGCTTTGGGAATTTAAGTGGCATGATAGAAGATAATAGTAACAATGAGTACAACCTTTATTACGAATATTACGAAAATATATTGGTTAACATGAAAGGAAATCAGTGGCTCTTCACAAAGACAATAGATTTTCTTATATCCTTAGACCTATCGAGCAACAATATTGTTGGAGAAATTCCAGATTCTTTGACGAATCTTGTGGGTTTGAAGAATTTGAATCTTTCAAGAAACCTGCTTAAAGGAAATATACCAATAAAGATTGGAAACCTACAGCAAGTGGAATCTTTGGATTTGTCAATGAACATGTTGTCTGGTCGAATTCCCCAAAGTTTGGCTACCTTGCACTTTATAAGCTACCTGAACCTGTCATTCAATAAATTATTTGGTCCTATTCCAGTTGGAAATCAGCTCCAGACTTTAGACGACCCGTCCATTTATGAAGGGAACAACGGATTGTGTGGGCCGCCACTATCGAGATGCAAACCATCCAATTCTTCATACAATAATGATGGTAGAGAGGAAGGTCAAGAAGATAATGATGAAGGCTTGTTTTCTTATGTTAGCATGGGGCCAGGCTTTGTTGTTGGATTCATGGGACTTCTTGCTAGTTTGCACTTCATCAGGAGTTGGAGGTTGGCTTACTTTGGGTTCTTTGAGAATGTTTATGGTTGGCTAACGTTATCAATATTGTTGAACCTTGCTCGCCTAAGGAGGAAGTTTTTCTAGCGAGGTACGTACATTCATGAATACGAGTATAAAAATACCAGATTTCAATTCCCTTAATTTCAGAATGAGAACATGCATTTAAAGTCTTACATATATAGTAATAGCTGTGTTTGTAAATCCATATTTAAAGCATGAGTTACAGTAAGTGAAAACCTATTGTTCAATTCTTACAAGTCATAGTTTTTGATTGTTCTTGTTAACATTAACTAATATTTGTAGGTATCCTTTTTTAATGGAGGAGTTCAGGTCAGGCAAAGACGATGAAGTATGTTATACCAATACTATGCTTCGAAGATAAAAAAATCATGCATGTGTATATTTCACGCCATAAAGTCGCTTGTTTGTTTTTTGTTTTTTGTTTTTTCTTTTTGTGTGTGTTTATTGTTGTTTACTATGAAGATTAAAACTTCGTTGTACCAATACTATGCTTCGATGAAGTACGTTATACCAATACTATGCTTCGAAGATAAATGAATCATGCATGTGTATGTTTCACGCCATAAAGTCGCTTGTTTGTTTTTTGTTTTTTGTTTTTTCTTTTTGTGTGTGTTTATTGTTGTTTACTATGAAAATTAAAACTTCGTTATACCAATACTATGCTTCGAAGATAAAAGAATCATGCATGTGTACGTTTCATGCCATAACCTTAGTTTCCATTATATAACCAAATTAAAACCTTAAATTAATATTGTATGGGAGTATGACACTGCTAAACTTGTACTATGTGTAGAGACTTGAAGCAAAGGCAAATATGAGTTTGTAAATTTGATTTAGAGTTAATTAAGTAAATGGTCTTTGTGGTTTGTCGATATAACGAAAAATGAGATCATCAAGGAAATCGTTGGACAAAAAAAAAATAATAAATAAATAAAATAAAATTAATATGGTCTTTCAAATTTCTTCTCGGGAGAAGATGGCCCTTCTTATTGCATATTCCATCACCATCAGGAACCAGGAAGACGTTAACTTATTCTCTTTCAGAAAAATTGCGACGAAAGTTAGTGTATCCCAGATTGTTGAATTGTGCAGCCTGATTCTCGTCATCAAAATCATCTGTCCTACAGACTACGGTAACGACCCTCTTGAGAATATGATATTCCAGTCCATACCCCGTGAACTAGCAAGATGCTCACAAAGACTACACTTCCAAGTGTACAAACAACCTGCAATAAAATGGGACAAATTGATAATAGTGAGCATGAATAATGGGTTCCTTTTAAGTGTCCTTTTAAATTACATATTTATAAGATAACCGCTAAAAATTTTCACATCAATTTTTTCGACAGGCATAGTGATAACAGAATTACGACCCAATAATTTTGGTTCTGGCTAGTTAAGAAAAGGGTCAAAAGAGCTTCGGATCAAAACATGTAACGTTTGATATATGTCAATGAGGTCTGGGAAAATGTATAAATTTCAATAATCATCGAATTTTTGAACAAAATAATTTATGAAGTATTGGAATATACTTTGAACAAATCCCAATCCATTTGACAAGTGTGACCCGCAGAAGCTGTTTCCTTTTTAACAGTCCCGACCCGTTAGAGATAACACATAGCCTGCAACAACCCATTCATAACTCATAATGGTTGTTTCAACACCTGGTCATTTCCTTGCTTATAAGATTATAAAAAGGCTAGCTTGAAAGCAGTTGTGACAGTAGATAAGCCATAGGCTAATAAGTTCATCTATGTGACACAGATTACATGTTAAGTTGTGCATGGTGCTGGACTTATAAAAGCTCAAAAGAAATCATGACCGGCTTCAGTCAGAAAATAGAGTACGATTTAACTGCGGGTTATAGTTTGTTTGTTCTTAAACTAGGTTCTGTCATATGTTGTACTGTAACCAACACCAAATGGGCTGCTTTAACTTCTTATTATTGCTGTAACATAGCCACCGATTAGTTATGGAGCTAGGCATATACCATTTTCCACCAGAAATCATTCACAAACAATGTAGGTACCATTGCAACTGATAAGAATCTAAGACCTGAGACAGAGGTTGCACCATTTCTTAGCTAAACTGTGATTAAAAATCCATTTTGAAAAGAAACATGCTTTGTAAAAGATGGCCTATAGAATCCAAAAATATGTGAGAATTATAACTCCCTTAACAGAGAATCCCACCTATAAAACACAATAAATTAAGGGTAAAAGTCAAATATGACCAATGTACTTTTTAATCTGTGCTAATATGATAAACATACTTTCAAATGTCAATTGTGACTATTCTACTTTCAAGTTTTTTACAATATGACTAACCACTTAACATGGCAATTAAACGTTAGTCCCCAATACATTAAACAATTGCACCGTTGGTCCTAAATACATAACCTTAGTTAGTACCAAATACATAAACAATTGCACCGTTGGTCCTCAATAAATAACCTTAGTTAGTACCAAATACATAAACAATTGCATCATTGGTCCTCAATAGATAACCCCAGTTGGTTAGTGTTGGTGGTGGTGGGTATTGGTTAGTGTTGGTGGTGGTAGGTGATGGTGGTGATGAATGGTGGTGGTGGTAGGTGATGGTGGTGGCGGTGGTGAGTGGTGGTGGTAGGTGTTGATGGTGAGTGGTGGTGGTGGTAAGTGGTGGTGGTGGTGGGTGGTGGTTGTGAGTAGTGGGTAGCGGTGGTAGGTGGTGGTGATGGTGGTGGGTGGTGGTGAGTGGTTGGTGGTGGTGGTGGATGTGAGTGGTGGTGTGGGGTGGGTGGTGATGGTGGGGTGGGTGGTGGTGGTGGTGGGTGGCGGTAGTGAGTGGTGGCAGTGATTGGTATTGGTGGTGGTAGGTGGTGGTGGTGGTGGTAAGTGGCGGTGGTAGGTGGTGGTGGTGATTGGTAGTGGTGGTGCTAAGTGGTGGTGGTAGTTGGTGGTGGTGGTGGTGGTGGTTATGTATTTGGGACTAACTGGGGTTATCTATTGAGGAGCAACGATGCAATTGTTTATGTATTTGGTACTAACTAAGGTTATGTATTGAGGACCAACGGTGCAATTGTTTATGTATTTGGTACTAACTAAGGTTATGTATTGGGGACCAACGGTGCAATTGTTTAATGTATTGGGGACTAACGGTTAATTGCCATGTTAAATGGTTAGTCATATTGGTTAAAACTTGAAACTAGAATAGCCATAATGGACATTTGAAAAGTATGTTTATCATATTAGCACAAATTAAAAATTACATTGGTCATCTTTGACTTTTACCCATTAAGAATTAACATCCAACAAGTCACTATATGCTCTAGCCGGATCTATCCGGGTCTTGGCCGGATATAGCATAATCTTGGCTGGAAGAGCTAGGTCTGACCGGGTCTTGGCCGGATATAGCCGGGTCTTGGCCGGTTATAGCCGGGATTTGTGCAGATAGTGGTGGTTATAACCATTTTCGCCGCAATGAGTCGGTGAAATAAAATGCATATGCACTAATTATCAATTTGTAAAAAACGAGTTTAAAAAACTGTCTGAAACCAACTTGACGATTATGAAGATAATAACTTGTCACAATTACATGAGATCGAAACAAAACAAACATCGATAACATCCACAAACAAAGTCGTCAAGCGACCACACAAACCAGCTGAAATAGAAACAGATCAAAGTCTAGTACTCATCTTCATCGCCTTCATCCTCGACCAACCTCCTCATTATCCTTCTCAAGAGTAGCAAGATCCTCACTAGCCTCGGAGAACTCTCCTTCTTCCATTCCCTCACCAATGTACCGGTGAACAAACGCACGTTTAGCATACATGAGGTCAAACTTGTGGTCAATGCGAGAGAACACATCTGCAACATTGGTTGAGTTAGAAATCATGCAAACTGCTCTTTGCACCTTAGCTATACCACCTCCAGGCGCAACACTTGGTGGTTGGTAGTTGATACCGCACTTGAACCTAGTTGGGTACCAATTCACAAACTGGATGGTTCTCTTGGTCTTGACTGTTGCAACTGCAGTGTTGACATCCTTGGGGACAACATCACCATGGTACATGAGGCAGCAAGCCATGTACTTTCCATGATGAGGATCACATTTGGCCATCATGGAAGATGGCTCAAAAGCACATACTGTTGGTGATCTTGGAAACCGAGAGCTGCTCATGATAAGCCTTCTCGGCTGAGATGACATGCAGGAGCATACGATGAAAGCATGAAATGGATCCTGAGTTAGTCTGGAATTCAGTCGCATCAACGTTCGATGCTAGCTCCATCAAACCTCAAAGAGGCGATCAATGATGAGATCGATGACCTGAGAAACAAGGCTATTAAGGATGGTATAGGTGGGACGCTCGATGTCAAGAGAATGCCTGCAGATGTCATAGCTAGATAGCTTCATTGTCAAGAAGAATGGCAACATCGGCGTGTTCCAGTAAGGAGTGAGTGGCTGGATAGGACATTGTTGTAGGGCTCAACGACAGATGCTGATCAGACCAGTGCAGTTGTCAGCAAGCTTTCTGATACGGTCCAAGCAAAGGTCAACAATCTCTTTCCCGACTGTATACAAGTATAGAAATTACAATATCAGTAGTCATTCTAAAATGAGAATATCTTTGGGCGATCATTCGTACTTGTGTAGTGACCACGGGCAAAGTTGTTCTTCTTTGCCACTGATCAATTCTTCAGGGTGAAAAAGACTTCATCGATGACAGTAGGCTCAAGATCAACAAAGACAGCACGAGGGACGTGCTTCCCTGCACGAGTTTCACTGAAGAATGTGTTAAATAATGCTTTTTTGCAATACTTTATCTATTTTGTAGGCAACCTTCAATGATATTCTCATGCAGGTTGGTAAGCACCCTCATTCCTCGTTATTCAATACTTATCAATGGTTGCTATGTTTTATTTTATATGGGTCAATCGGGTAAAGTGTGATAAAAGAAGACTCAAAGTGCACGAGAAAAAGGGGTCAAAAGTTGCTCAAAATGAACTTTCAATGCAAAAATCTTCCATTGTAATCTTTTGTTATTGAGAAACTAGTTCGCTAATAAGCTTTATGGGTCAACTTTTGACCCGTTACCCAACGTACCATATTTGCTGCCTATAGTCATCAGTGTTGGGCTTTACTTGGGTGTATATCATTCTTTTTCTGTAATATTGTTTCAGCCAGGCTATTCAATACTGATTTGACATTAAGAAAGGCGTCGATAAAATTGATGATCCAGGAAGAGCTGACCAAACTTGCTGATGAAGCAAACGAGGAAGATGAAGAGGAACCTGAGAAGATTGGAAAAAAAGCGTTTGGGGTGAAAGCTTAAACGTCCTGCAGAACTGCAAATGCTCCTTATTCATCTTGTCAAGTTGTCATTTTGTTGTTGCTTTTGATGTAAGCATGTAACTTGATATTAGTTTATTGGATTAGCGTGTAGAGGGGGTAGAAGAAGGTTAGATGTGCAGTGGTGGTGTGCAGGGCTGTATAGATAATCATTATTTCATTGTGAGGGAGTATTGATGCTAATCTTAGTAAGGCTGCCTTACTAAGTTTGAGTGGTATACAAAAATTGCATCCAAAAAATTGCCTCTACATCGAGCATCCAACAATATTGTAGTTAGTTGTAACAGGATGACAATGGACGGTTTTCACGCATTCATATTATCACACACAATGATACTTTGACTAAAAGTAAAAACCCATTATATTCCTAAGATTATCACCTCATGCCTTATTTGCTTGGATTGGGACCGAAATAAAGATTATCACACTTCCTTTGTTAGGACAGTGAAGTATTTATCGCTGACCGGTTTATGAGCCTCAATCCAAACTTAAAGAATAAAATATTATATACATGTACGAGAGACTTCTCTTATAAATTTTCAGAGAAGAAGGTACGCATCAAGTTAGTTTAAGAACATAAGAAAATCAAATGAGGTGCACTTGAATGTCTGACCAAGGGACCAACCAGTAATCGCTATTAAAATCCTGACAATACAAAACTGATAACCAAAATCACTAGGAATAAGCTATTTATCAACAAAATTCAAGATACAAAATTGCTAGTTGTTGTTGTACGGATACCACCATGTACCAAGTACCTCAATTCGACTTGCAAATACAAACAATTCATTCACTTATGAGTCACTATGTCCAATAGATATAAAGAAAGCATTGTCATCTATACTACACATAAAGAGAAAACACGTTTGATTAAAAAACATACATAACGAGGAATGTTCTATTACTTATAAAACGTAATACAATCTATTAAAACTATTCAAATACTTAATTACAATTTAACTAACAAACTTTCTCCGTTCTCACTTACTTTACAGTTTACACCGTAACCTCTATTCTCGGAAACCATGGTTAACCAAAAAAAAAAAAAAAAAAAAAAAAAAACATTTGATTATTTGGGCCAGTTTATCTAAAAACACAACTTTTAGTCCAATAGATACAAAAACAGCCCACATATCAAAATAATCAGCCGCCCATTATTATCAACTCTTTTTCTATTAAGCCTAAAAACTCTCTCTTACTCACTTTAATAATAAAACCATTTTCCCCCAATTTGATCAACTGAGCCCTAATTTTACGAATCATCAAATTAGCCTATTTTTTATCAATTGAGTGTTTCAATTGACTTAATTGGGTAAGGGTTTTGTGCTTTTCTGCTAATTAGGTCAATTGATGTGCTAAAGTTTGTGCTTTTTGTCTGATTTGATGGTTTCAAGGCTTAACTGGATTGGTTTATGATCTAAAAGTGATAAAGTTTGTGTTTTTAGGGTTGATTTGATGGTTTTATGGCTTAAATGGATTGGTTTGTGATCTAAAACTGATAAAGTTTGTGTTTTTAGGGTTGATTTGATGGTTTTATGGCTTAACTTGATTGGTTTATGATTTAAAAGGCTTCTAAAAGTGATAAAGTTTGTGCTTTTTTGGTTAATTGAATTGTTTTATTGTTAAAATGGTTCTAAAAATGATAAAGTTTGGGCTTTTTGGTTAATTGGATGATTTTTAGGGCTTGATTTATGTGTGATTTAGTTAAAGACTGTATTTTTGTGGTAATTGATTTGAAATCTGTGTTTTTTTGTCTAAGTTTTTGGTTTTTAAGGTTTATAGAAGCTTGATTTGATTTGATTTGATTTATGTGTAAACAAGTTAAAGATTGTATTTATATGTAGTTTATGGTTTTTAGGATTTGCAGAAGTTTGATGTCATTTGGTTTATGTGTATTTTAGTTAAAGTTTGGATTTTTTTTTTTTTTTTTTTTTTTTTTTTTTTTTTTTTTTATTATTTTTTTTTTTTTCGTATGTTGAGGTGTTAATTAGATTAAACCTGGTGAAAAAATTTGGAAATGTTACATTTGTGTGGATGATGTTAGTGAATTTTTAGCTAATGTACTTTTTGGGTTAAAATGGCGTCTTTTGATGTTATATAAAAGCTTTTTGATGATCAGAGTGTTGAGATGTGAGGCGATTCTAGTTAATTTATATGTATGATGTATTTTCTGGTAGATTGTTGACATTGTTCCTAATTGAATGAATAGTTACAGGGGTGGAAGATGCAATGGTGACTGAAGCTGCGGAGACGGTGGCGAATGGGGGCTGCTTCTCCAGATAAAGCAGCGAAAAATGTGATTGAGAAAAAAAGAGGAGGAAAAGCAGGAAACCGACGAGATTGCTGTAGATGGGAAGGATGAAGAGGTTGGGAAGGAAGATGCTGAGTTTAATGAATGGGCGAAGGAAGACGAGGAGAAGGAGGTAAAAGATAATATTGTATAAGGTTAACAGAAGGAAGTATTTAAGAGTGAGGCAATGGAAGTCGATGGCGACAAGGAAATTCTAACAGAGGAGACAGATTATGGATACCGAAGTTACTTATGCAAAAGAGGAAGAAGAAGAGGAGAATGAGGAGGTCCAGGAGGAAAAGGAATCTAAAAAACGCTCAAGATAGTTAAAGGTTGTGATTGTAGGTATACACTTTGTTTTAAATGATGTTGTGTTGGCTATTGATTTTGTTCAAATAGGTATGATGTTGTAGTTCTTTAACTATAATCATGTTTAAAATTGCAGGCTTTCAAGGTCAATAGTAGTATCCTGTGCTTTGTCTGGCCTGAAAATGAGGTAAAAATAAATTTCATCTCTAAAACGAATATGATGAATAATTTGCTCAAAAGCTAGTTTTGATTTCATTAATAGTCATTACTATGAGTTTGGGTAGCCACTATATATGATCATTGCAGGAGAAGCAAAAGCTGAAAGCGGGAAGAAAAACTAAAGAAGAGCATGTGTCTGAACGTGAAACCGATTCTGAAGAAGAAAATAGTAGAAGCTTAAGAGAGTTCGTAACAAGTCTTCTTCTAAAATGGATAAATCAAAGACAGTATCTACACCTAAAAATCACCAGCCACAGAATCATCTACAAGGGCATTTTGGTAATGTTGATGAAACTTATAAATGCTCTCTTGCTATCACTACTGTGTTGTTTGCAGAGAAATATTAGGTCTGCGAAAGGGGGCAAACAGGTTGGGTCGGGTCATGTCAAATGGGTATGGCTGACCCGTACCATTTCCTTTTTGGGACAACTTGCCTTTTTTTATTAAAACATAGAATAACAGATAATGCAGATGGTAAAGGTTTTTGGTGTATTTGCTGACAAAAATACAGTGGTACCAAACGCCCTACATGATGCAAGAAGTAACCAAACACTTCCTGCCGTTCTGTGATTTACCTACTCAGGTTTAGAGATGTGAATTTGTAATTGACCCATTCGACCCATTCTTTTTACTGATCAGACCTACTCTACTAATTTGAAGATGTTTTGAAAAGCCAAACTTTATTCATGCTGAAAACCCATATGACCCAAAGTTACTAAAACGTTACCCAGTCCAACCTATTTTACATAATTGTGTCAATTTTGCCAGGTCTGTGCCTGCGTTTAACTGATGTTACCACTGTATTTCAGGCGAGCGAAGGCAAAAAAGTATGTATCAATACACATTTAAAAGAGCATGACTGAAGATATTAAAGTCGCATCAATCAAAAGTGAAAGTTTTACCTGCTTGAAGAGGCTTATCGGTTCATGTGTCTGTATAAAACTCTTAGCGCCACTCGGCAAACGTTACCTTTAGCAAGGACGGCTGCCAAGTGTTCACGGTAAGATTTTGGCGAAGGATCTTTTACCTTCTTTCCGAGCAACATATTTCTCTCTTCTTGAGTTAGATCTTCAAGTGTTAGATTTTCATCAAACTCGATTGCAGCTTCAGAAAAAGAATCCCAGTTGTTAATAACAAGACTTAACCATATCCATGGTGTGGTACTAGGTTTATAAGTCTTTATTGACTGCTAATACGATAAAGAAACTATTATGTTTCTTGCTCCTTCCGCAATAGCTGTTATAACAATAAACATTCTTCTCATCCAATTGGTTGTCACAACGTTAGTTGCTGACATTTCCTGAATCAAAGTTTCAACAGACAATAGGAATTCTTGGTAATCTAGTGTATAAATTTTTTCGCCATCCAAGTTTCTAGTTAGAGCTTCGTAGTTTTCCCCGTATCCTAATTCCGTTGACTCCTCATCATCAAAATCCTTAACCCCCTTAAACCTGAATGCCTTTTCTCTCCCCTTTGGACCCATAACATTAACATATAAGTTATCTCGGCGCATGTGGGCGTCCAAGGCTTTATCCTTATCCTCTGTTATTAGTTGTATGTTCACATACGGCACATCTTTTTTTTTTCTCCCCTCATAATGAATTTTGTTTTCGAGTTCATACCTATTACTTTCACTAACCTATCTATAAATCCTTTATACTCTGGTAGATTTTGAAAGGGATGGTCGGAGACCAATCAAATTTGTCTTGGTTTTCGGCCATGTTTTTTGAACAAAGTAAAAATCCTAATAAACCCCACAAGCAATTCCCTCCCTTAACAGATACTCCCTCCGTCCCAAATTAATAGTCCACGTTTCCTTTTTTAGTTGTCCCAATTTAATTGTCCACTACTAAATATAGATAAGAAAGTTTAATCGAGTTTACAATATTGCCCTTACTTGAAATTATTATTACAAACTTTAAAGAATAACTTAATTAATTAGTTAAGGGTAAAACTGTCATTCTGTTAAAAAGTAAGAAAGAGAAAGCTGTAATAAATGCACTTTTCTTAAACTGTGTGTTTTTTGTCGGTGGACAATTATTTTGGGACGGAGGGAGTAATATATTGCTACTACAGTTGCCGCCGCAAGATGAGCTTTATAACTTGTTACATCTGAAACTGCATCAATTGAAGAGAAAGCTGAATTAAAATTACACCATTAGTGAAAAACCTTAAATTTTCAAAAAATTTCTATTTTAAACTTAAATTTTTTTGCAAAACCACAAAAAATGGACATTCTAGTTGGTGTTTAATAGTTTATCAGAAGAAGACGACAATTCAATAGAAATAAAAGTAAGGGTGCTCATCGTTCCAATACCGGACCGAGAAAAATCGGACCGGACCGGACCAAATAGGCTAAATGTTGGGTTTTTAAGCCGGACCGAGACCGAAACTATGAAAAACCCTAGACCGAGACCGGACCAAATGTGGTCGGTCCGGTCTCGGTCCGGTCCGGTCGGTTTTGTCGCCCGGGCCGGTCCAGTCCATCCAGTCCATTTGCTCACCCTTAAACAAAAGAGTTTAATGTTTAATGCTTTTTGAACAAAGTAAAAAGTCCCCCTAATAAAACCCAACATCAGATTATGATATTTAGTACTAGTGTAAATAATGTACTATACTGCTTAAAACAACAGATGATGATATTTTTTTGGTACTAGTGTAATATATTACTACTGTACTACGTAAAGAAACATGACAATTCAATAGAATAAAGTAAAAAAGTTACCTTGTGAAGAAATGGAAATGAGGGTTTTGCAGCTGCGATGGTGGATACACAACAAGACAAAAAAAAAGAAGAAGTTGGGGAAGTAGAACTGTAGAAGAGAAGAATGGGCTCTTGAATGTAATTGGGCTGTGTGTGTTATGTTTGGTTTTTGGTTTGTTCAAGTCAGCAGCAATTTTTGGAGTAAAAAATTTAGTTACTTTTGTTTTCCAAATTTACCAAATCAAACAATATTTTTAGGCAAAATGTTATTTTATTTTAAAATAATTCATACATTTGATATTTATTACAATCATGTACATGTGATTCTAACATTGTTTGACTTTGTTAAAAAACTCCAGAGTGCAAGAAACCGCTCCGCATTTGATATCCAGTTAACCGTGTATCATCAACCGTTAATTTTCGATCGTCAGTTTTGAAAATCTTTCACAACTACCTCAACCACCACAAAATAAAAACATGTTTTCTTATCAAAATCGTCCATTCAACTCACCTTATCATAACCACCAACAATCTTTTCTCAAATCACCAAACGGGTTGTATCGTCCAACTATGGATTCGTCATTGTCTTCCCAATCAAATCATCAAACATATTCTCCGGTTAACCGCATTAATCTTGATATGGATTTTGATGAACAATTATTTCATAATCCAAATTTTTATGTGAGAACCGGTTCGGGTCAAGCTTATTATTCGACTGATTATTCTATGGGTCAAGGTTCGGGTTACGGTTCGTTTCACGATTCGGCTCCAGTTGACGATGACTCTCCTGTCGAAGAGATGTCACCCATCAAAGCTAAGAAGCCTTCCAAACGAGCTTCAAAGGCCAAGAAGAAATATGCAAGAATGTGGATTAGGAGCGGCCGACGATATAGACAATTGAGGAAGAGATCGCATTGTGCAGAGCTTGGTGTGATGTGTCAGAAAATAGCGAGATGGGCAACGCTATGAAGGCTAGATTTTGGGATAAGGTTATTGATTATTTTAGAAAAGAAACTGGTTCAAAGAGAGGGTACGACTCGATCGTTAGCAAATAGAAAAATATGGTTCGCCCTAGATTTGATGGATTTTGTGCCATTTTCAATAATATTGAAAAGAATCACGAAATTTGTGAGAATGACCTCAATGTGTACCAAAAAGCGTGTGCAGAATACCTAGTGTTGCACGAGCATGCCTTACTTTGGAGCAGTGTTGGGAAATTTTGAGGGAGCATCTTGCTTGGATGGAAGTTGAAATGCCTGCATTTCAGAAGCCCAAAAAGGGTAGAAAGAAATCCAAGACTTCTGAAACCACCTCAGATGGTGGTTTCAGTTTGAACAAAGAAACGTGTAAGTCTGAGGAAGAGACTCGAGAAGAGCAACCAATTGGTCGTGACCAATCTAATGAGAATAAGAAGGAATCATCCACCTCCGATCAATTCAAGTCTTCATTTACTGATCGGTAGCCGACAAATTCGTCAACTTGAAGTCGTTAAAATGGGGAAAGAAGAAGTCGGAAACAAACGAATATTTTCAGTTGAAGAAATGGGAGAAAGACGTCATGTTCTATAATTCGGCAATCGACCACTCTTTGCCCCTAATCCAATGATAGAAGCTGCAGGAGATCAAGGATGTAATCAAGGCTCGCTACAACTTACATTATTAGTTTATGTTTATAATTATTATTGTAATGTTTTGATGTTATTTGAATTATTGTGTAATGTTTTTATTATTAATGAAGTTTAATTTTGTTTTATAATAATAATAATAATAAGTCGCCATTGCTTTGGTGAAAAGTCGCATGTAAGTCGTCGGAAAAAGAAAACTGGTGTAGCACGCAAAATGAAGATCGTTGTAGTTCATTGTTGTCCCTAACTCATAGAAATATTTTACAATTGCTAATCTGTTATTGTACTTTTTCCTCTTCTTTAGAGTATGTATCAATCATGTTAGTTTTTTCTAATTACAACGATTGCATTATTGATGTGATTCTAACATTGTCTAAGAAGTGGCTCTACTTTATCAACTTTCAAAAGATGTAAGTTTAAGAAGGGTGGCAGTGGGGGCGGCATCACCCACCGGCAAGGGCATGCCGGCAGTGAACACCGCCGCCACCCCACCGGCAACGTAAGCGGCATCCTCTCACCGGCATATATTGCCTCCGAAGCATTCTCGTTTCAAACAAAAAATTCGACCGTTGCATTAATTGAAAGAGACGTTGGAGCGTGCATTGGGCCAAAAAAAAAAAAAAAAAAAAATCCTATATATATTACACATTTTACATTTCATTTTCAAACACAATTCATTTCCAAACACAAACATAAACACAAACACTTTTTACACATATAGGTTATGCGAGATTTAATTATCAACAAAAAACGTGGGTACGCGGAGACATATGGATGACCTACGGATTTTTAGATTTAATAATGTAACTTTTTTTTCCAAGTATTATGTAATGTTATTTTAATTATTAATGAAATATTTATGTTTTATTTAAATTGTTTAATTTAATTTATTATTAAAGAAAAAAAAAGTTGGGAGGTATGAAAAAGGCATGGTTGCCACTAAAAATGGGTTGGGAGGTATGAAAAAAGTATGAATTAGGTGAAATGAGGTGGAATGATATTATTGGTGGATTTCAGAGGTATGGATGATTTCGGAATCATGACTGCCAGTGTCTTAAGGGCATGTTTACTTTTTTTCTTAGCTAAGAGTTATGTGGGTCCCTCTTCCCTTAATACTTTTTAATGAGGATGAGTGGGTATTTTCATTTTCTATGCACAAAGGCCATCAAAGAGAATTGGTGTGCCCAAATAAAAAAAATAATAATATTAAGTGGCCATTAAGAGGTATTAAGGAAAAAAGTAAACACACCCTAAATTACTAATGAAAAATTGGATGGATATTAGAAAACTGAATCTTAAAGTCTCAACATTAAGATATGAGAAAATTTTGGGACTACCTATTTCGCCCAAAGAGTTTTCATTTTCTAGACACGTATCTTTTTTTTTCTTCGAAAAATAGACATGGGCTACTTTGAATTAGGCTACTCATAACACGTGTACTGTTTTCTCTACTATATCTTATTATAAATGACATATATACCATCTTCTTCATCATCTCAATACCAAATCAATTCACCTTCTCCGGCGATCACCACCAACCTCCGGCCATCATCATAACCAACCTACTACGATCATCACTAAAACACAACTCCATATCAAGATTCGACCAAAAAAATTGTTGTTATCCACAAATTAACATGAACGAGCTTATATACTACCAATCCAAGCATAACCCCCTTATCAATTTTAACACAACAACAAAAACTAAAACTTTATCCTATGTTCATTCGAAACCCTCTTTATTCAATTACTAGCTCTGTCTCAAAATTATTGTCATGAGACAAGATTCACAAAGTTTAATAAAAGTGGAACCACTATAATTCTCAACTATTCAAATAGAGGGTATATATGTTTAGTTTACAACAAGACATACTAAAGACAAAATAATACTACAAGGGACACGTGTCACTATTTTAATTAGGTAGCCCAGATCCAAAGTAGCCTATGTATATTTTCCGAGGGAAAAAAATGTCTAGAAAAAGTTAACCCGTTGAGCGACCTGGGTATTTTCAGAATTTTCTCTTAAGATATTTAGCTAAAAGTTGCTTGTGTAGAAACCATAAGAAACCATAATACAGAACACTTTACCTAAATATCATAACAAAGTTGCTTGTGTAGAAACCATAATACAGAACACTTTACCTAAATATCATAACCATACAGAATAAAAATATGAAACAAAGGCAACATGCTGCCAAATTTAAGCTCCAAGCTTTCAGATTTCCCAAATGATCACTCGATAATCAAGAAAGAAGTAAAATTTAAGATCAGATTTTACTGACAGGAGCGATCCCCAAAAGATCAAAGCATTTCCTCATTACCATTTCAGTCGCCTCACACAACAATAATCTGCTCGTCTCGTCACTAGACCCACCAACCTGCAAAAACTTTCAAAGTTGCGTTAAAAATCATTACATTTGCCTTTCTTCAAATCAAACAAACTTTAAGAAAAATAACTTTTGTTCAAGATAAACAGAGATTAAATTGAATATTGTATGGAAAAAGCGTATATGTAAGTAAATATACCTCGCGCACATTTAAGTTGTTGAACTTCACGCATAAAACATATAAGTATTCACACAGGATATGTGGCGCAAGAATTGTGCAAACCTCTCTGAGAACCTAAAAAGGAAAGCGCGAGCCAACAAATTGAGGGAGAGTGTATGAGTCTCGAAAGCTAGAAGATCAAATCTTAGAAATTCAATTTAGCATCTCAAATTTGGAGTCATCGTAAGGTAAATTTTGGACTCAATCGGTTGAGTTTCTAATTTTCTATGTAGCATTAAATTTTGATCGATCTTCGTTTTCATGTCTAGTATGATCTGACTTATATGTTAACTTAGTCTTTGGTTATTTTAATAAAATACTGAGATGACGAAATTAGTGTTAAGGATATTGCATGTGAACAATAACAGTCCACACAGAAAGTTTACATATTCCTGAGCCATTAATTTGAACGGTTAGAGCGTACGAGAAATTTAAACAATCATTATCTTACCTCAGTAAACCGGAGTAAATGTAATCCCAACTCACGTTCATCATCGTTCTTCAATACAAACTCTTCAGCCTGTCCCAAACAATAGAAATTTTCTAAATATATAAAATCGTTTTTCACTTCAATTTTGAAAAACAAAAGAAATTCTTACCTTCAACTTCTTGACGTCTTTACTAGAATCCCTGATGATTGAACAAATTCGAACATGTGTAAACTGTATATATACTGCAGTATTTCCCTAATTATCAATGAATATGAGAAAATTAGAAATAAGATCGATGTAAAGATTTCAAATCAACCAGAAAATACAAACAATTGCATAACATCACTCACTAGTAACCGATAAAACATCATAAAAGCTTCCCCATTGGAGTCAAAAGCTTTTTCAAATACTTATTAAAAAAAAGGTCAGAAAGTCATTGCAATGGAGATGCGCTGTGTATGCATACCTCTTTATTAAGGGCTTGATCAAAATCGAATGTATAATTAGCCAATCTGTTGTTCTTCAAATCTACATACCTGTTAAGAACACAAGCATAGAAATATGAATAAGCACGAAACTTGACCAAAAAGTAAGGTATAGCATTGTTTGATTCAATATAAATAAAATTGTAAAATTTGTTCATCTACACAGCTACACTTTGTTTTGGAATATAAATTTGATTACAGCAAGCTCTTCATATATCAAAGATTTACCACTCTACTCATATTATTGGTTCTGATAGCATAAGTACAATAGTCGTAACATTTATGATGAAGCATGGGAGTCTTACTTAACGGCGCCATATCTAAGTGCTTCAGCAGCATGGTCAAGATCCTCAGCAGTCCACTCATCAGCCATGCCTGCTAAAAAAATGCATTTTAAATCGGCCCATTAAACTAGTAATGGATTGATTCGAAACAGGTTGAAAGCCAGAATGAATATACTTGGTATACCTTGTCCCGCAAGGAGCGTTTTACAGCGACTTTTAGCTTGGTCAAGCAAACTAACCAAGTTATCAACTTGAGTACTAAGAGTTTGAAATCTCTTAAAATCATCAAATTGGACGACACCAAATCCTACATGACTTAAAAGGTATTCAGAATGATCCTCTGTTAACCACCCTGCACGTTTAGCAGCCTGTGGGGATAAGATTGTTGAGCTCAATAAGTAATCAAATTCGATTTCTTGATCTTTTTCTGGAAGGTGTTATATAGAAGTTACTTACACTGATGCACATTCCAATATAGCCTCGTTGCCCTACATCAGTCACATACAATATCTGGTCTGCTTTTTCCGTATCAAGTGCATGCCTAGGTATGCAAACAATAGAGGTTTTTGAGCTTTTTCCCCAAAAAAATGTATTACTACTAGCCAATTGAAATATTTTTGACAAAATCGACATTTATAGCAAGTAAACTAACCGCAAAGCTGTGAGATATACAAGAGGTAACTTTCGTCCTTCAATAAATACCGCCTCATCCCCGTCACTGACCTTAGTCAAACCCAATTTCCTCAATAAATCTAGAGTCCTTTTATCGGGATCATGAAAGCTTTTACCCTGAATATAAACGGAATTAAACTCGAAAATAAGAGGTATATTCCTATTTTACATTTAATAGACATTCAAACAGCTTTACCTATTTTATATTTTATATAATGCACAGGTATAATACGATTATATTTGACAGAAACCAAACAGCAAGACCAATTGCATGTACCTTAATCTCCAGATGATCCCCATCATGGATTCTTTTTTGGACCACAACAACTCCAAAATACTCGAGCATAAGAGCTAACGCTTCTCCAATAAAAGTGGATCGTAAATGACCCATATGCATTTCCTCGGTTATATTTCGTGACAGAAAGTATATAATTGCTTTTTTCACAGATAGTTTTGGTGCCCATGTGTCTAAACCATCCGTTAGCATCTTATGAATACTCTGCAAAAAAGTGCCGATATTTAAGCAAGACAAGAAATAAGGTCAGAATTGTCATGTGCGTTTTACAACAGTTTGGAAAGTAAATAAAATTACCTTAGCTATCCATTTCCTACATAACTTAAACTTCACAAAACCAGGACCACATACGACGCATCTTTCCATCATGTCCTTATATTCAGAATCCATAATATTATCCTTGACGGCCTATATATAAAAAAAAAAAAAAACGAAAAAGAAAAAGAGACTAAACAAACCTACGCAGTATATTCAAAATCCATGATATTTCCACTGACAAAAAAATATTACCAGTCCAGCATGTTTTGGTCCTTTATACTTAGCGTCCCTTAGTTGAGGCCATATGTGCAAGACACTGGAGCTATTACCAAATGAAAATATTCTGGATTAGTACCATCATTCAGAAAACAAACAAAGTAAAAGTGCACAAGTATGAGAAAGAACATATATAATTACCATAGGTAATCACCATTGTCGACATCTTTGGTGCAAGTAGAAATACTACAAGACCCTCCTGCTTCTTTAAGATCATTGAAAGTACGTTCCAGTGAGGCGTTAAATACCTTTTCAATTTCTTCTTGAAGGCTCCATCTATTATCATCCTGCATGTATTACCATACAAAAAAAAAATGGTATTTGGCGGAACCATCTCAAGTCCGTGTACCTTTTATATATTAAGGTACAAAATCACTTGTTAACTATTAGTTTTTATATATTAAGCGTCTGAATCACACGTTAATAGACTTACATCAGAATCTGCCATGCTTGATGCTCCAGACTTTCTTCTTTCAGACAATATGGATGGAGCCAGACGACCGACGGATGAGTTTGAGGAGAAAGGGGCCAGAGGTAAGGAAGGGACTTTTGCTTTTTCAAATGGCAGCTTCCATTTCACTGGCACTTTTAAGGAGCAATCCTTACCCTTAATAAGACCAACGGAGTTGCGACCATCACGTGGCACAGGGAATTCACAAGTGCCCGACAAAATTACAACGTTAGAGGTGTTGTCACGTAATTCTGCCTCAAATATGAGGGAGAATTGGGCTGGTACAGCCAACACATATTGTATCAGGTTTATTTTGCCATGCTCAAGATATGCAAAACAATTGGTTTGAGAGAGAACTACATAGAAATTTTGAGGAGGAAATAAATAATCAAATTTTTTGCCATAATAAGCCACTATCCTTCCTGCAACTTTTGATTCCTTAGATGGTGGAACAAATTCTACTTCCAGATGTGCGTCTACTGCATACTTTAATGCAACGTAACACAGGTCTAGAGAGCCATCTCTGCCTTCTATAATATTACTACCGGAACCGCCATTGGGTTTGTCAGATAAGTTTATAAACTCATGGCCATCGTAAACCTGAAACGCTTCCTCGTGATACTGCACTTTTCTTTGATGATCTTCTTCAGGATAGTTGTCCACGTCATCAGCTTCTGAGTTGCAAGCCAGTCGTTCCCACAACTCAAAGAAACTCTCACGTACCTCATCAACATCAACAACCACCTCATCAGCATCAACAACCACCTACCTCATCAGCATCAACCACCACCTCGTGTTTTGTTTGATCTTCTTCTTCTTCAGTATATTGCTCCACATCATCAACCTCATCAGTGGTAACATAGAGTTTGGCAGTGATCTGAACGGTGGAGGTAGAGGAGACTGGAAGTGAACAGTAATGCATATCGCGTAGATATTGATAACCAATGCATGTGACTTCTACAGGATTATTGAATTCACGGTTGAATATGTCGGTAAAACCATTTTGTTGTAAGAGCGGATCTGTTGAGAAACCACTAGCAGTCTCACCAGCTGCTACCCGAATAGTCCCAAAGAGCTTATGGTCTGCTGCAGCTTTACGGTTGTAGATCAGATACGCGCTACACAACTCAAACTGAAGACCATCACCAAATAATTCCGTCCTAAATATCATCATCAACATAAACCATAAGCAAAATAAAATATATGTAGCCACAAGGATAGATACCAAAAAAAATAAAAAAAATTAAAAAAAAATAAATAAAGAAAAAAAAAAAGAATATTGGTATAGATTGATTGACGTTAATAAATATTTGAGCCCAACATTTCCACTATAAAATGACCGAATTCCTCTGTTTTTTTTGGGAAATCTTGAAACAATTGTTGGGCCACTAATAATTCACTTTTATGGTTACTAAAATTCTAATTTGACTAAGGGCCGGTCTGATGATGTGTTTTAACTTTAACTAGGTTTGAATTTCTAGTGCTATAGTTTTTGGAATGACACGACATTTATGATGCATGATTACAAGTCTTTGATTATGCAAAACTACACATGTTACAGGCAGGTTTATTTCTCTCTATCAAAGTACGAATTCTGATTTTCTTATTTAGTTCCAATCGAAATAGATATATATTTATCATTAAGGGGGTGTTTGTTTAAGCCGAAATCAATCAAATAAGGTCATAAGCGCGCATATAAGCTTAAACAAACACTCCCTCCCTATAATGCGAAACTCCAGGTCTAAGGCGGGTCAAATTGTCGACACGACCCAATCCGCTCAGAAATGAAAATTTTCACATTTTCACATCTGGGTACTAAAAAAAATTCAGTTATTTTACCCGGGTATTAAAAAAAATCACTTTTTATCATCTGGGTACTAAAAATTTTCACTTTTTATCATCTGGGTACTAAAAAAAATCAGTTTTTATCATCTGGGTATTAATAGTTTTCACTTTTTTTTTATCTGGGTACTAAACAAATTCACTTTTTATCATCTGGGTATTAAAAAATTTCACTTTTTTTATCTGGGTACTAATTTTTTTTTTTTTTTTTTTTTTTTTTTTTTTTTTTTTTTTTTTTTTTTTTTTATCTGGGTACTAAAAATTTTCACTTTTTTTTATCTGGGTATTAAAAAAAATCAGTTTTTATCATCTGGGTATTAAAATTTTTTACTTTTTTTACCTGGGTACTAAAAAAAATCACTTTTTATTATCTGGGTATTAAAAAATTTCACTTTTTTACCTGGGTACTTAAAAAAATCAGTTTTTATCATCTGGGTATTAATAGTTTTCACTTTTTTTTATCTGGGTACTAAACAAATTCACTTTTTATCATCCGGGTATTAAAAAATTTCACTTTTTTTATCTGGGTACTAATTTTATTTTATTTTTTTATTTATTTATTTATTTATTTTTTAATCTGGGTATTAAAATTTTTTACTTTTTTTATCTGGGTACTAAAAAAAATCAGTTTTTATCATCTGGGTATTAAAAATTTTTACTTTTTTTTATCTGGGTACTAAAAAAAATCACTTTTTATTATCTGGGTATTAAAAAATTTCACTTTTTTACCTGGGTACTAAAAAAAATCAGTTTTTATAATCTGGGTACTAGAAATTTTCAGTTTTTATCATCTGGGTATTAAAAATTTTCACTTTTTTTTAACTGGGTAAAAAAAATAATAATAATTAAAAAAAAAAAAAAAAAAAAAAAAAAAAAAAAAAAAGAAGCAAGCATTAATAGGAGGACTCACAATTGGTGATCGGTTAGCTCTGAAAAGGGAGTCAATTTCTGTTTCTTTAAATCTTTTTCTTCTTCTTCTTCTGTTAATAGAAGAAGATTATGCTTTTGTGGCAGTTCCAAGTTGCTATTTTCATCCATATTCAACCTATAATAATAATAATGGTTTAAAATCATAATAATCATATAGTATTAAACCTAAAAAAATAAACAAAAATGAATAATGACATTAACATATCTTCATCTTCATCCATTGCTCTTGTCATCTTTCTTTCTTTCTGAATTTTGGTTGATCATTACTATTTGAATTTTAGGGCTCTCTTTTTTATTTGTGGCTTCTTTGTACAGTAATTTTTTATTTCGATTGGGCTTCTTTATGGAGTATTATTTTTTTTTAATATTATTATTTTTAATCTTTTAAAAGAATGATAGTTTTATCTTTGACGCATTTACGTTTATATTCTTAATAAAGTTTAATTACTTATAATACCTGTGCATGCACACAGTTTTTAAAATTTTGTTTTTATTGTGTATTATTATCGATTAAGAAATAAATCTCTTAACATGCTTCAATTGGTTTTACTTGGTGGACTAAAAATAAAAAATTATATGTATATATGTTATAATCTACATATTGTTTTAGGAGAATGCTTTTGGGTTAAAAATTATATTTTATTATTAAAGCAAAATCACATGATGATACTTGACTTACATGACATTTTAGTGATATATGTTTTTAGTTTTGCAAACTCATGCTATCAATTTACGATATGTTTTGTAATCGTGGTATTACTTATATTTTTGTTAAAATATGTACCATATTTAGATAGCTTTAAACTTTAAAGATTGATTCATTTTTTTTTTTATTATGAATACCATCATACCATGTTTACTAATGTATATTATTGTTTGAAAAATAGCATTTTCATAATTTGTGATATTTACTTCTCATGTTTGATCTTAAAACTACCAAATTAACATAGATGCTTACACTATAGCTTCTTTATTATATAAAGAGAAACAAAAAAAGATGTGATGGGTAGAACTCAAATTTAATCTTACGTTTATGTCTTAATGTATAAAAATATTTTTTTTCTGAGACCGAACTATATAAGGAAATTATAATTACTTGTATAAGTAAATTATGAATGCATGAAAAAATGACAAAGAGTACATTCGCAAATCTTTTAAGATTGTTTAAATCCTTACCGACCTTTCAATTTAGTGCAACTTTCTTTACAATTGGCCTAGATGATCAAGGTAAAAGACACCCATATTTTAGACTGTTGATTGATACCCATAGTGTTATTAATGACAGCAAACACCTGCTAAGTTTCATTAACTCATTCAAAGACACCTACTAAGAATTCCTACTATAAAATTCCCTATATATGCACTAAAATACATCTTTGGTACATTAAAATACATTCATGTATTATCTAAATCAGCAACTCAACTTAATTATACATTCATACCTTGAACAGGCATAGAAAAACCTTATATGACAATTATGTGTTGATACTTAATCCTTTTCTAAAAATGCACACAACAAATTGCATTGCACTTTAGTGTGTGTGATAAGATCATAAAACTGCAAAAACCACTTACATGTTGCATTATAGTGAGAATAACAACATAGTTAGTTATGACATCAAATAAGAAAACTTCATATTATAACTAAAGGGGTGTTTGGTTATGCTTATTAAAGGTGCTTATTGGCTTATTCAATTACCATAACACAATAGGTTTATGATAAAGATATAAACTTTTCTGAGAAGCTTAGTAACAAACCTCTGAACTCATAACTAATTCTATCATAGCTTAGTGTGTTTATAGTAAAAATGTTGGCATGAATATTACGATATTTAATCTAAACATCCTCTTCATGTTTTGATGATGACAAAGATGTAAGTTACAACATATAACGTAAAGTGCTTAAGTTACTTGTGATCACAATTCTCCTATGCATTCTTACGTCAACAAGCCTCGACATCTCAACGTCTCAAGTATGCTTCAACAATCACTTAAGGTATGGATAAACAAGTGTTTAATACATCTTATGATCAAAGGAGTATTTAATTAACTAATACAAAGTTTATTTAATTATATAAACATATTATATATTTTTGAAAAACTCTTTTGATAATAAAGAAAAATGTTTTAATCATACTAAATATATGATTTCAAACTTTTAACCAAAATTAGTTAGTTTTTCACCAAATAAACTTTCCCCACTAAAAGACAGAAAATCTGGCCGTTTCAGTAGGGCGGCCCCCTTAATTATAAGGGGCGGCCCCCTTAATTTTTGGGTAAAGTGCAAAAATGGTCCTTAACGTTTCACAAATTTGCAAAAACGGGACCGAGACAAAAAGTAGCGCAAAAAAGCCACCCACGTTCCAGATTTTCGCAAAATCGCCACTGGGAGCCCTTTTCCGTTAATTTTCTCGTTAAGTGCCACGTATTTGAGGGTAGTATCGTCATTTCACTGTCTTTTTTATATCCCGCCAACTTTCGGGGGACTATTTTTGCAAACAACATAAACTATGTACATTTAAAGCTGTGCTTTTCAGGGTGCAATAAATCCCCAAAACCAACCAATGATTGTGTAGATAATCAACCGTCAAACCCTAACATACAAAAAAAAATCAAATCGGAACAACTAAACCCAGCTATGGCGAATAATGATAAGAATGAAAAGGGAAAGTGCTTGTTGATGGGGGGGGGGGAGGGGGGGGGGGGAGGAATCATCCGAAATGTCGTGGGGCAAGGTTTTATTAAATGATGAAGTCTTTGAGGTTGTTTTGGATGAATTTGGTGAAAAAGTTATTGCCAAGTATGGTTCGTATGCAAACATAGGGAAGGAGATGATTGAAGAAATTCTTCAATGGATGTGGAATAGAACCTTCAACAAACCAAATGTGGGTGCTAGCGGTTGCTCCAATGAGGTAGTTGCAGAGAAAAAAAGGAAGAGGGGAAGGCCGGTTGGGAGTGGCAAGAAGAAGACAGAGGGGAGTCCTATTCCGACTACAGTCACAGAAAAAAGGAAAAGGGGAAGGCCGTTTGGGAGTGGCAAGAAGAAGACGGAGGGGAGTCCTATTCCGACTACAGTCACAGAAAAAAGAAAGAGGGGAAGGCCCGTTGGGAGTGGCAAGAAAAAGAAGGAGAGGAGTCCGAATCCGAGTACAGTTACAGGAAAAAGAAAGAGGGGAAGGCCTGTTGGGACTGGGAAGAAGAAGGAGGAGACTGGCAAGAAGAGGAAGGTGAAGGAAGAGCATACGGATCTTGGTATGTTAATGTGGTATACTTCATTTATGTCCCATTTTTAAATTGTTTACGTAGGATGCTATGCTATGTTTGATAGACTTTTATATGCATCCCCTTTCCTAGGTTTAGGATAAACAGAGTATTTGCAGTAAGTAGGGTGTTAGAATATCATAAATGAGAGTGTTTGGCATTACTAAATACTGCTATAGAGAGTGTTTTGCATTACGAAAGTACTGCGTCTTCACATTGGTTATAAGTAAGTCTTCACATAGGTTGTAAGTAAGTCTTCACATTGTGTATCTTGAGTGTATCAGGAACAAAATAGATTGGTTTCTATATCACCACATTAACTTATTACCTAAACTACAACTATGTGGTGAGATATACAACACTTCATTGCTCTGCTTCACTCGAGCCTGTTTACCATTAGTTTTGTAGGTACTGGTATGTCTTGACAGTTTTAATTTAAAATTGTGGCAGATTTACTTGGTTATGGGGGTGAAGTTCTGTTCCGTATGCACAATAATGGAGTCTTTGAATTTGGTCCATTAAGGTATGTACAAGGGAATGTTTCTACAATGTGTGGCCTTGTCTGTGATAGACATATCTTTTTCCTAGGTCTGGGTGATATGTTTTCACGCATTAGGGGAGAAAAATGGGCTGTGTTCTTTTGTGTGTCTGGTAAATCATTAGAAGAAGGTTTGAAGCTGATTCACACAGACAATGATGTGCATACAATGATTGAGCTAGGTTGTTGTGCCGGTTTTGTAGATTTGTTTGTTGCTCACACAAAACAGGTGTTATCTCCCTACTATTTAAACAATATTGATGCAGAGGGTGATGGTGGGGAGGTTGTTGGGTGGGTAGAAGAAGATGCTAGCTTGCGGTGCTCTATTACTTCAACTCCTTTTAGGACTACCACTTCAAAACCTTATAGAGTTGTGGCTGATGTTGATGATTCAAATCCTGAATTTAGCTAGAAAAAAAAGAGTGTGAAGAGGTCTGCGGATAGAGATGGTGGTTCTATGAAGAAGACAGCAGGTGCAAGTGGTTCAGTGAATGTGGGAGCTACGGGTGCGGGTCTTGTGAGGCCAAGAAGTGATGTAAAAATCACTAATTGCGTGCTGGCTCTAAGGGCACCAAGATCAATGGGAAACAATGTGGTTTTATTTTGACTAGATGAGTCTAATGAATTGATTAGCAAAATTTTTGTGGATACATTGCATTGCCTATTATAGTTGCACTCATTTCATTGCATATTTTGATTGTGCAGGTATAGTTGCACACCTATCCAGTAGAAGCTTTTGAAGATTGACATATAGGTTTAATCTTTTGGGATTATGTAATGTGTAGAGAACAATATCAGTTTTTAATTTGGTTGTATTTAGTAATGTAATTTGACTAATGTAACTTGAACTATTTTACCTCCCTTTCGAATACACCAAAGGGTGTGTGGCGGCATTGTGATGGGTTCATCTGTTTTTGTACATGTCGACCAAAAGTATGTAACTTGAACAATATTTCAAATGGGTTAAATTTTCAGTCAATATTGACTACTATCAATACTCTGTTTTGCGTTTCTACTATATATGTTTGTCTTTGTTTCTTTGTTTGTGTTTGTTACTTTTGTGTTTGTGTTATATGTTTGTATCTTATAGTTACAATTCATTGTTTGTGATACGAATCGAAGAGTATAAACTATAAACCAAGAAAATTGGGATCAAACGACCCTTCCATTCATACCCATTCATTTACAACCATAACATAGGGGAAACCACAACCCCTATCTACACCTACAACCTTACGATAAGGGCACCAAAATGAACAAAAGAAACCAAACATGCCCGACCACCTACCACCTACTACCTACCGTCATCATACACAACAAAACAACCCATCCCAGCACCCAGCACCCAACCCCTTCACATGTAAGTTTGCCTCACAGCAAACTCAATCTTGGAAACAATGCTGTCGTTTGTTTGCCTCAGCATCCTCATCAACCCCCTCATCGTTCTCATATCAGCTGACTGAATCCTCCTAAGCTTGTTGACATTGGCCCTTGCAGTTCTCGAGCCCCTTATGAGTTGGAGCTCCGCAATCAGGTCCCCCCTAACACCCAACCTATTAGACAGCCTTTGGCACCTACACATCAACTCTTGTGCATGATGAATGTCCTCCTCAACCTCTCGCCGGTAATGGGTTAGCATCATTTCCGATATGACTAACGAGTTGCAAGCAACCATCAGATCAACACAGCGAGACATTTTTCTGGAAATGGAAATGATAATTGTTTGATTACGGGTGTGTGTGTGTGTGTGTTTTTCTGCTTGTTTGTGTGTGTGTGAAGGCGTTGACAATTTAATATGAAACCTGAAAATAACTTTGCAAATTAGCCACTGAAGTCTAATCACATTGATACCAAGCACAGAGCCGAAAGTTGGCGGGAGATAAGTATGAACAGTGAAATGACGATACTACCCTCAAATACGTGGCACTTAACGAGAAAATTAACGGAAAAGGGCTCTCAGTGGCGATTTTGCGAAAATCTGGAACGTGGGTGGCTTTTTTGCGCTACTTTTTGTCTCGGTCCCGTTTTTGCAAATTTGTGGAACGTTAAGGACCATTTTTGCACTTTACCCTTAATTTTAAGGGGACCGGCACACAATTAAGGGGACCGGCCACCCTCCCCTGTCAGATTTGGTCAGAAATTTTTCCCTATAAATACCACCTCAAACCTGGAATTTTTCTCACCTTTTGCACAAAAATTTTCAGATCCAATTCTCTCTAAACACCCTTCTAAAATCCTTTGATCATAAGATTATTAATCTTTGTTTCAAGTGATCCAATTTCTCATCACTCAAAGTGCAAGAGAAGAATCCTCCCTATCATAAAGCCAAAGATGTATTAGGATCTAGTTAGTGCTTATGTGAAGTTGTGACTTATATATATATAATAATTAGATCAAGATGATCTTACTTAGTAGTGATTTAATGAGTGAGTAAGATGTAGTGGGAGGAAGTAGTAGTGTGGAGAAGACATGTAGCTGTGAAGATGTAGGTGTGTGATTAAGTAGTGGAGTTTAGAAGAGGTTGTGAAGTCATGAAGACGTGAAGAAGTTGTGAAGCCGTGAAGAAGTTTAGAAGAAGTTGTGATGAAGTCGTGAAGTCATGAAGTTGTGTAGAAGTTGTGTAGTGATCGAAGTTGTGTTGTGAGATTGGTTCTAGCTACTATTAGAACTCGACATTTAGCTTAGTGTCGCTAAATGGTGTAAGCAAAAGTTGTGTACGGTTTTCTCCGCCAAAAGGGAGCTTGTTGAGTAGTGAAGAAAACTCTCGAGTAGGTGACTCGGGGAGTGGAGTAGGAACAAGGAAGGTGTCTTTGTAGCCGAACCACTATAAATCATTGTGTCCGGTTTGCATCCTCTTTCTCTTATCTTTTTACATTTACTCTTGCACTTATCGCTTTATATCTATGCTTGCAAATATGTGTTAATTGTTGCTTATATTGATGATTGATTGTGATGTAGTAACAAGTTAATATTGTGATAGGATATATATAGTTGTATGATATGGTCTAATGGGCTTATATATATATGATTAACACTTCTCATGTTGAGTTTAACTTAATCGATAATTTGATACAAAAATGCTTTAAGATTTTAAAAGGAAAACGTATTCACATAAAGATCGACTAAAGCTTCATTCATAAAACTAAGTTTTGAAAACTAATCCAAAAGTCTACATATATAATTGATCATATTGATTATATATTGTTTTCATACTAAACTCAAATTGAAGGTTTTCAAACAAACAATTGAATAAATTTGAATCAACATTTTGCAAAACCAAGTTTTTATAAAACGAAAAAGAAGGGAAAACTATTCAACCCCCCTTCTAGTTTCCACAAAAAACACAAATACTAAGTGTAGAAATTTTCGATAAAACATAAAAAAATAAAGTTACTAAAAGTTTGTGTGTATAACAAAAAAAGTTAAACCATAAAAAAGGTTACTAAAAACTATCAGCTAGATATGACATAATCCAAAGTTCTGTTGAGGTCTCTTTCAGATTCTATCGAGAAGCAAAAAGAGGTTAACACATAAATTATAAGTAAAGAAGAATGGTATCTCACATTCGTGATTACCAACTCAATAACATTATCGTAGTATAGTAACGTAATAACCTGATTAAAAATTATATATGCTTGCTTAATAATTCTCATGTGCATACTTTAATTCCTTTACAACGGCCAACTATTACGTTTTTTTTTAAACATCATGTCAATGAATAAAGTTAGGTTATCACCTACATTTTTTTTTCTTTTTTGATTTAGAAGGTGATTGTTATCAAATACGGATTGTGATGCGTGCATTTTTATTTTATTTTATATAATTTAAGGAAAACACCTTCTAACTTAAACAATAGCTCCTCATTTTTTTTTCTTTTTTATTTTTTTTATTTTAATAATTAGCTTTGTATAATGTTTTTAACTGACAGACATGCTGAGGTTGATGTTGATGTTATTGTTTAACTTTTACTATTGATATCATGTTGTACAAAATGTGTAAGTTTAGTAGCACATAAATGAGCGTTAATGAAGTTAAAATCGTTGTTATAAGTAGAATGGCGTATATTTATTTTCATATAACAGTAACTCGTGCTTACCTTTTGATATTTATATTCCCGTTACTAATAATTTAGTATTATTAATATTAAAACCCATGTACGCATAAATTAAACTTTTAAATAGAATAACATGAGTCCTTATTTAAAAAAATAATTTAATGGACGAAAGTCTACAACTAACAATATTAAAACTAATTCGCATAGTTACAAAATTTTGTAATTTAAATAGATGAAAGTGTGAAACTAATAATAATACTCATGTCATTTTAAACAAAGTTCATATTATAAAGTATAAGGGGTATAAAGTGTAAGGGGTTATTTGTGTTTTTTCTAAACTTATTAAAAAACATGGAACTTGTAATTTTACACTTAGCTCCATATATTTTATGTAAAATTCAATCACTAAAGTTTTATTAATTACATCCTCTATTTTTAAGTTTTTGTTTTCATAAATTTGACACCTATATTTTTTTGCATTTTTTTTCTTAACCAAATTTCTCCACCAAATTTATTAAGTTTGACCAAAATCAATTTAATTTTGACTTTCTATTGACCAATCATATTGCTCGATTTCGCCTACGTGGCAAAATCGAGCTCCCCTATTGGTCTAATTTTTTTTCCAATGAAAAGGGTTTTGCAAAAACACTATAAAATGATGTAATTCTTTTATTATATAAAAGATATTACATGTCCTTTTCATTTTTGTAATTACGTCAATATCTTTCTCTAACTTTTGTAAATTACATCAATATCCTTTTCAAGCGTATACGGTTGGGGAGATGATTTGCACACTCCAATGTACAAACAGTTAAAGCAGGATGTATACACAGTACAACAGGTTAATGCATAAGTTGGTGTGTGCCAATAAAAAACATGAGTGTGCAAATCATTTCCCATACGGTTGATTACGGTAAATTATCTCGAGATTGAATTGTTGATTAGTTGTGAATCCTTGTTGAGACGCATACTGTTGATTACGGTAAATTATCTTGAGATTGAATTGTTGTGTACCATATTGAGGTATTTGTGGCGAATTAGAATTTTGTGCAAACCCGCGTAATTTGGTGGGTTTGAGACAATGAGGTTCGTGAAATACCCACCTTCGTTTGGATTTTGAGACTTTTTTTTTTCTTTTTTAATTTGGATATAGAGAGTAAAGTGTATTGGTTTGTATGTGAAAAATAATGTGTATGGATTGGTATTTTATAGAGTGAAAATGGGTTAAGTTTAAAAAAATAATAATAAATAAATAAATAAACATTAAACGGTAATATTACCGTTTTTCAAACTTGGGCCCATCTCAACGTTCCGTTTGTCAGAAAGTTGCCTCGCCGTGCAGGTGAAGAAGTGATCAATGGCGAGCTACGAGGAATAAGGCTGGTATGGTGGCGAGATGTGAGGAGCTAGCCACGTGGAACGGCGAGAGACGAGTTGCTCCACACCGGATGCTCTAAAACCCACTATTAGATAAGACGTACAACAAACCTGAAAAGATAAAACAAGTATGAAATATGAGAGCAAAAGAATGCATACAAATATAACCCTCCAAGCGATTAAGATTCACAATTCCAAAAATGGCCAATCTTCACGACGAGCAAAACAAAATATGCATGTTTGGCATAATTAATACGAAGACAAATATTTAAGCCTTCACAAAGTAACTGCTCACACTACTGATCAAATGTTAGCCAATAAGGCTAGCGACAGAAAGGCCACTCGATCGACTCAAGTGATCGATCCCAATCGATCGTTGCTTTTGTGGGTAGTCGGTCGAGGCAAGACAAAAGGGACAAACAGTCGAGAGGTGGATCGATTGTTTGCTTCTTTATTTTTGGCATTTTAGCCGTTGGACTTCATGTTTATGTTGGGACAAATCCAAAAAAAAAAAAAAAATGAACTAGGTCGCCCTTACTCGGACACTGAATCGCCTGCAGGTCGTTGGAGAGAGAAAACTGACGTGACAGGAAAAAGTAAGGAGATTGAATCACCTTACTGTGCCCAACCTAATATATTAGTACTAGGGAGTAAAAAATTATTTTCCGGAAATATAATAGGCCACCACTCTCACCAGACTCACAAAAAAAAATCAGGGGCCATAAAAATTTAGAAAACCCTAATTTTGCAAACAAAATCCCAATTTATTAAACCTTAAAAGACTGTTGAAAGGAAATAACATTAAGTAATCACAAAGTGTATTTACCTTTTTGGACAAAGTGTATTTACCTTTTTGGAAAAGATGACAACCGTAATCAAAATATATTTCTACATATTTTTTATTCTTTAGATGTAGGGTTTTCAATGTATGTGTTATTGGTTTGGGAAGTGTGTGTGTTTGTTGGGATCATTAAACAAAAAAACGATTTATACTTAAAAATTAAAATTGGTGTATTATTATAATATAAACGTATTATTAAATATTAGCCACGTATGATTCTGATAGGTAATTCTAGGTTACCAAAAATACAGTAACAAATAAAACCGGTCACACTAAGTTGAGTAACCTGAAAAACAATTTTGAAACTTTAGTATCTTAGGACAAATTTCACACAAACTTTACTGACTTCTTTATATAGTAAACCTTTAACTTAAAAAAATCAAGCTTGAGCTTGGTTCATATCGAGTTATTATAGTTTGAAAGCTTGAACTCTGCCTCGATAGCTATCCACCAAACTTGACGTCTAGATTAGGTTTAATAAATTATGCAATACCTTTTCATGAGTTTTAGCTTGATAGAAGTTTCAACTTTTGATAAGTAAAGGGTTTGTTTGGCGAAAGTAACTGTTGCTGAACTGGAGATGGTGCTGGTGCGGGAGATTATAAAAAGAGATTATTTTTATAAGCTACATGAAAACCTTTGGTTTTAAGAGATTATGGAAGATTATTTTTTTAATAATCTCTTATAAGTTATGTCTGCCAAACAAAGATTATTTTTTAAGTAGCTTATTTTTTTTGAAAAAATAAGCATAATCTCTTAATAATCTTGTGTGCCAAACATAACCAAAGATATATTCAACAATTATTTTGTATAGATTCAAGACGTATTATTATTTAACTTATTATTATTTGATTCATTTTTAAAGTTTTACTTCTAAAAGGGTTAACGAACAAATCATTTCCGTTATGAAAATTAAAATTATAAAACTAGTAAAGTTTTGTGAAGAGAATAATATTGGTAAGTTCTATATATTGTCTATGTTTGGTGCAGAGCTTTTTGGGGCTATGAGCGGTGAGTAACGAGCTTTTTAATTTTTAGTGTTCGTTTGCCAAAAAAGCGGTGAGCTTTGCTATTTTTTAGGAAAACTAATTTTTTCAATGCTTTTTTAAGAAACTGTGAGCAGTGAGCTGTGGCTACAACTCATAACTACTGTTCATAGCTACTTTTGCCAAACATAGTCATTATCTTATTATGGGTTACTAGTATAAGGCCTAGTTACAAGCAAGTATAAGTTGTAAAATGCATGGGCCTACTGTGAGGCCCATCTGATAATAGACCAAAGCCCATAGTGCCAGTTCATTTCTGTAACCCGTAGTTGTCTATTCAAAGGTACCTTATTACTTCAGTTATATATATATATATATATATATATATATATATATATATATATATATATATATATATATATATATATATATATATATATAGGGTGAGGTTCTTTTCAGAACCAAATAAATTGCGAGAACTGCGAGAACTAATACTAACCGATCAGAAATTTTTGGATATTAAATTTTGTTATTTAATTCAAAAGGGTATAATGGTAAAATAACCTTTTTATTTTATTTTTGATTTAAAAAAAAACGGTTTTTTAGAAGTCATAATTCAGTTTTTTTTTTTTTTTGTGGGTACTTGATTAAGAAAAACGTTATGTGCACATGTGTTTTGTAAAAAAAAATTAACTACTAACAACATTATGACAATTGTATTTTTCGTTTATGCACAAGTGTTTTGTATCATCACATGTATCTTTAAAAATATTACATAAATAAAAATACAAACAACAAAAACTTTATTATTAGATTTATGCAATTTCAAAATTTACAAATTGTCTTACTCTAATTATATGATATTCAACTTTATCACAAACGCCATATATTTACACTTCTATTAAATTTTATTACAAATATATGAAGCGTGCACATATGTTTAATACAATGTCTTTAACAATTGGTTCATCTTTTAGGCGTGCACATGTATTCCTCGCCTGGTTCAAGAACCTATGAAATTTGCCCATGTGTTTTTAATCCTTGTGCACATGTGTTTTTATCGTCTCGCTCATATTAACTGATGCAAGTCTGTGCCAACAGCCACAATGTCAGGTAACCTGCAAAAATAAAACACATATGCACACACTTTCATACCAACAATAAAAACACACATGCATCATTACACTAATTTTATATTAACTCTAAAACAAATATGCATCATTACACTAATTTTAAATTAACTTGAAACACACATATGCACACACTTTTCAGCCATAAAACACATATGCACCTTTATAATTGATTTTTTACCTGTCTACAGGTATGCACCATTCTTTAAAACACGTACGTACCATTACTTAAAACTACTTTTTTTCCCATTTAATAAACAAAATTGATGTATTGTTCATACGGAAATAAATGAAATAAAAAGGGATGTCCATGTTCATCTTGAAACCCACAAGTCCACAACGTATGGCAGGCTTACTCAAATGGGATTTGGTGGGAACACCTTATAAAGAAAAGTTAATCATTTGATGAATAACTTTAGCAGTTACACAACAAACCAAATAAAGTTACGGAAATTATTTTATCGATTAATTAAATCTCATGATTATTAATTTTAACATCACAATAAACGATACAACAAATATTACAATAACGGAAAAAAAATCAGATCTTAAGCCAAATAAATTTCACATTGAAACAAGGTCACCCGTTAGGAAAGATTCAACAAGGTCAACACTACCAACACGTATGTGCACATAAACTAACGTTTTCAGATCTTAAGCAAAAAAAAAAAAAAAAAAAAAAAAAAAAAAAAAAAAAAAAAAACTCGGATCTAATCTACTCCGTATGTTTTTAGATCGAAAATAAAATTTGTTCGTATCAAAACAAGATTCAAAAATATATTATGCACATATGTTTTTGCTATCTACAAACCTGAATAACTTTGCAATCCTTGAATAACATGACTAATGGAGGATCTGATCTTTTTGACTTGTTGGTTTCGAGGAGTTGATCACGGATTGATACGCCATGTCACCTTTATTTATATAGACAAAACATGACTCTTGTAGGCGACAAAGAAATTCTTTATCGATTTCAAATGATTTTTTTTCGTGGCTGATTGTGCAGACAAAACATGAAGATGGTGGCTAGGGTTTTTTGTTAGCGAGAACAAATAGTGTGGAGTAACTCCCAGATCATGGATTTAATGACTAATACAAAATTACTTAAACACCCTCTAATCATTTTTAAAATTTTACCTGGAGTTTTATTTAATTACATTTATGCCACCTTTATTTGTAGCCATTGATTGAAAAATAAATGGTTCAGATTGGTTCTCGCAGTTCTCGCAATTTATTTGGTTCTGAAAAGAACCTCACACTATATATATATATATATATATATATATATATATATATATATATATATATATATATATATATAGCCCATAATAAGTGTCCAATCATTCTCATATTGCCTATATAAATTACAATTAGTTATTTCAATTGCTTTTATGTTAGTTTATTTATAAAAAAATGTAGTTTGTGACTAAACGAAACCCTTAGGATCAGAATTTGAAATTACGCACATACCAAGAGCTAAGAATTAATAAAAGGAACAAACTATTGTGAGAAACAAATAATATAATACCATCCATCCATCCCGACCATTTTGCCACATTTACGTAAACTGGTCTAGCTTGTATGTTTAAGACATCGGGTCTGGTGGGAGTGATGGCCCGTTATATTTCAAGATGAATAATTTTTTACTCCTTAGTATATTATTGGCTAACACTTATTCAGTAGTGTGTGTGCAGTTGTAACAAACTGAAATTTTTCAAACAAATTTTAAATAAGAAATGTCAACTTATTATACCTAACTATTTATCTAACCATACATGAGCTTACATAACTATTTTGGGAAGATAACCCGCACACGGTAGCTTACAGTATACCACTACATTGTTTAATTTCATCAGTAAATGTGAAATTTTCATTTTCTGACACCTACTGATTATTTATGTATTAAACCGAGAAACTGTCTCGCATTCACCGCACGCGTACCGACACCGCATTAGCAATGGTTCAATCTTATAATTTATTATCGAAGTCGATAATTTTGTTTTTATAAAATTTTATTAAAACGTTTCGAGAAGCGTATTATCATATTTTTACCAAACCAAACCAAGGTACCACGTTTACATCTTAGCTTAACGGGACACAAGGTACACTTAATACACTTATTATACTAATAATGATACTCCTATCCTAAAATCCTTCAAGGGATGGCGACCGGTGTTAATTTTGGCTAGTTCTTCATATCTTGGTCTATCCTATAATCGGGTTTCTCACTTCCTGTCAATCGACTCATCGTAAGGGTATTCTTAATTTCTTCATATCATGTGTTGATTTTCGATCGACCCTAAGTTTGTATAGTGGGATTTATGTTGTTGTTGATTAAACCTTGTGTGGCAAAACAATAAATAAAGAAACTAAAAATTTGATTGGAAGTGCTCATTTTATTTTGTGACCTTTCTTGTTGGGATAAATTTAGTTTGCATTTTGATTGTGGTTTTGTGGTGCAATCGACCCACTGTCCAAAATAGTGGTATGGACAAAACTGAAGATGAGGGTCGATCAAATGAATGTACGTGATATGGGAGGTTTTAATTTTAGGTTTTATGACTTCGAAGATATTTTAATCAAAACTAATAAGCCAAAACATACCTAAAACTCACTACTACGTAGTATATTACTCTGTAGTTATACATATATTAAGTCCAATAAACTATGGACTTGATACATTTGAAAGGTTTGGTGGAAAGACATTATAAACTATCAACTTGCATTTGATTTGATATGTTTATTTTGCTATGCTTGCTTTTTTTTTTACTGATATTGGTTGTTTCTGTCGTATGTAAACTGCCAACAACTTATAGCCATTATATAAGTAGCCCTTTGCCTTTTTTCCCTATTTTTGTTTCTTCTTTTAGTGTTAATTTGCATCATCAATGGTATGTTATGCAAAACTCTTATTACTCCAGCTTGATTAAGTGCATAACAAAAGTTCCATTGAATTGGTCTGTAATTGTGAATGTGATATTTCTTAATTTCTCACAATCTCATGCATGCATGCACTTTTGTTTTTGGTTGTGTTACTTATATACACATAGCATAAATGTTCTTTCGGAGAGCATTGTTTTGTTGCCTGCGAATATTCATTCGATCGAATATGATCTATTAGATTTTCATCTATCCGATCCCTTAATGAAGTAGGCATTGTATCAAATCACAATAGAATAACTCATTCAACAAACAACTAATGAGTATTATAACACACGAAAGGTCGTTTTACATCAAACGATAAATTAATTACGGTGAAATAAGTACAAAGTTATAACTATAGAAACTTGAAACAATAAATAGCAAAACAATACAAGTGAATTGAAGAGCGAAGCTTCTATTGTGAACACCAGCTAAGTTTGAATTCGGTAAGTTTGAACTCATAGTCAAAGCAGTCACGAGGAGTCATTGTATCAAGCCAACTTAAGGAGGAACTTGTTAGCTCTACCCATCTTCCATCGAGAGGATTTCTTATTTCACAATACACGACCTCCTGTATTTCATTTTCCTTTGCCATTAGCTGGTTCAACAAGTAGTTAGCGACTTCGAGGCTTAATTCATTATTCGCCTTGACGTACATGGGGTGGCAAATAGAAAAAACTGTATCAAAGAGCAGTGAGTTCTCCCACAAGACCCTGTTGTGCCGTGTGGCAAAAACCAGTTCTTCAACACTTGTAGCCGGAAGCGGGAGGACTGTTCTCAAATCTCTCAAATCATCAATGTTGAAAGGCATCACTAGAACCGCATCTTTGGAACCCCATATATGAATGTTAAACTTGCTTGATACTTCGAGTGCTTCCCTCATCTCAAGAAAGAAGAACTCATCGATGGGATAGTCCAATCGGAGGGATAGCTCAATTTGCTCGGGAGGAACGGTCGGAAACAAGAGACTAGGTATTGTCTTGCTTCTGTGCGTGTAAACAAGTAGTTTGGGAGCATCAAGTTGTACCTTGATTTGCTCGACTGGATCACAATGTAATTTCAATCTCCGCAACGTAAGACATCTGATATCCAAGATTTCGACACTACACCACTTGATTATAAGGGTCAAACTCTCTAGAAATGGAAAGTTGGAGTTGATCATACTCGAAAATGCATCATCCATGGACACGTTGTCTAAATATAACTCTCTCAAGCTCCCAATTGTGCCCATTTTGTATAATACGGGCTCAAAACACAAAAAACAAGAAAAATATGTCTCGTAAGTAAGCGAGCGGAGAGATGGGACATTGTCAACTTCCAAAATATCATGACACGCGCTGAGATTATTTATTCTCAACTCATCAAGATAACGGAGATCGTTTACCTTGATAGTCCTCAATTCCTCGGGTAACTCGATGTCGATCTTTTGAAGTAACTTACATGTAGATAACAATTTATGAAGCACATATTGAGTTATGTGGACATCATCCAACTTTAGTACACGTAGGTTGGTGCAGTGGATTGCGGGATTGCTACTAATGCAAAGGGAATAACGGGAACTTTTCCAGGCACTGAGCTTTACAAATTTCAAACTTAATGTGTAGAGATTTTCACTTGAGAATATCTCATCAGGCAAATTAAATGATGTGGTAGGCAGGATTGCAAGGTGAAGCTCGTTAGTTTTAGAAGCTGCTGCTTGCATGATCAATTTGTAAGCGGAACGAAAAGCAGTGTGAATGCCAAGCTGAAGATCAAGACTTGTGATTGATAAGTTGTCCCGGTGATACCTTAGTATGGTCCGGTAAATCCACCTCATGTGGTTTCTCTGGTGTTGTTTTTTTCTTAAAGTGTCAATGGACGGAGAAAATTACCGGATGGCAGGGATGGTAGACCAAGCGTGTAGCCATGAGTTGGACAAGATGCAGGTGCGAGCAGCATCTTTTGTTGGCAACAATAATTGTATACGCTGAATCAACTTGGGATCATTTTCTAACTCTTGTCTGCCCATCACTCTACTTCTCTTCTTTACTCGCGCCATCCGAAACTAATTTACTAGAACTTACACTACAACAAATACCCCTTTCCTCATCGATATTTTCCCCGGCGATATTTGTCGCTGGGGAATGTACACTAAACGACAAAAAATATTCTACGTGGCACAAATTCTAGTAGAAATAGTCAGATAATTTTTATCCCACTTTTCCCCAGCGACATGTCGCTGGGGAAAAGTGCGTTATACTTTGACCAAAAAAATCTTCGTAAAACGCGGCGGGAACTTTTCCCGCTCATGTTTCCCCATCGACATGTCGCTGGGGATACTTTTTTTAAATTAAGAAATTGTAATTAGTGGCTAATCACTCTTAATTAGCGGACCGAAATTTTTTTAATTTTTCCCCAACGACATGTCGCTGGGGATACTATTTGAGCTTAATATTTGGTGTTTATTAAAACATTTTCCCCAGCGACATGTCGCTGGGGATTCTCTTTGACTTCGTTGACTATTAATGAAACTACATTTTTTATGTTTGTTTCGGTCCGATATTCCGTATATTTTAACAAAACATGTCGACTCATAACATATTGACCCATCCGTTGAACGTTTAATGTGTAACCATAACATGTCGACTCATCCGTTGAACGTCTAATGTGTAACCCTAACATGTCGACTCATCCGTTGAACGTCTAATGTGTAACCCTAACATGCCGACTCATCCGTTGAACGTCTAATGTGTAACCCTAACATGTCGACTCATCCGTTAAACGTCTAATGTGTAACCCTAACATGTCGACTCATCCGTTGAACGTCTAATCGTGTAACCATAACATACTGACTCATCCGTTGAACGTCTAATGTCCAACCCAAACATGTCGACCGATCCGTTGAACGTCTAATGTGTAACCATGACATGTCGACTCATCCGTTAAACGTCTAATGTGTAACCCTAACATGCCGACTCATCCGTTGAACATCTAATGTGTAACCCTAACATGTCGACTCATCCGTTGAACGTCTAATGTGTAACCATAACATGTCGACTCATCCGTTGAACGTCTAATGTGTAACCCTAACATGCCGACTCATCCGTTGAACGTCTAATGTGATACCCTAACATGTCGACCCATCCGTTGAACGTCTAATGTGTAACCATAACATGTCGAATCATCCGTTGAACGTCTAATGTGTAACCATAACATGTCGACTCATCCGTTGAACATCTAATGTGTAACCATAACATGTCGACTCATCCGTTGAACGTCTAATGTGTAACCCTAACATGCCGACTCATCCGTTGAACATCTAATGTGTAACCCTAACATTTCGACTCATCCGTTGAACGTCTAATGTGTAACCATAACATACTGACTCATCCGTTGAACGTCTAATGTCCAACCATAACTTATTGACTCATCCGTTGAACGTTTAATGTGTAACCATAACATGTCGACTCATCCGTTGAACGTCTAATGTGTAACTCTAACATGTCGACTCATCCGTTAAACGTCTAATGTGTAACCCTAACATGCCGACTCATCCGTTGAACGTCTAATGTGTAACTTATTGACTCATCCGTGGCGATGATGCGGATGGTGAGGATGATGATATTGGCGGGAGTGGTGACGACGAGAGGTAGTTATGTTATATATTATTAGTATGCTACATTGGTACTTTAGGTTCATTTTGGCGACATTTAAACACTTGTTTTCCTATCTATCATGTTGAATATTCATTAGGAAGCAAAGTTTTATAGACTTATTCGGATTTTGAACGGATTTTAGTAAAAGTTGTGATGTATTTGTATTGCGTTGATCCGTTATATTGTATTTGTGTTTTGGTACAAGTTGTGGTGAGTATATACAGGTTTTGGTAGATTTTTTCGGGAAAAAATGGGGAAAAAATCTGGAAATTGCCTGCTGTGCAGGCTGCATAAAAAAAAATAACAGGTTTTCCCCAGCGACGTGTCGCCGGGGATAATCCCACTAAACGTTGACAAGTCAACGAATACGTATAGTTTCCCCAGCGACATGTCGCTCGGGAAACTATGTTATTCGTTGACTTGTCAACGTTTACGTGGATTATCCCCAGCGACACGTCGCTGGGGAAACCCTGACGATTTAATTAAGATGGCACTAATCACTTAACATAAACGAGGATTCCCCAGCGACATATCGCTGGGGATACATTGCCACCGTGGCACTATTTTTTTGACTGAAAAATGTGTGGGACCCACCTCGTCGCCGGGGATTGTCGCTAGGGATACAATCCCCAGCGAGGCTTCCCCAGCGAAGATTCCCCAGCGACATGTCGCTTGGGAAACGAATCCCCAGCGACATGTCGCTTGGGAAAGTCCCGTTATATCGATGGGGAAAGTGGTAAATGTTGTAGTGTTAGCGGAACAAACAACTATTGATGAATGAAAAGAATGAGGTACGTACACCCTCCTTTTATAGATAATGAGGCCGGGAAACCGACTTTACAACAATACCGAGTCTACGTACAATAAGGAAACTATATATCTTTATCGTTATATATAATAATAAATGATATTTTGATTCTAATCTTTTATATAATAAAAGAATTACATAGTGTTTTTGTAAAACCTGTCTCATTGAAAAAAATTGGACCAATAAGAGAACTCGATTTTGTCACGTAGACGAAATCGAGCAATATGATTGGTTAATAGAAAGTCAAAACTAAATTGATTTTGGTCAAACTTAATAAATTTTGTGGAGAAATTTGGTTAAGAAAAAAATGCATAAAAATATAGGTGTCAAACTTATAAATTAAAAACTTAAAAAAATGAAGTAATTAATAAAACTTTAGTGGTTGAATTTTATATAAAATATATGAAGTTAAGTGTAAAATTACAAGTTTCTATGTTTTTTAATAACTTTAGAAAAAACACAAATAACCCCTTACATTTTATACCCTTATACTTTATAATATGAACTTTGTTTAAAATGACATGAATATTAGTATTAGTTTCAGACTTTCATCTATTTAAATTATAAAATTTTGTAAATATACGAATTAGTTTTAATACTGTTAGTTGTAGACTTTCATCCATTAGAATATATATTTTTTTTAAATAAGGAATCATGTTATTTTATTTAAAAGTTTAATTTATACGTACACGGGTTTGAATATTAAATATGGCTAAATTATTAGTAACGGGAATATAAATATCAAATGGTAAGCATGAGTTACTATGATATGAAAATAAATATACGTGATTTTAGTTATAACAACGACTCATGAAAAACTGTTATTTAAAATATATATATATATATATATATATATATATATATATATATATATATATATATATATATATATATATATATATATATATATATATATATTTATGAATATCCATAAAAATATTTTAAAAACTTGATGAAGCATATTTTAACTTCATTAACGCTCATTATGTGCTACTATACTCGCCCATTTTGTATAACATGATATCAATATTAAAGTTAAATAATAACATCAACATCAACCTCAGCATGTCTGCCAGTTAAAAACATTATACAAAGCTAATTATTAAAAAAGGCAAACAAACACATGGGTTAGACAGTCATTGTTTAATTTAGAAGGTGTTTTCCTTAAATTATACTCCCTCCATCCCATTTTATAAGTCCATGTTTGAAAAGTCAAAGTCTTTTTCTTCAAAGTTTGACCGTAATTATTTTTTTCGTGTTACATAATACTTGATACAAATTATATAAATTGATTTGTGTTTTAAATGTATTTTCATTGGTATACTTTTTATCAAGTATTATATAACATGAAAAAAAAATAATTACAGTCAAACTATAAAGAAAAAAACTTTGACTTTTCAAACATGGGCTTATAAAATGAGACGGAGGGAGTATAAAAAAATGCACGCATCACAATCCTTATTTGATAACAATCACCTTTTAAAAAAAAAAAAAAAAAAAAAAAAAAAAAAAAAAAAGAAAAAAAAAACTATGTAGGTGATAACCTAACTTTATTCATTGACAGGATGTTTCATAAAAAAAAAAAAAAAAAAAAAAAAAAAAAAAAAAAAAAAAAAAAACCCCATAATAGTTGGCCGTTGTAAAGGAATTAAAGTATGTACATGAGAATTATTAAGCAAGCATATATAGTTTTTAATCAGGTTATTACGTTAATATACTGCGATAATGTTATTGAGTTGGTAATCACGGATGTGAGATATCATTCTTCTATACTTATGATTTATGTGTTAACCTCTTTTTGCTTCTCGATAGAATCTGAAAGAGATCTCAACAGAACTTTGGCTTATGCCTTAGCTAGCTGATCGTTTTTAGTAACTTTTTTTTTATGGTTTAACTTTTTTGTTATACACACCAACTTTTAGTAATATATATATATATATATATATATATATATATATATATATATATATATATATATATATATATATATATATATATATTATGTTTTATTAACAACTTCTACACTTAATATTTGTATTTTTACTATAAACACACTGAGCTATGATAGAATTAGTTGTAAGTTCAGAGGTTTTTTACTAAGCTTCTCAAAAAAGCTTATAGCTTTATCATAAAATTATTGTGTTATGGTAATTAAATAAGCCAATAAGCACCTTTAATAAGCATAACTAAACACCCCTTTAGTTCTAATATGAAGTTTTCTTATTTGATGTTATAACTAACTTTGTTGTTATCCTCACTATAATGCAACATGTTAGTGGTTTTTGCAGTTTTATGATCTTATCACACACACTAAAGTGCAATGCAATTTGTTGTGTGTGTTTTTAGAAGAGGATTAAGTATCAACACATGATTGTCATGGAAGGATTTTCTACGCCTGCTCAAGGTATGAATGTATAATTGAGTTGAATTGCTGATTTAGATAATACATGAATGTATTTTAATGTACCAAAGATGTATTTTAGTGCCTATATGGAGAACTTTATGGTAGAAATTCTTAGCAGGTGTCTTTGAATGAGTTAATGAAACTTAGCAGGTGTCTTTGAATGAGTTAATAAAACTTAGAAGGTGTTTGCTGTCATTAATAACACTATTGGTATCAATCAACGGTCTAAGATATGGGTGTCTTTTACCTTAATGATCTAGGCCAATTGTAAAAAAAGTTGCACTAAAGTGAAATGTCGGTAAAGATTCAAACAATCCTAAAAGACTTGCGAATGTACTATTTGTCATTTTTATCATGCATTTATAATTTACTTATACAAATAATTATAATTTCCTTATATAGCTCGGTCTCAGAGAAAAATTATTTTTATACATTAGACATAAAATAAGATTAAATTTGAGTTCTACCCATCATATCTTTTTTTTCCCTCTTTATGTAATAAAGAAGCTATAATGTAAGTATCTATGTTAATTTGGTACTTTTATGATCAAAGAAGTAAATAGCACAAAATTATGAAAATGCAATTTTCCAAACGAAAAGATACATTAATAAAGATAGTATGATGGTTATTCATAATCAAAGAAATGAATCAATTTTCAAAGCTATCTAAATATGCTACATATTATAACGAAAATATAAGTAAAATTTATACCACATTTACAAAACATATCGTAAATTGATAGCATGGGTTTGCAAAACTAAAAGCGTATATCACTAACATGTCATGCAAGTCAAGTATCATCATGTGATTTTGCTTGAATAATAAAATATAATTTTTAATCCAAAAGCAATCTCCTAAAATAATAGGTAGATTATAACATGTATACATTTGATTTTTTATTTTTAGTCTACCAAGTAAAACCAATTGAAACATGTTAAGTGATTCATTTCTTAATCGATAATAATACATAATCAAAACGAAATTTTAAAAACCCTGTGCGTGCACAGGTATTATAACTAGTTAGTACTAGTACTATTTTGCATACAGTTTGTTACAAAAAAATTAAAACTGACTCGATATCAATGTATATAAAAATCGATGTATTTAGTTTTTCACTGATAAGTTAGTTCTTGGTAGATTTTTTTCCCTTCATATGTTATAACTGTCTATTTGATTTTATAAAATTAGGGGTGGTAATCTTCCCAACAATTATTTGAGTGACTATAGCCATAAACAACAATTTGTCTAATGTGATTACCTTATTGCTCTTACACTTTTTTATATGCATTTTTCGTTCAGTTGATTTATAAGTTCTATGGTGGAAGTTTTCTTAACGTTGACAAAGTATTTTCATACTATAATCTATTTATCTGCATTATTTATAAACAGTGAATGCTCAATTTCGAAATTTTAAAATTTTAAATTTTTAAAATTTTAAAACTTAAATTAATGTTATTTGGTTAAATTACCCTTAAGTAATCTTTAAAAATACACGTTATATTAATTTAAAAAACACATGCTTTGTATTTAAAAAAAACACATGCTTTGAGGTAAAGGTAAAACCAGAATCACAATTTCGCAAGTATAATAATTAATTCGTTATATATCGTCGTTTTGTGTGAGTATGTGTCTATATACTCAATATATAAAAACCTTTTCAAATTCAACTCTTCCTATTTTCGACGTCATATTTATGACGTCTCGCTACTATATGCTCATTCATGACATCCTTTTAACTAATACGAGTAATTAACGGTTCATTTTCTCTCACAATTCCCCTGTTTCTAATGTTTTATTCTATCTTTTCCATTATATTCTTTTTTTTGTTAAAAGGTCAATGTCCCGGTAAATATATTACTCCAAAAAGCATTTAAGTACAACGGATATGGGTGAATCCCATATCTCAGCCCGTTACATAGGCGAAAAGCTTACATAATAAGATACTTCCTATTTTCTAAACAAGAAAACAAAACCACTAACCACATGATATTAAGAGTCTCTGACAAAAATATAAACTACTTCCTACGACCTTGGAGATTAAAGCAATAAATGGCATTAAGAGCATCCAAATTCCCTGGAAGATCATAAATTTGCTTCGAATAATCATCATAATCATCAAACTCATCTTCACGCTCGTGACCACCACCAAAAAGATCTGCTGATTCGTCGAACGTATTAAGAACCTCATCATCATCACTATCAGAAACCACAACCTCACCCCCCTTTGAAAATGGGTTAGCCCTCTTAGTGAGAGAGGTAGACGGAATAGGATGACCATCATCATCCACAAGAGTAGTTTTCCCATCAATAAGTAGCTTTTCAAGCTTACCAATTTTCTCAACTATAGGAGTAGAACCAACTTCCTTTGTTCCCATTGAATCACTCACAAGCGGTTCTTGTGATATAGTACCAGTCTTAATCGACTCATCCTCATTAACTTCCATTGTACGGCAAGCATCCACATCCTTGTTGGTGTCATTAGTAGGTATACCAAAGCCATCCGTATCATCCATATTAAGCGCATCAAACTGATTGGATGTAGTGATCTTCATTCCACTTATACTAGCCACATCAGAAGCAATCTTCTTAGTGACAACAACTTTCTTCGTTCCACTTGAACTAGCCATACCAGAAACATTTTTCTTATTGCCATCCACTTTCTGAGGTTCCGTAGAGGTCTTTTTGGGTCGATACTGAAACTGCTTACCCACAACTGGTATAGTAAACCCTCCTGGACCCGGTAGTGTTTGAGCCCCTTGTTTTCCTTTCTTCTTGTTATTGACAGTCTTGAAACCATTAGTAGCAGGCATCTGAACAGAAGGCACAACAACTTGAGGACAATCAATAATAGTATGACCAAAAACCTTACACTTACCACACCGTGGTGGGTTCTACTCGTATTCAACCCGAATCTTCTCAATAGTCGACCCCGTACCATCAAGTAAAGGTATCTCAACAGTGAGGCTATCCCGAAGCACCTCATCCGACTTTACTTCAATTATGCATCTAGCAAAACTACTACGGCCCCACGAATCCTTACACATTTGGCTGGTAAAAGCATATAATCATTTGGGTGTACCAATCAATGTAGCAAGAAGACTAAGACCATCATCAGAAAACATAGCAAGAGGAACATCATGGATTTAACCCACACCGGGATAATGGTCAAATCCTCTTTAAGTAAATTGGTTTTCAATGTCCATGGTTTAAGAATAATAGGAACATTTCTAATCAACCAAGGACCATTTTCAAGTAAATGATCAACACCTTTACTCGAATTGAACTTAAAGAAAAAGAACCCCTTTGCATTCATCATTACCTTTTGTATACCAAACTTAGCCCACGCATTGCGAACATAATAATCAACAACAGGAAACGCAAGGCGTTGACTAAGAAAATAACCATAAAGCGTATTCTCAAATCTGAAATTCACCTCTTCCACTACATTCATTTGAACAGAAAGATCAACATCAGCCTTCTTCTTGCTACATTTCAACCTACGAAAGTTAGAAACATGTTTCAGAGGTTCATTAGAAGTAGTACCCGCGTAAGAAACCGATTTCACTCCAGTACCATTAGTAGTATCAACCTTGTGAGCATTAGGATCAGAAGTTGCACTCTTACTCATATTCACATTTGTCCCAAACGAAGGAGGAGTACTTGTAAGATTAACTTCATTAGCTCCAATCTCACTTTAAATTTTATTCATGGCTTCATCAAAATTCTTATGCACATTATCAATCAATTGCTTCACATTTTCAGCACTTGTAACCTGCTCCAAGTGGTCACCATGTGATGTATCTTTCGTAAGTGGAATCGGCTCCACTTTCTGATTACCATTCTTAGAACAATCAGGTGCATCATCCACATTCAAACTAACACTACTAGGGTTCATCGTTGAGGGTGTACTCAACTCACCAAAACTAGTAGTGGCCGTTTGAATATTACCAAGTGAAACCGGCTCCACCAGGTCATGTTTGCTCCCAACCAAGTTAGTTTCATTCGTACCAGGTTCAAGACTAGGGTTCTCCAAAACCCTAGCAGCTTGTCGAACTTGAGGAGTACCCGAAGTACCATCACTCGACATACCCTCATCATGTTTCTTCAATCGGTTCATACTAGCAGTTAACTCATCAACATCAACATGACGGACATTAGGCGTACCCTTATTCCCATTATATGCTTAATATATGATATATGGTTAATATATGAACTTGAGTCTTTTGGCTTAAATAACATGTAATAACCATTAGGCCAATTTCACTTTCTTATAATATTTTGGAATTAATCTCTTTTAACCAATACTTAAGCAATAAAGGTCAATAAATCTTTACGTATAGTAATTTAGGGTTGGTGAATATATATTTTTTTAATTGTCACGATTATTTTAATCGTTAACTTATGTAGAATACAACGCATTTACTGAAAACTCTATTTAACATGCAATTTGCAATAGGTTTCCCAGCATACAATTTGTAAAACACAAAAATTATCGAGGTTACTATTTTCAGAGTAAGAGATCCAGTCAAAAGTTTAAAATAAGAATGGTGAGAGTAATTTTAGCAACACATTTCAATCAGTTTTATTGGTGCATCTAAAATGTGTGATTTTTGTTATATTTTTTACCTTTTCATATTAATTACTCTTCTCATTTGATCCTAATTTTTATCTTTAGTCATTAATTCCTTTCTTTTTAGCACACGTTGGGATTACAAGACAAAATCAAAGTTAAGATTATGCATGCTCATATTTAACATATGTAAAATATTTAATAAATAAAAACATGTTAATTTTATCATTATAAACTTTATCTTACTTATAGTACGATTATTTATTGCCACCCGTAAAACCCGCGGGTCTATAGTCTAGTGTATATATATATATATATATATATATATATATATATATATATATATATATATACACATATTATATATAATAGGAGACGTTATACGTAGATACATCAATAAAACGCTACCTCATTGCCATGTAATTGTTATTAGCATCCATGTCATCACATTCTGTCCATGTAAGCAATTTTTAAAATTTAGTTTGTATTTTTTTAATTTATTTCGAAATTGTGTACATTATATGAGTCCACCTAAGAAAAGATTAAATGTATTACTTAAATATACATTCTTTTTATTTCGGACGTTTAATCAATTCTATTTATTTCAGATTTTTTTTTTCTAAAAAAATTATCTATGCAATGACTCGAACTCAAGACCATGTTGATAGTAGGTGGTATAGTAACCAATGAACCACATATATTTTTTTTGTTAGATACTGTATACCGAAATCTATATACGATTTGTTTTCAACATAACCTTAATATTATCATAATCAGTTTACGTGATCAATAAAAATAAATCCATTCCATATTTATCTTCGGTATGTTTAAAGGGTTTTACAATCACTCGGAGACCGGTTCAAAACATTCGGAAACGAATTCAACAATTGTATCAAACGCTTCATTGATTCATCATCAAAACCCTAAATTCGATTAATACATAATCCAATCGGTTAAACCTAATCTATTAAGCACCTTATTCGAACCAAGGTATACACAATTGATCCAAGGTATGGGTTTGTTTTTTAGTAATTAATTCTATTGATTGCTTAAAAATTCGTTTATGTTAATTGTGAATTCTGGCTTTTCAAATTTGGAGGACTGTATTTTGTGACACTCACGGTAGTTATGAATAAAAAGTTAACAGTTATAATGTATCATCTGTATAATCCATGTTTCATAATAACAAGCACAAAGTTTTGGTCTCTCAGGTTATTCAATACTTTCAGTTTCTTCAAGAGAAGGGAATTTACCTGGTCGCAGAAAATAAATGACCACCAGCGTCGATCAGTGGTAAAATTATCTTTACATTTGAATATTATTAAGTTATTAATTGTAAATATGTAGTGTATATAGGTGTCACATATTTTATATTATCTTATAGTGTGTTCCTGTTCAGATTTACGAATATCTAACATTACGTTTTATAATTGCCTCTACGCAGTTAAACTGATAGCTACAGATGTTTGTTTTTCAGGTAATATTACACTCCCAGCTAATTGCAATGCTTTGGTTACTTATTGATGTTGGTGGCAATTTGGGGGATTCGTCTGTCCAAATCTGATTTTGTAGCTAATTGGGGTGTAAAGGTATGCACCTTACTCATTTATGTACTACATTGTTCCTTCTTGATATTGTATAATGTGTAAAGGTATGCACCTTACTCATTTATGCACTGTACAGGGCCTCCAAAAGTATGGGTCCTCCAATTTTTTACCTACTCTAGATTATTTGGTGAGCCCAAAATAAAAGTCCCGCCACCATCCGATTTTTGTGGCATTTTTGTCATTTGTTACATATAGTTGAGATCAATGTAAAACCAAAATTGTTTAAAGATCCAGTGAACCAATCATAGTCACTCATTTTTTCTATTAAAAAAAAAATCCACTTTGTACCTCTTTTTTAAAAATAAAATGTCTTGTAAATAGTAAATCGTCAAGTGAAAAAAAATACACACGTCGAAAGTATATCGAAGTGCCCGCTTATAGAAAGATGATTTAATTCTCAACACGATGGTATGATTCGTTTTGTGTAACGATTAATCGTTTGCGAAATATTTAATTTTTAAAAAAATTATGAAAGTTTATTTTAATTGTTTTAATTAAAAAATGGATAACAATGATTGGTTAATTAGATCTTTAGACAGAATTAGATCTACATTAAAATATTTGTTTCTTTTACATTTTTTATAGTTTGAGTACTTAAAATTTTTATACTTTAAGTACTTAAAATTTAAAGCAGAATTGGTAGTATTTTGAATTACATGTTACTATGGCAATGTGAGAATTAATCTTAGACGATTTAGTTAGTACTTTAGGACATAATTAACAGATAGAAATATACAACAAATACACACAAACCGTTAGCAAAGTACTGTGATGCCTTTGATCTCTTACGAAATAATTAGACACTGTCACATTTTTAAAATATTTTTATAATTTGTAGATCAAAACATCGTAAAACATGAAAATAAATTTGATATACTAAAAAAAAGAACCGAAGACATTATTAGGTCTTGAAGTGAAGTTAAAATATTAGTAATTTTTTGTTACGCATACGTAAGTTTAACTTCGTATTTAAGCGGGCCACTTTATAATTGTAGCACAGGGCATCCGAAATTCATGAGACGGCCCTGTTCTTTATGTGCTAGGTTCTTCGGCACCAAAACAAGAGCCAACAAAACAGCTTCCAGGTGGCAAGACAAACAAGTATACCGTACCTTATTAAGCAGACTCAGTTACGGTCTTCTGTAGGACAAACAAGAAGTCATAATCGAGAAAGTAACCCATAACAAGCGTAAATCTATCACCACACTGAAAGGTCTTGACCTTTTTGGTAAGCTAAATACATACATACCGTTCATGGTATTTTGATTCTTCAGTTATCTTGAATTTTCTTGTATATTAACAAAATAATCCTAGGTGTTAAACTGAGTGATGCTTCGAAGAAACTTGGAAAGAAATTTGCAAATGGAGCTTCCGTTGTGAAGGTACACATTTTCCGGCTAACATTATAGTTCAGCGCATCTTATAATAACATGCATGGCTTTAATAATTTTTTTCTTTTTTTTTTTTTTTTTTTTTTTTTTTTTTTTTTTTTTTTTTTTGATAAATCTCTTCAGGGTCCCACCGAGAAAGATCAAATTGATGTACAAGGAGATGTAGCATATGATATCGTGGAATTCATTACAGATACTAAACTAATACCCCCGTTTCAGGATTAGAGTTACGTAATACTTTGAGTATTTGCATGATGAGACTCTAAAATAGTACGTAGTTATCTATTGCAAACTAGTCAACTAGCTAAAAAGCACTTCTGAATGAGAATATCTTTTTTATGGAGTATTTTAAAGATTAAAAGTTGGTAATTTTTAGGTTTGTATACCGTTTAAGTTGTACTTGGTAAATTTGCTTTCCTTTTGGAGTGTCCATTTCTCCGAAAGAGAGATTAGTCACACCAGAATTTTTCATGTTCTCAATTTCAGTATTTGCAGATGGGAAAAAGGTCCCTGCTGTGTGACTTCCATAATTTCAAAATCAGCTTCAACTGTTTTACTGTTGAGCCCCTTTTTCTTACTTGAAAACCATCCTCTGATAAATAATACTATGATATTCTGATGCTCATATACAGATTTAAGGTTTAATCCGTTAAGTTTTCACATTTTCACATTTCCATTTTATGGGGTTATGTACTGAAAGGAAATGTGGTGTATAACCTTAGCGTGTGTCATGGTTGAAGTTTCTAAAAAATTCAACGTATCGCGTGGCCAACCTTTACTTAGTGATTTCTAGACGTATACGTCACAATGGTGTACAAATTTTGTCTTTGCGACCTTGTTATGATAGTCATCGGCTAAATCAAAACTCGCCCATGTTGAAGGAACAAGTATGAAGAAATTAAAAAGATGAAACTGTAATATGTCTACATGATTTGAATAGGATATATATTTGGTACATCATTTGGCCCACAAATCAAGTTTTCGATTTGAGAGGTGGAATAATTTGAGGTTGTGAAACATTTTAGACCCCCCAAAGGGTGACAATATCCATTGTGGTCTTGTGGAAGATCCGAATTCTGACTTTATTAAGTACATCAAACTAACATTTCAAATGGTCCAAAGTTGCCAACAACTCGATTAACAAGAGAAAATACTATTGCTTGTCCCTCTCGTAAAACTGGTACAACATCGACTGAAATCTGTGCAATCTTCATGAATCTTGATTTTATCGTTCGTGATTCACTTTCCTTGCGCGTGGGCTGCCTTCAACTCTTCGGACCTATACGAGAGTCAATTTTGAAGACTACACTCAAACATGATTATCATATTTTCCATATTTCTTTCTGGTTCCAAATATCCAAAGACTTGGGTGTCTAGTCACATATATCTTCCACACATTCTCTCATGAATATAGATCTAGCCATTTAGGTAAATTACCTAAATGACCCATTTGATTATATTTTTTGGAACGACAAGATATATATATAAAACAACCGGGTGAAGAAACAGATACACACCCGACGGCCACCAGGATAGAGAACCAAAAGCGAAAAACATGTAAAAAAATACCGGCTAAAAACACAAAAGAGGAAGACCTAAAAATAGAAAAAGCCAAAGCAAGCAAATCAATACGTTGCACCATTAAAGTGTGGTTACTATTCTTCGATTAGTGATCGATTTGTCCCGATTGAGACTCTGTTTATGAAAACGATTCTAGATCCAACAACGACACACAATAAAAAAAAATCATTTTCATATCATCTTTGTGTAATTAGTCTATCTTACATAAAAATTTTTTCTTTTCATAATAAAAAATTGCAATCCTTTAGGCGGTATATATATACAACAACAATACACAATCTTATTAGGTTGAATATGAGAAAAGTAAGATATAAATAGTTTCTTAAGTAAAATGCAAAAATCATCCTTGTTGTTTAGCCAAATTGCAGGTTTCGTCTCTAACATTTCAAAAGTGCATGCATCGTCCCTATGGGGATATGTGGGTTGCAGTTTTTGACAAGGGTATTTTAGTCATTTAATTTTAGATGGGGACGAAAACAACAACCTAAAGTTCTCCACATGGACGATATCTACATTTTCGAAAGATTAGAGACGAAACATGCAATTTCACCAAACCACAAGGACAATTTTTTTATTTTACTCAAGATACTATTTATTTCTTACTTTTCTCATATTTCAGCTGATGAGATTAGGTATTGTTGTTTTATATATACCGCTTGACAGATTGAGTTTTTTTATTATGAAAAGAAAAAAAAAATGTAAGATAGACTAGTTACACAAAGATTATATGATCAAAACCTCGATGATGGCTAAGAATCATCAAAGTCCCAAGTTGCCAACAACTCGATTAACACGCGGAGATACTTGTCCCTCTCGTAAAACTAGTACAACTTCGACTAAATCTTTGCAATCTTCACGAATCTTGATTTTATCGTTCGTGATTCACGTTCCTTGCCCGTGGGCCGTCTACAACTCTTTGGACCTAAACGTGAGTCAATCTTGAAGACTATACTCAATCATGAACATCATATTTTCCATGTTTCTTTCTGGTTTCAAGTGGAAAATGCATAACAAAATGTTTAAATTGCTTTTTAGAATATAAAAACATTAAAGGTTAGTCAATTTCCAAATATCCGAAGACTTGGGTGTCTAGTCGCATATATTTTTTGCATAACAAAATGTTTAAATTGCTTTTTAGAATATAAAAACATTAAAGGTCTAGTCGCATATATTTTCCACAGATTCTCATGAATATAGATCTAGCCATTTAGCTAAATTACATAAAATGACCCCTTTGACTATATTTTTTCTATTGAACATACGATTTGCATTAATTATCATGAACATCCGCAAGCACCAAAGAGCTTGCTAAATTACAAAGAAGTTCGTCATCGACAATAGAATTTACATTGGTATCTGAAGCCCAATTAGCTATAGTATGAGCAGACAAATTTTTACTGCACTTCACGAAGATCTACTTGCATGAATCAAACCGGTGTATTTCAAGAATATTGTGCCACAAGCAAGCAATTTGAAGCAGAGTTCTATTTGTACAGTGCGACCGATGTAAAATTAAAGAGTCCATTTCCACTTCAATTCTTGTGAAGAAACAAATACACATAGGGCTATAAACGAACTGGACGAACACGAACGGAGCCCTGTTCATGTTCGTTCATTTAATTTTAATCGGACAAATAAACGGACACGGACGCTTAAACGGACAAATTTTCTTGTTCATATTCGTTTATTAAGAAAATAAATTGTTCATGTTCGTTTATGTTTGTTCATTAAGACACTAAACGAACGCTAAACGAACATAAATGAAAATCGACAAACAAACATAAACTTTATTGAATTCTTCACAATATATTCTTTTATAAGTGTTACTTTGTTTAAACAAACCAATTTTTAAAATTATAAAATTAAAAGATATGATATATGAACATAAATAGATAAATAAACATAAACGAACGCCTAATCGGACGTTCACGAACATAAATGAACGAACAAGACTTTTGTTCATGTTCGTTCATTTAACTAAACGAACGTAAAATATTGTTCATGTTCGTTCATTTAATAAACGAACAAACATAAACGAACTTTTTACCGAACGGTTCATGAAATGTTCACTGAACGTTCTGTTAGTTTACAACCCTAGATACACACCTGAAGGCCTCCAAGATAGAGAGCTAAAAGTGAAAAACATAAAAAAATATACCGGCTAAAAACACCATAGAGGAAGACCTCAAAATAGAAAAGCCAAAGCAAGCAGACCAATATGTTGCACCATTAAAGCATGGTTACTCTTCTTGGATTAGCTATCGAGTTGTCCCAATTCAGATTTTGTTTATGAAAACGATTCTAGATCAAGCAACAACATGCATAGGGGTGTCATAAATCCTGACCCGACCCAGACCCGAACAAGGATACTCGGGTCGGGTTACTCGGGTCCAAAATCCAACTCGGGTCAATCGGGTCAACCCGACTAACCCGATTATGAATTAGGGTCGGGTTCGGGTTCAAAATACATGCTTATTCGGGTTCGGGTCAACCCGACTAACCCGAGTTTTTTTTTTTTTTTTTTTTTTTTTTTTTTTTCATTATTATTATTTTTTTCTTGTGGTGTGTTTATTTACTCAACTTTTATTTATTATAGGCCCAACCAAATACCATTTGAATAAATGTGAAAACTGAAAAAATGAAATGCAGTCATCATGTTATAATCGGTTATATACCTTTCAGACCTCAACCGAATACCATTTGAATAAGCTTAAAAATAAAGTTTAATTGATCAAACTGTCACTAAAATTAGTTTTTGTGTACACTAGAAAATAGCTTGTCATATAGTAATATCCGAACATAAGTCAACTGAATGATCATACAACTATTAGGAATATCAACCAATTCTAAAACAATATATTAAAGATCCAATAAGATTTATCTTGTTCATGGTTTACATCTTTTATGCCTATACTAAATAGAATGTTCTTATGATTCCTTATACGCAATGTATGATTCTCTTGTGAATGACTAAGAGAAATTTATTGATACGAAATGCCAAACTCGTTGAGAGGCTAGGAACAAGGAAACGTATGCAAATATAACTTGCTCTATATAAAAACTGTGTTCAAACTCATTGTAAGTTACAGTATGCTTCAATATAAGTTCTTACGAGATTGGTTATATTTGGTTTATGTGGTAGTCATGCTTTTTAAGAAATTAAATTTTGGGATTATATAAATGGCACAAACCCGAACCCGACTTGACCCGACCCGATGTGACCCGAACCCGACCAACCCGAGTTCAAATAGGGTCGGGTTCGGGTATGTTTTTTTAGCCGTGACCCGACTACGACCCGACCTGTGTGACCCGAACCCGACCAACCCGACCCGAATGACACCCTTAAACATGCAATAAAAAAAATCATTTTGATTATATCATCTTTATGATAGTCTGTCTTACATAATATATATATATATATATTTTTTCTTTTCATAAAAAAATAATTCAATCCTCTAGTCGGTGCATATACAACAAGAATAGGCAATCTCATCGGGTGGAGTATGAGAAAAGTAAGATATAAATAGTTTCTTGACTAAACTTCAAATCGTCTTTGTGGTTTAGCCAAATTGCATGTTTTGTCTTTAACCTTTCGAAAGTGCAGGCACCGTCTCTGTAAGGAACGTTGGGTTGCAATTTTCGTCTCCGGATTGCAGCTTTTGACAAGGGCATTTTAGTAATTTTATTTCAGACGGGAACGAAAACAACAACCTAAAGTTCTCCACAGGGACAAGGCCTCCGTTTTTGAAAGGTTAGGGACGATTTTTGCAATTATATATGTGTGAAGTACAATTGAAATCCTATATTGTGATACAATCAACTTTGCATGATTACATGCACGTACTGTACGTTTTTAAACATACATATCAAATTGCCTTGCTAGCCTTGCATTCATGATAAGAATATGTACTATCAAATTGCAAATGCATGATATGCTATACATAATAAGAATATCATGAATGACCTTGATTTGCTGTATCTTTCGTATGCAATATATTATCAGTACTATATATTTGTGTGATTGACATTATGGAATTTCAATCTTTCTTGGAAAACTAGCTAGGAAGATGCTCATCAAATCAAAGCCATCAAGATTTTCCATTCCATTGTCATTTACTTTCTTTCTCATTCCCACAATTAGTCGAGTAACATGTACGTCTTAGTTCGAATCTAGTAATAATTTAATCTTTGGTTACTAGTAGAGGGGGGGGGGGGGGGGGGGGGGGGGGGGGGAGTCAGACTTTAGGTCAAGTGCGCTCAAAACAAAAAAGATTACAAAATATGCAATAAGATTACAAATCGTACTAAATTTGCAATAAGATTACAAAAAAGTTTCTTGTTCAATGGTCCGGTTGAACCGATTGACTAAGATCTATGTAGCTCCGTCCTGGCTACTGGACCATTCTTTTAAGAGGGGGGGGGGGGGGGGGGGAGTCAGACTTTAGGTCAAGTGCGCTCAAAACAAAAAAGATTACAAAATATGCAATAAGATTACAAATCGTACTAAATTTGCAATAAGATTACAAAAAAGTTTCTTGTTCAATGGTCCGGTTGAACCGATTGACTAAGATCTGTGTAGCTCCGTCCTAGCTACTGGACCATTCTTTTACATTTGTCGCTAACACTTCATTCATATTATTCGTTCCAAGAAAGATAGCAAGGTTATGATAAGCAATGTGTGAATGCCCTGAAATGTCTAAACTTTAGAGTATGGAAATCATCAAAGGATTTTGTATGTTGGAAGGACAATGTGGGGAAAATTAAGATTTGTTTCTACATGCAAAACAAAAAGGGGTCCCTCTTCGTCTCCCTAAGTTTTTGCCTTTTTTCTTACAGAAAACATTCAAAGTGTAACACTTAAAGTTTAAACAAAATCAAGTGAATCTTGTTTGCTTTTCTTGTACTTTTGTCGTCAACTTATGACTTATACTTGTCATGCATGTACTATATAGTATGATGCTACACACATTGATACATATTTATCATTTAAAAGATATCACATGCATTCTAGGTTAGATATCTTGCATGCAAAACATTTAGAATTTTCTCAGATGATCGAATTCTTCAATATTTTAATTACACAAAGTGACATTGGTTTTTAGGAAATGATTGTTAGGCTTAAAAATAACTTAATTATGAACCTGACAATACACTAACAATTTATATGCATATTACTTAGGCTTAAATATAAGGGATTTGCTAGGTTTTGTTTAAGCATCTCTTAATTAACAATATTTCGAAAATAAAACTCATTATTTCTATAAATACATAATTCAACACATACAATTAAGGTGAGTGAGTTTTAAAAAGGTATGTATTAAGTATATACACCAAAAGTTATTGATTATAGGCAAGTACTTTCAATAGTCGGTTGTTTGATATATACAACAACCTCTTTCGGTCTACATATAGATCATCACTAAATGGCCTATTAGTAAGACACCTGATATTCTTACAATATATTTAGAATAAAAAACTTTAGTAGTTACACATTTAAGGATAATTAGTGAAAAGTGTCAAAAACGGTCACGGAAATACATTGGTTGAGCCACGTAAATCTGATTAGATCACAGATTTGCTCTTTTCATGTAACATGAACATGAAATATCTTATCAGTTCCAACCATGATTTTCAAACCACATATTTCTTCATATTTGGAGAATGGAGGACACAAAAACATCTCCAACCATGCTCTACATTTGAAGATTTTTTTGGAGCATTGTTGAGAATTCTTCATATTTGAGAATCACTATTTATCCTCCGAATTGTATAAAATAATACAATATATACGTAAGTAATATAGATACAACATGTTATTGGTTAAAGGCACATTAATTTAGTATAAAATGGCTTGAAGTTCACATATATAGTACATGGTTGGAGAACATGCACATGTTTTTCTGGAGGAAGAATGTTGACGAAAGATGCTCTAATTTTTTCTTCAAATTTGAAGATTTTTTTTAAATGCATGGTTGGAGAAGCTAGCTACAAATATTAGACAAGATACAATTATGATCTTTGCATATACTCCCACCGTCCCAAAGTATAAGTATCTTTTGACATTTTCAAAGTCTTTCTATTCCAACTTTTACCTTAATTATTTTTTGTCGTGTTATATAATACTTGATGCAAAATATATAAATAGCTTTGTGTTTTAAATGCATTTGCATTGGTATACTTTTTATCAAGTATTATATAATATGAAAAAAAATAATTAAGGTCAAAGTTGAAATGAATAGACTTTGAAAAATCAGAAATGAACTTATATTTTGGGACGAATGTAGTAACAAACTAAGATACTTGGAGTATTTTGGAGTATTTATGGTACGGTATCTTTGTATGATCATTTGTTGGATGCACGAAAGCATAATAGTCATGCATAATCATGCATGTAAATCCCAATGAAATGATTTATTTTAAAGATATGATTCTCTTATTATAATTGAAGATGTTTGTCGTGCATAGTGAAACATATGTAATGATGATCTAACACATCACACGTGTGTTCATACTTCGTGTTAAAGATTTGTTGCCTAATTGTCGAGATGCTTAATCATCATATCTTTCTTTTTTGCTACCATTGTCCACTAATGCACTGTAACTAGAAGTAGAGTTTTCAAAAGCAGCACTTTTGAAGATTCGAAACCCTTTTTCCGGTTTAATTTCTCCGTCCTCTTTCGTATGTGTTTTGTTCCTCGATCAATTTCAACAAGTGCACGTCACAGTTTTTCCATTATAACGTGCATCTTTGGCCTTTTTTTTTTTTTTAATACTTTTACAGCAGGTGAATATATTACTTCAAAAAAACGTTTAATTTGTTATTACTCCATGTATATATGTTATTGGACATGTAATTTGTTGGCTTTTAATTTCACGTGTTTCTAGATAAAAAGATTATATTTTAATCTTGTATAAGTAAAAAGAAATATTTTTTTTTTATAAAAAAGAGATGGTACACGTACTACTACCGTAAATTAATAGGAAATCAAATCTTTCAACAGCAAGAAAAGACAATTGCCATAAATCAAATCTTTAGCTACAGTATTTTTATCCTGTTTCATCTCAAAAGGAACTTCTTATGGGTAGGTAAAGGGTTTTCAGGTAAATGTATTATTTTTAAAAAGCGTTTAAGTATATAGGATGTAAGTGAATCTCATATTTCAGCCCGTTATATAGACAGAAAATAAACACAGCATTTGTGCTTCAAATTATACCTATCATAAGAATGATAAACTAAATTTCTGAATTGCTATAAGGAACATAACCTATCGTCTAATCTCCCATCAGATAGTGATATCGAACGCATCAAAAAATAAAAGTTGTTCTTTCGTTAAGTCTCATCATATCCGTCATACAAGTCATACTCATCAAGTTCACGCATACTAGGGTCATTAGATGCACCACCATGTCGCTTGTATGAAGAGGCTATAAACTGACCAGTCTCATTATCATACTCTTCAACCTCACTTTCTAAATCACCATCTTGCAAATTCATTGAAGAACTAGACATAGAACCCGATTCCATAGTCACCCGTTTATCCTTGTTAACATAATCTACATGATTACTAGGGGTGGAAACGAGCCGAGCCGAGCCCGAGCCTGCCAGAGCTCGAGCTCGGCTCGTTTAAGTTTTAAAAGGCTCGAGCTCGAGCTCGGCTAATTTCGAGCCTTAAACTTTAAGCTCGAGCTCGGTTCGTGGAATATTTTATAGGCTCGGGCTCGGCTCGAGCTCGGCTCGTTTAAACGATTTGGCCATGAAAAGTTAAAGCTTGGCTCGAGCTTGAGCTCGGCTCGTAATATATATTTATTGAGCTCGCTAATAAGCTCGAGCTCGGCTCGTATATAAGTTAAAATATCATATTTTGGTTTAGGCTCGCGAGACCAAACGAGCTTTTTATGTAAAGCTCGAGCTCGATTAATAAACGAGCTGCAACTTAGGCTCGAGCTCGGGCTCGAGCTCGTTTAGGCTCGTCTCGTTCGAGCTTTTTACCGATCCGATCCAGAGCTTTTCACGAGCGGCTCGGCTCATTTCCACCCCTAATGATTACGCGTTGGTCCATGTTCTTCCAAATTATTCACCTCCTTTTCATTACTAGTACTGAAATGGCCCACACACCTAGCATCATCCAGGTCACCTATACTGCCTAAAGCATCAAAAGATTAAAAGTAGTAGTAGTGTTAACAACATGTGTAGCACTCGGAACATTCATTTTTGGCTGTCTAGAATCCGTCTTCTTATTGTTCTTTGGTTGAATCGACTTGTAAACAAGATGAGACTTTGAGCGAATATGAACACTACGAACTGTTTGTCTAGGTGTCTTTGTATTCTTCTGAAAATCCTAGACAATCATCTACGGGTAGTGGTCCAAGACGTGGTCAAAAACCCTATAACTTAAACATATTGGTGGTTTCTACTCGTACTAAATTTGAATCGTATTCATGATATACCCGTCACCATCTATTTTTAGGATTGCCACCACAAGAGTATCTTTCAACTCCACCGGCCCGTAAATCAATCATAGCTCTCTATAACTCGACCTACCACATGATTCCGTACACATAGCTGTAGTATACGCATCTAACATCAATGGTGCACCAAGCTTAGTTGCAATAGCACTCAACTCATCTTCTATATAAACGTATTAAGAGGAATATCATGGAATTTAACCCAAACGGGATTGTTAGACAAGTCCTCCTTTGTTAGACCATTTTCAAGCATTGCTTCCATCCCGTCCTTACAACTAAACTTGAAAAAGAATAAGCCTCTAGAGTTCATCATTGTTCTAACAAGACCATATTTACTCCAAATGTTCTTGTCATAATTTTCAACGACCGAATATACTACTCATTTGACCAAGAAAAACCCATAAACAGAATTGCTAAATCGTTCAATAACTTCAAGAACCAACGTTAATGAAATAGCAACATTAGCCTCATTACCAGCCGAGATGGTTATTCATACCCTTTTAGAATGATTATGCTACCTCCATTTTCAATAGAAGACAAAAGAAAAATATGAAATATTTGTTGTTTTGAAGTGTATTATTAGAGGTTGAAGTTATAAAGTTTGACATGACAAAATTATTAAAAGACAAAAAGTATGAAATAAGTATTTCATTAGATTAAATAGGAAAAATAAACTAAAAGAAAGTAAGAGAAAAAATGTGTGAATATGATAAACTTGTTCTGAAGTGTATTATTGGGGGGGGGGGGGGGGGGGGGGTACAAAACAAAAGTATCAAAAGAAAAAAAAAATACATAACATAAAATGATTAAAACCTATCTTGTCAATAACAACACTCTTATTTAATAAGTACAATCACCTTCAATTTATTTACTAGTCACTGTACTTGTGCAATACATGTGTCTTAATATTTTTATAAAAAGTTCAACTTTAACAAGCGTATATCTACTTAAAAATCTATTATACACAATGTTAAAGATACTTGAAAATAAAATGAATTTTTTTGAAATAAATTAGTTATATATCAAAAAACTTAATTTGGAATCTAACTTTTATAAATATGTTTAATTCTTATTGTTATTGTTACATAGATATATAAAACACTAATACATAAATTCATTGCACTACATTAATAGTTATGTATTACATATTTACATAATTTTTTATATAGATAATTAGATATATAAAACTCAGCTTTTATAAAATTTATAATCATTAATACTTTGCTACCTTTTATTATTATCTAGTTATATATTATATATTTAATAAATATAGATTATAATTATTCTTTAACAATCATAAATACTTATAATTTTTTATGATACTCAATTTTTATAGATATATAGTTATAATCATTAATACCTTTACTAATTTAATTATTTATATACTACATATTTACAAAAAATAAATTAAAAGCATGGTTTAACAATCATAAATACTTACATTTGTATTAAGATACTTAATTTTTATCGATATAGATATGTAAAATCACATTAAAAAATTTCAGTCATTAAAGTTATAAAATTAACTATATGATAAGTTGCAACTCACCTTCTTTCTAATATATGTAGACAAATTAATGATTATAAACATTTCACATATTTTATCTATTTAAATGATTTTTTTTCTTTTTCTTTGTCTTTTGTTGAGCTAAATGTTTGGTATAAAAAATGCTCATGTTTATATCATGATACTCAAAAGGTACCGAAAAACTTAATTCCGAACCCAACTTTTGTAGTGAGATATATAAAATACTAATACATAAATTAATTGCGTGAAACTCAATTCTTATAAATTTTGATAATTATTAATACTTTCACTACATTTAATATTATATAGTTATATATTATATATTTACGAAATATAAATTATAATCATTAATACCTCATTGCATGACACTCAATTTTTATAGATATTTAGAAGTAGATATAGATAAATATAGATTTAGATATGTAAAAACACATTAAAAAAATCCAATCATTAAAGTTATAAAATTACCTATCTGATAAGTTGCAACTAACATTCTTTTTACTGTATGTAGACAGATTAAAGATTGTAAACATTTCATTTATTATTATATATATATATATATATATATATATATATATATATATATATATATATATATATATATATATATATATATTGAGATCAAATGAGAATTTTTTTAAAGTTTTAAAAATGAGAACCAACCAAAATCTCACAAATGACACTCAACTTAAAAGAAAATAAAAACATGATTAATTACAACTAAAATTGTTAAAGATTTGATGGGTTTTCTTATCAAAATTGACGTAAACTAAGTGATACACTTCGATTCAACGTGTAATGTGTATTAAGGTTTAGTATTGTGTATCAAGTTTTTAGTGGTTGTTATGTATTAGGTGTATCAATTTATATTTAAGAAATTAGTTTTTTGAGATTTTAATGTATATGCATAAAAAATTTAATTGTGTATCAGTAATCTATTTTTTATGTATGTGTTAGTTATTAGTCGATTTAATGTTAACTTGTATTAATATATAATATTTTGGTGCATCTTTGCTAAAATAGTTATGTATCAATGTTTTAATGGTATTTTAGAATAGTTATCATTTTTACAACTTTAAGAAAAGTTCTCACATTAACCTTCCCATATATATATATATATATATATATATATATATATATATATATATATATATATATATATATATATATATATATATATATATATATATATTAATTGAACTAAATGTTTGTATACTAAATATTCACATTTATATAATAAAAAATTATTAATATATAAAATATAGATAATAATTTCAAATGTAATTTTTCTTTCTAACGAGGTGACATCAAATATTATTGGAAAAGCATTTCGGACAATAAATTTTATTTATCATTAAAGCTAGCAAGCGCTTAGCTAGGTATGTTGCATCAATATAAAAACAATGACACAACAACTACAAGATCTAGCCCCACTAGGCGGGACATCAGGGGTTAATCCTCACTAGCGATGTACCTATCACGCGTCACCACCATTACTTGCTCCCTTCACACGTGTGAATTCGTTCGGTCATTAGCATAACTTAACCAACATAAAGAGAGCAATTGTGTTTGTATTAGTGGTGTGTGTTGTATGTTTTAAACGAGTAGGAATTGCCCGCACGTTGCAACGAAAGAAAGATCAACAATAAGTATTCGATTTCTTGAATTTTAATTAACCTATAAATAATTACTTGTTAACATTTTTACCCGACATAACTTTTTTGTTATATCTTGAAATTATGGACGTTCTTTGTACAATGAGGTAACTAACATGGACTATTTATGTAATATTTTGTAACACAAACAATCCATAAATTTAACTCAAGGACGTTATTGAAATCAGTAGGTAACTAAAAGGACTATTTGTGTATATTTTCGCTACACAAATAGTCACATATTTAACATAAGCACTATTGGTGCAGTCACATTTGACGGATAGGACTGTTGTTGCAATCGCATTTAACTACAAATATGAATTTCGTAATTTATTAAAAATTGTCTCCGAAACGAAAGTTAACATGAGAATATACGGTAGTGGCGGAACTTGAACATTTATTTTGAGGGCCCAAATTTATTTTGAGGGAGCCAAATCGTAGATTTGTTTGTATTATTAACTAAATTACCTCTAAAACCTATAAAACTTATACCAGTCGTCGCAACTTTGGAGGGAGAGGGGGCGGGATCCTCCCCTCCCCCGCCCCTTAAAAGGTCCGCCCTTGATTACGAGAGTTTGTAAGATATATTGTTTTGTAGTGTAGTAAGTACAGCCATTGTAAAGGGTTAATTGGCATCCAAGCAGGGTAAAATTTAAACACATGGGACCCTAGTAATGAGTTAGAATTATTAAACCGTGGGGATAATCTTTTATCATCATTAATCGTCAATATTGTCAATGTCAATGTGTGCATAATTTCTTTCATGGATCATTACTTGTATGCTTTTGTTTTATGGACGCCCATTAATCTAATTTAACCTAGCTACTATAGCTATATGTGAATGCATCAATTAACTAGGTCATCATGGTGTAGTTAAAGATAGCCTCATCACATTTTTGTATATATTTAGAAAGTTGATTGATACACACCATTATTATCAGCGCCATAAACATTTTTCATGTAAAGATCTTGTTTATATTCTGAATTCAATCCACTTTCATCAAAAGTTAAAATGATCATATAAAGTAAGTGTGATGTGCGATATATTTATTGTTAGCTAGCACGGGACGTGCAAAATTATAATTCTTGGATTGCATTTTTGGAAAAGTAATTGTCATGTTTAACTTATACGTCGAGACATTTCGAGTGTTGGTAACGTCATGTTTCCGGTCTTGCTTTCTGCTCATTAGTTTCAGAAAACTACTATGCCAAAAGTAAAGTTTAAATATAATTCCTAGGTATATGAAATCTAAAATTCGAAACCGAAATGTTGAAAAGGAATAATTAATATTCATAGCAATGTTTACGTAACTTTGTAGATGATAGTTTTTTCTTTAGTATATACGAGTATAGATTAATGAAATTGTTTAAATGATAAACCAGTTACTAGTACTATTTTATGAACTAATTTGGACAATGATAACTAATTTATTCTTTGTCTTAACGACGATCTTCCATATCATACACAAAATCCCAAATTATGAATTAAGACTTAATTATCGCACATTTATTCTTGTCTTAGTCGATCGAGTTATATTACGGAGTACGGACTAATCACTTAACACCTTCGACGTGGTTGTTCAAACAAACCTTTGGTCTCTTAGGAAATTCAGGAATGAGACGACTTTCTCTTTAAAGCGGCCTTCAAAAGAGCTCATGAGGTTCAGAAAGTCTTCCTTAAACAGGATCGATTGGTTCAGTGACCCATGTAACTAGGTATCTAATCTTGTTTTATCAGCCTCCTAGTGACTTAGTAGTAATTGGTATGTTTTAATTTATACATACACTCAGCTGTTAAAAAAAAGGACAACGCCTTACGCCGAACGATCTTCCCTTAAATAAAGAGAACTTTAGATCGTTGTGTTTGAAATAAAATGCGTCAACTATGACTAGTACGTGTAGTAATTGAATAATATATAAGTTATAGATTGCAATGTGTCGATATATGCAGAGAAGATCTTAAAACATGGAGACCAAAATCTTGTGATGTTTCCATCACATTCACATCATACAGGCTTTTGTTTTTACATTTGAAGTTTCTCATCAAATCTCAATACTAAATATTTCAAAGATTCTTCAACTACCTACCAAAATTAATTCATTCCCAATATGGAAAGAAAACAATGGTATTTTCTCTTCTTTTATACTTTTCCTTTTCTTTTTTTTTTATAATTAGAAAAAGGCTACAGTATTTCGGTAGAGAACAAGAATCTCAAAATAATACAATATTAAAAAAAATATATATTCTCAAATTATTACTCTCTAGGGGTATGTTGGGGAAAATAACTATTGGTAGAACTGAAAGTAGCCGTAGATAGAGATGGAGATGAAGTTTAAGAAAAGATTATGTTTGATTATAAGCGACATGAAGTAATATTTGATTTTAAGAGATATGAAATATTATTTTTCTAAAATCTCTGATAAGTTTTTCGTGTGAAACAAAACATATATTTTAAATAGTTTATTATTTTTTTAAAAGAAATAAGCAGTAACTTCTCATAATCTTGTGTACAAAATTAATATAGAAATATCTAATAATCATTTTTATATAAAAATTGTTTTTGAACTTTTAAGACTTCATCAGATTACTTCTAAACATTCTAAAGTAGAAGATATAAGTGTTACAGTAATATTTTTCTGTATCCATGTTGGAAACCATTTCCTTTTAAAACACATGTTTAATCAAATAGTCAAAACCAATCTTTTAATTTGGTTCCATTAAAGGGCCACAAAAATGTTTTGCTTTAATTAATAAACTCCTTTCTACAAAGTTATATTCCTTAAAGATAGTGCTTAAATTTAACCAACAGATATTATAAAAGCTTTTAACAAAACAATCATTTATAAGCTCTTAAATTCATATGCGACTTAATGTAACTGACACAAATAAGCTTAATTTTTTGATTCTACTATAGCTTCATCTACAGTTCAGCTCCAGCGTAAGCTATTCCCGCAACCCTATAGTCATAATGGAGGGTCACTCCATCAGTCGGTTGTATAATGGAACGCGTCTCCCCTTACACGAGAGTCACCAAGATCGTACGTATCCCCTCATCTTTTGGCTTGGTTTGGTCGGCCATGCGACCGAATGATTTGCATATGTTTGTGTGTTTGAATGTTTTTTTAATCAATTTATGCGGGTTATGTTTTTGGTTGTGACCGCGGTCGCCTTATTACAGGCATTGGTCATGCATTTGGTATTAGACAGAAGCTGAGTGGTACTCAGGTGGCAGGAACATTTGATCACCAATTTGGTCACCGTTACAACTAGTCTAACTCTCTTTTATTATATCTGAGCATTTAACAAGGTTAATTCAAGTCAATAGAATACTAAGGATAGTGGAAAATGAAATTTATAAGGTGGCTGCTTTCAAGCTTCTTTCTTGGGTACTATGAATCCAAGTGTAGAAACCTAACAATCCTTTTTCCACTACTGGCATGGGTTGATCCTGTCTTTCTTCTTTATAAATATTCATATAATATTGTCCTATATGGTATAGTTGAAATTATATATGAATTTCCTCGAGTACGTTTTCTTTAAAGTGAAATATACTTTTGGGTTCCACAGCCTATATAGTATCAGTATGCATGCACTTGGTCTTTTATTAATGTTTGATCATAAATTCTTCTAATGGTGCTCTTAATTTTGGCTAATATGTACCTGGAAAAATTTGTGTGATGAAGACTTCTATATATGCATTGTCATACTCACATACGTTTCATAATAAATGTTAACTTATTATATTGACTTTCTACGAAATAAGTGTTTGTTTTCGGATTTAAAAAATAAGAAAAAACTTATAAGAGGTGGAAACATACATTTTATTGGTTGACAATGTAATAATTACAGTATATTAGCTAGCGCTTAGTATACAAAGACATTAAATTATACTTCTTTTATATACCGAATTTGTAAGGGATACCTATTATAAGATGTTGAGATTAAGTAGTATTTTAGACTTGGACCACATGACATTCTAATTAATGATATTTTGTTAGCATATGGTTCTCTATATATGTACCACCTTCATGGCTTCATCCTCATATCATCTAGTTTCCTCTCTCTAGATCTCTATTTCTCCCTCATGGCTAAAGCTCATGTTCTCCGAGCATACATCATTGTACTATACATGATAAACAGCTTGGTTTCGAAAATACTAACCAGATTAACTCCTTGGAAAAACACTTCACTTTCATCACTCCCAAACCAAACCCTATCTCTTGAAATAGCAAGCAAACTTTTTAAAGATGCAACTTCTATCAACAAAGCTTCTTCTGACTTTGGTAGACTTTTTCAAGAAAACCCATCTTCCGTTTTCCATCCTTCCACCATTTCCGACATTTCCTACCTCATTAGATCCTCCTACACATCAACTTCTCCGTTTAAGATCGCTGCCCGAGGCCGTGGCCACTCTGTTGGAGGACAAGCAATGGCGAAAGATGGGGTGGTGGTGGAAATGGCTTCTTTGAATTGTGGTGTTAGGGTTTGGTGGAGTGAGGATTTAGGGTTCTATGGTGATGTTGGAGGTGAGCAGCTTTGGATCGATGTTTTGCGGACGACGATGGAGTATGGGTTGGCGCCCGTTTCGTGGACGGATTACTTGTATCTAAGTGTTGGTGGTACACTTTCTAATGGCGGGATTAGTGGGCAGTCTTTCCTTCATGGTCCGCAAATCAGTAATGTGCATGAAATGGATGTCATCACTGGTATATATATGCTCACACATTCGCTACATATATACATTTTTAATGCATGCATGCATGCATACAATATACTTCACATATTTAGTAGACCCGCTTATTAGTTTGTCAAAAGATTGGAAATGATATATCATGATAACAAAAACAAAAACAAAAACAAAAACAAAAGTTTATACATAAACGCATGTGCTCAAAAAACATACATAAATACATAGAAATACACACACACATAAAATGCTGTCACTCTACTATGAGGATGAATTGATACAACTAAAGTATGCTAAGAATATTTTGGAAACTAAATTGGGAAATGAAGAGTCAACTACCTCTAAAATCTTCCTCCCAGTTTTGAGAAGAAGAAGAAATAAGTCTCTTCCTTTTATTTCATCTTCATTTCTTTTCTTATCTTTTCTTTTAGTAAAAAACTTTAGAACTTAGTTTGATTTGGTTTAATTTTGCCATTTTTATGTGCCTATGCGTACTAAGTTATAAGCATTTAAGCCATGTGGAGGGCGTTTTTTTTGTTTGTTTTTTTTTCTGCTTGTGATTTGTGTTTGTGGGCCTCGGGTTTACTGATAAACCTACCCCGGGTTTACTTATAAATTAAACCCGAGTTATGAGGGTTGATGTTTTGTATTATATTATAGTGTTTGTGGGCCTCAATGTACTTATAACCCCGGACATAACTTGACCCTATAGCTCAAATGACACCTTGTATGAGAAAACAGAAACTAGAATTCAAATTGCAAAGTAGATAAAAGTTAAGCTTTTGATGGATTCTTGCATAACCATATTGGTTGCTTATTCAAAAATATATGTAGAAGTGTCATTCACATCATTTTGTTGTTTCCCTTTTATCTTTTTATTTGAAAATTAAAAATGATGTGGCACTGTGGCAGTGGATATGTTTATAACTATGAAAGTACAAGTATCAATTAATTTTTTTTCTTCTCAAAATCAGTATTAAAAAAAAAAAAAAAAAAAAAAAAAAAAAAAAAGGTGTGTAAAACGTGTGTATGCAGAAACAAACCAAAAAAAATTGTCACTATTCTTCTCCATCCAATTATATTCTTGAACAAATTAAACACAAAACTGTTTCCACTCATATTTTGATACATCGTGGTTACATCTCGTGTGAATGTTTTTGGATGATAAATTAATATTAGCCGATCGATTAACTAATTTCTTAACACATGTGTTTTTGTGATGGTTGCAGGAAAAGGAGATTTCGTAACTTGCTCTAAAAGCATGAACTCCGATCTCTTCTATGCAGTTCTTGGAGGTCTTGGCCAATTTGGCATCATAACTAGAGCAAGAATTGTTCTACAAAAGGCACCAAAAAGAGTAAGACATTGATTAATACAAAATTTGTTTTTCTGTATTTGGATATTATGTAACATTACTGTATAATTTCGTAGGTGAAATGGGTCCGAATGATATATGAAGACTTTGCTACCTTCACAAAGGATCAAGAACACTTGATCTCACTTAATCAAGGGCCAAACTACGTTGAAGGTTCTCTTATCATGAAGAAGAGTCCTGCAAACAATTGGAGATCTTCATTTTTCTCAATTCTTGATGAAGCTAAAGTAAATTCTTTAGCATCCAAACATGGCATTGTTTATAGCCTAGAAGTAGTCAAATACTACGATGAATCCAACGTACAAACCATAGATGAGGTACTTGGTGTTCATGTTCTTTGCGTAATATTTTTCATCTTTTGCATGCACCTCATTTGGTCGATGTTTAAGATTTATTTCTAAACAAATACAGGACCTTGATGAGATGTTCAAAGGATTGAGCTTCAAAACAGGATTTATATACAAGAAAGATGTGTCATTTGTTGATTTTCTGAATAGAGTTAGAATTGAAGAGCTAAAGCTTCACTCTAAGGGACTGTGGGATGTTTGTCATCCATGGCTAAATCTATTTGTTCCAAAATCGCGTCTTCTGGAGTTTAATCAGCGTGTGTTCATCGATATTCTTCAAAAAGAAAACAAAAGCTCGGGACCTTTCCTCGTCTACCCCATGAACCGAAAAAAGTAATTAACTAAGCAATTCCCTGATTTGTTCAATTTATAAGAGGTCGTCTATATATCATCTTAAGAAAGAAAGAAAGAAAAAAAAAATTATATAGTACATTTATCCATTCGTGTATAATATATATCTATATAAATGAAAATTTGAAAGAACTAATTTGTCAAAAAATTACAGGTGGGACGATAGGATGTCGGCAGTTATATCAGACGAAGATGCAGATGTGTTCTACACAGTAGGTTTGTTGCATTCGGCTAGAAATGTTGAAGACGCGAAAATCATTGATGATCAAAATAAAAGAATAATAAAATTATGTGATGAATTCGGAATCAATATCAAGCAATATCTTCCAAGATATTACAAAACAAAAGAAGAATGGATGAAGCATTTTGGTGCAAAATGGAGTCACTTTGAAGAAAAGAAAGCGAAATATGATCCGAAAATGATCCTGTCTCCTGGACAAAGAATTTTCAATTCTAGTTAAAGTAGTTAACTAATTGTATCCATATATGTTACCGTATGTATATAATCAATCGATGTTTTTATCTTGAAATATATAAGAAATATTGCTATTACAGTGAAGACTTAATATAATAATAAGAAAGCCTTCAAGTTCATGGCGTATTGTACAGGCTGATGACAATGTATACTAACCACGCCTTTTGCTTAGCCGCCAAGAGTTGGGTTCATTGTACCTATCATAAAGAGGCTCAATACGCTCTTGACACTTGCGCTTACTCAACTTAGTTGGGTCTGATAGCTTGAAGAATCTAGGGGCTAACTCGACTAGCCACTTGGGGTCTATGACAGTAACCTCGCGGATATACTCTTTTGTGGTCATGACTAACTCGTGATAGATTACCCAATCCGGTTGTCTCTGAAAAAGAGCACTGGCTGGGTGCATGTAAACAGGTTGATTATCAACTATGGTCCGGTATCCGCCTTGTGGGTCCTTTCTTGCAGCATGAAAGAAGAAACCAGAAGTTATCGCCTTCCTTATCTTTGTATAATTCTTTCCAGCACTCACAACATCCAGTTTGTACCTAATCGAATAAAAGATAGATTAGTAAATATCAAAAGCTTTATAACAAACTAAGCAATTAACATTGTTCTAAAGCACTGTTTGGAAAATAAATCAAACATTTGGACTCTAACAACATAGATAACAGCTACACTTAAAGCTCAAAATTCCATCTTCTATATCAACGGTTTAGGACATATGCGTAAGAATATATAAGTAACTTGACATGCGTAACTCGTGATTTAAGAACTGCATATGCAGAATCAGTCCATACCAAGATCTAAATTTTTTAATATAGAGCCTATGTACAATTAGCATTTTTTATAAGGCACAATTTTAGAGCAAACCAATCATTCACATGCAAGTGTTGTAGCATTTAACTATATGCATATAACCAGTTACCTATCATCAATAAGAATGAGAATTTATTTTAGTTAATACCATTTACTGGTAAATTTAAATGATCAAAGACTAGAGAGAGGTTGACACAAAAGTAATGTAACCATTAATCCATATTTTTAAAATAAAATTTTGAGGTATTGAGACAGTATAGCTTATTCGGCATTCATGTCAATAACACTTAATAGTACGTAGATTTAGCAACAGAAACAAAGACAGTGTAAAGAGAACACACCTGTCCATTAAAGACAGAAGCTGCTTTCGGACATCTTGGGCTCTCTTTAGAGACCGCACCTGCACAAAATTCTCGTAGCACCACTGCGCAGAAAAATTGTTTTCTTTCCAAGCCTTATAAACAGAAAGCAAAGTGAGTTGATCACCCTCGGGCTGGAAAAACTTAGCCTTCTTTTCATCAGCTTTGGCCTGCCTTTCCCTAGGTCGATAAAAAATGTTTCCAGTCTGAATCATAGCAATAATCGTCAAAATCTCATCACTACAACCCAAACCTACACTTGCAAGGAGCATCTTCGATAAAGAAGGTTCCAGCGGAAATTCTGCCATTTTCCGACCCAATTTGGTGAGAAGACCTTCCTCATCCAATGCTCCGAGGCTGTACAATTGTTGCATAGCAGAGATAAGAGCTTGTGGGGACGGTGGATCCATGAAATTGAAAGCAAAAAGGTCATTTATCCCCATAGCTTTCAAAGTCAGAGTAGTCACGCCAAGATTAATCCTCTGAATTTCTGGAATCGAAGTAGGGGACATCTCGTTATTATATGCGAAATCTGTGTAAAGTCGGTAGCATTTCCCTGGTCCAGTCCGTCCAGCCCGGCCTGCTCTTTGTTTGGCGGATGCTTGGGATATTGGAGTGACAACAAGTGATTCAAGCCCAAGCTTCGGGTTATACACATTTTGTTTACCAAAACCAGGATCAATGACATAAAATATCCCGTCAATAGTCAAAGAAGCTTCAGCAATATTAGTTGCCACCACTACTTTTCTCTTACCGGGAGGGGTAGGTTTGAAGATCTCAGATTGCATCTCACTAGGAAGTACACTATAAACTGGTAACACAATAAGATGAGGTACACTTTTACCTAGCCTCTTCATCCTCTCATCCAGACACTGGCAAGCATAATCAATTTCCTCTTGACCGGTCAAAAAGACAAGTATGTCACCTTCAGGCTCATTTATATGAATTTGCATCACAGTAATAAGTGCAGCCTCAAGATAATCACATTCGGGCTGTTTGGTATAGTATATCGCCACAGGAAAAGTCCTCCCGGGAATGCTGAAAATCGGGCAACTGAAAAAATAATCAGAAAACTTTTCTGCATCTAACGTGGCAGATGTGACAATCAAACGAAGATCACTCCTCCTTTTGATTAGTTGTTTCAATAGTCCAAAGAGAACATCCGTATTAACTGATCTCTCATGAGCCTCATCAAGCATGATTACCGAGTACTGAGATAGATTCTCATCAATCAGGATTTCCCTCAAAAGCATACCATCTGTCATGTATTTGATCACAGTCTCCGGTCCAGTACAATCCTCAAAACGAATGGCGTATCCAACTTCTTCACCTAAACGACAACCAAACTCTTCCGCAACCCTCTTAGCCACAGACATTGCAGCCATTCTACGAGGCTGTGTACATGCTATCTTTCCCCTGGTGGTGTAACCTGCTTCCGCTAGATATTGTGTCACTTGTGTGGTTTTGCCTGACCCCGTCTCACCAACGACAAGTAAAACCTGGTAATCGTGAACCGCCTGAACCAATTCCTTCTTCAATTTGTAGATAGGTAAGTTATGCCTCTGTTCTAGGAGAGGAAGCTTGGATCTTTGACCAAAAGTCAGCGCTTTCCCAAAATCATATTTTTTCTGTTGAGTCATATCGTGTGCCGTCAATCTAACTCCTCTAATCTCTTGAGCCAAATGTCTCTCACCCGCCTCAGGCATTGGATCTTCCCATGGACGATTAAGATCTTTTGGAATAGAATCAATCATTGTTCTTTGTCTTTGCCCGTCAATTTCTTTCCTTTCTTTTGCAAGAGCCGCTTGTAAAGTTGCTGCACGGCTCAACGACCCTTCAGGATTTTTTGAGATCTTAACAGGTGACATGTCCATTGAATACTTTGTTTTCCCTTGCAAAAAAGCTGGCTCGTCTTCATTCAACTCAATCTCAACATCTTTCTCAGCACCTTCTTCTTGATATAGTATTCCTTCTTCAGTTTCATCATCATACATAGGATACTCTTTCACACTCAAAACACCCGAAGCTTTAAACTGCTTCGCCTCCCATCTCTCAGGCGAGCTCATTCTTTTTAATTGTGTATGTGAATATACTCCAACATCTTCATCATCCGTAATCCTTATACCAGAAGGCACTATCCTCGTCATAGACCGAGCATTATTTGATTGGACCCTTAAAGGATTCGTCTTTAAAGGCAACAAATCCCTACCCGTATTCTGATCAACATCACTCATAGAAAGACATATTTTTTCACCCGAAATCGATATAACTTTTACAAAAACCTCTTGATCACATCTCACAACCTCTTTCGCATCTGACACATGAACTATACCTTCTACACCTTCATGAAGCTGAACAAAAGAACCTTCATCCATCACTCGTGTAACACGTCCTCTATACACTTTATTCAACTCAACTCCACCCGTGTGATCATGTCCCGTCAAGCAACTCGGCTGACTTTCATTAGCGTTTATACTACAACTAGTTTTCACAGATTTCGACTTACGTTTTGGCGGCAATATTGCATGAATAATGGTAAACAATGTACGTACTAAATCAGCAGGCATATCATTATCATTGTTTAGTTTCAACTTAAGCTTGAAATCTTCTAAATTATCACATTGTCTAGCTAAATGAACTATAAATTCTGCTAAAACTTTTTTAAAAGGAAAACCATGCGATTCGAGCTCGACACATACCTTCGATATCAAAGAGTAATATTTGAGTTCTTTTAAACAATCGACTTTTAGCTCTGACGTCATCTTCGATTTGCAATATCGTGTACGATAACTTTTTAGGGTTATCGTAAAAATGAAAAAGTAAAATTTTAATGAGATGTCTTGTTGCGGTTTTGTTTTTATAGTGTTAATCATGCGGTTACTATTTGACCGACTTAGTTTTAATATTAACAGGCTAGCCCATTAGAGAAGTAAAATATTATTAGCCCACATGTTTAACATATATGTATTGTATTCATCATAGATATAAAAAAGTTGTATACTTGTATGAGTAAAATTTTAAATTAAACGTCACTTTCCATTTTTCCTTTAAAAAGTTGCATGAGTGTATTGTTATCACATGAATGAAAGGTTCATCTTTGTTGTTGCTTCATCACCAACTTATGAGATTTTTTCGATCATTGTTTACATATTTGTCAAGTTTAGTACCCCAATGACGAAAGAAAAAGTTCGCTATTCAAAAGTGTTATTTTTTTACAAGTATGATGCTTTAATTGGTATTACCCCAATAGTATAAAAATATAATACCATATTAAGAAATTATCAACTGCTGCATCAAAAATACATTTTGGGTTGACATTTTTTTTTATCCATTTGAACTTATTAAAGATAAAGTTGTCTATAAGATAGTTTGGAGTAATGATTATTGTTAACTTATTGTAACAATTACCCAAACTTACCCTAACACCTTCAAAAAATATAATAGCTTATCCAAAATACAGTAAGTTCTTGAATAAGCAATACCCGAACACCCCTTCTTAGCTCCTTAGTTCTTTAACTTTCACAATTCAAATACGTAACTATCATCTTCTTAGGCAAGTGTCACCACCAACGAAACTATTCAAGTGATTTATATGAAACGAAGTGTCTTGTTAGCTATTTGATCTAGAGAAATCGTCTCATTTCATTGATTAACATAAAAGAACTTGCTGGTTTGTAGGGTTACTATACAAATATGTTATTAAACTTTTTAAAAAAAATCCGCCTAAGGTACTGAACTTTCATTTTGTTCACTTAGATTACTGAATTTGTGAAACATGACATTTTAAGGTCACTAAACTTATAAAAATATACGTAAACATCATTGAACTTATTAAAACACGATATTTATGTTATTTAACTTATCCGAAAATATACGTTCAAGTCACTCCGATTAACACTGAATTATAGAAGAATATGCTTTCTATAAGTTTAGTAAACCAAGTGAACAAAATGAAGTTCAGTACTTTAGGCACACTTTTTTACTTTAACAACATTTATTACTTATTCGGATGCGGATTGGGCAGGTTGTCTGACTATTCGTCGTTTGACGTTTGGATATTGTGTGTTTCTTGGCAACAATTTACTTTCATGGTCTTTCAAGTGGCAGATAACTCTTTCATGGTCTTCCAAGTGGTAGATAACTCTTTCATGATCTAGTGCCGAGTACCAATTTGACCAAAAAGTAAAACTTTTCGCAGATTCGACCTGACTATAATGGACCTCCTGTTACTCTTTTATAATCTGATAAAAGTATAATACAAACCAACCCTTGAGACTATTTTAAAATGAACCTAGACTTAATTACCTTCGAATCAACGGGTGGCTTGACTCCTAACGACTTACGGGTTAAAAGATACGATTTTTCAAAGTCAATCAAACTCCACTTAGTCGCACCACAGCTGCGGCTAGATACCTCAGAAGCTCCACAACTGCACGATTGTGTTCCACAGCGGCGTCTATGACCCTCAGAACCTGCACAAGACTTTCCAACTTGTCTTTTTGACCCCAAACTCGACCTCCATGACCCGATACTTCACAAGGACTTCCAGAAATCATCTTAACATCGTAATTCATCATTTTCTTAACTATAATTGGCCTAAAAGACCTGCAAATATATACTTTACAAAGATATGGGTGGTTTGCCAAACAACCGTTTTAACCCGTTTTCATACACTATAACACATAACTATAACAAATGACTTTGACTCACTTAATTTATGAAATTACAAAATACTTGACACTTGACACGAACATTAACAAATCATTTACGACTCTTTGGGAGTTCAACCTTGATTTAAGCTTGGTAATCTAATACTAAGCTCCTATGCACAATCTCCTTGTACTTCAATTCATTGCTTCCAAATCTTAGGTCCTTCTTATCAAGGTCTTATCTTCTTCACATTGAACTTACAAAACATGTCAACTATAACACATAAGCGAACACGCTAAGTAAGTAAAACAAGTATAACATGGCATTATACATCATTCGTCCATATAATCATCATATGCACCTAAATACTAGCCCAAAGGGCTTATACATATTTTAACTTCCATAAAGCACTTTAATCATGAAACAATCACGCAATAGCATATACGTCACCATTTTAACCAATGCTTCATAACATTCAATTTTTACGTACCTTAATTAGTTCCACACTAGTCTATCACATATATGGCTAGATATACCAACTAGCTCCTTGTCCCACTTTAACCAAGCATTACAAACCAAAAACCTCCTATTCCATGGCACAAACTAAAACATAACAAATATATGTTGGAATTCTGATCGGTTTATTTTACATACACCTCACATCATGTTAATTACGCATTGTTGCATTGTTATTCGTTGTTATACATGTACTTTGAGGTGTTTTGTGATTATGTAGGCTATGCACACAAAGGAGCTAAAGTCGCGATATTGCAAGCTTAAAATAAAGACTTGAGAGATTTGGACATTGTCGCACTATTTTGGTTATAATTTCTTTGTCCGAGCTCCATTTTAGTTGATTCAAAAGGCCACGAAAAGAGAAAAGAGAATGCTAAAATTTAAATGATAAAAAGCACGAAAATTTGAAGATAAAACGTGATTAATTCTATGGGAGCTGCTGTTCGTGAAGTAATACGGAGTAATACATCTATTGGAATATAAGCTCATGTACTACTACCTCCGTCCTAAAATAAGTGTCCAGTTTGACTTTTCAGAGTCAAACTGGCTCAACTTTGACCTTAACTCTTTTTGTAAATGTCATATAATATTTGATGCAAAATATATAAATATATTGCGTTTTAAGTGTATTTTTCAATGGTATATTTTTTTATCAAGAATTATATAACACAAAAAAAATATTTATTGTCAAAGTTGAACCAGTTTGATTCTGAAAAGTCAAATTAGACACTTATTTTGGGACGGAAGAAGTAGAAGATTGGACCCATGTTTGCTTAGTTGGTTGGGATTAGAGAAACACAAGGGACGAATTTTTGTTATAAATTAAAAAAAAAAGTAAAGTAAAGTAAAGTAACTCTCAATACCGTTTTTCACGGGTTATAAGTCTCAATATCGTCTTTCACGATGTATGAGGGAGGTTGAGACGTAGACAACCTTACCCCTACCTAAGGTAGAGAGGCTGCTTTTGATTCTACCAAAGGTATAAAAAGGACCTCCGGTTTTGCAAGAGGTGAGGATCGGGTGAGGATCGATTTGAGAGATAAAAAAAATCCCTTTGGATCCATTCATTTTTATAACCGACACCTTTGAATATTCGGAGGAAAGAGAGGCCATTTTTGTTTTGGTTTTTACATTCAATGGGCAGTGGACTCCACCCATAGGGATTATTTCCAGCCTGACACAAAATAGAGGAAGGAATAATTTGTCATAGGGAAATAAAGGCAGCCGACATCAACGGAGACGATTTCTACTAATGTGATTTCCGGCTAAAACTTTTGTAGTCTCGTCCGATAAAAGATATATTTGATTTGATCATGTTTACGTATTTTACTTTATTTGTCCAACATTAATTCATTTGATTTTAAGGCATATTTGTTTGATTTTCATGTTTTAATATAATTATTTTATTTAATTATTGCAAAACATATTATTGTGAGTCAACGATTCGTGTCGAGCCTAATTAGTATAGGGGTTAAGACGGTCGAATGCTAAACATAGTTTGTACCTATAATTGTTCATCTGAGATTATAAAATTATTTGATTGGATTAGTGTAAGGCAAGTTAGTGCTAGTCAACAAGTCGTGCCGAGTCTAATTAGTTTAAAGATTAACACGATTCATGTGGTGAACATATCCTATGCCAAAATTGTCTTTTTCAATTAATACAAACTATGTCTATGTGGTTTGAAGACAAACATTATCAATAATATCTGACTTAGTCATATCCGGAGCCGGCAGGGATTGATTTTCATTCAATTATTTACAACTTTTGCTTTTATTTGCTTGTTTAATTTGTATTTATTTATTTATACTTTTTAGTTAATTAGTGTGTCTATATATATATATATATATATATATATATATATATATATATATATATATATATATATATATATATATATATTGTTGGGATATGAAATATCAAAGTACTTCTGGATGTCAAAGTACTGCTGATATTGAAGAATGTTTAAAGTACTTCGAAGGAAACAAGGACTGATATGCAATATTAGATAAGGATTAATGTGTAATATTAAACGAATATTCTAGAATTAGTTAGGGATAATTACTTGTCGTTCAAGGATTACATGTTGTAAACCGACTTAAGGTTATCTATATAAAGAGCCTTAAGAGGTATTGGTCGATATAAGTTTTACAAGTCTTAGATACGTTTAGAAGTCGATCAAAGTTAAATAGTTAGGGATTGTTAGTGAATCTGTGTAACAAAGCAGGTTCAAAGTTTGATTAATATAAAAGTTCTTCTTAAGCTTTGTGTTAGTAGATTCCGCATACTTTACAAGGTCAAACAGTGTTTCAATATTAATAGTGTTGAGTTTACTCAATATTGTTAAACCCTTACAAGCTACAAAGTAGTTTGGTCAGAGTATATCGATCCAACAAGTGGTATCAGAGCTTGTGTTGGAAACTCTGATTAAGAAGACAAACCTTTAATACCTTTAAACCGATTTCACTACAAACCCTTCAATATGTCGACAGATGCTGCACCTGCTCCCTCAATCACTGCTGTTAGAATCCCTATTGTTAAGAAGGGAGAATACAACCTGTGGGCCATGAAGATGAGGCAGTACATTGCCATCACTGACCATGCTTTGTGGGATGTGATTGTCAATGGTAACATGCAAATTGATGAACCAGTAGACGTACCTGGACAACCAACACCACCAAAACCTACTGTACCTGCTGCTACCAAAAGAAATCAAAACAAAGCTCTCAACATACTGCTTTCTGCTATTCCTGATGGTCACCTATTAAAGTTTCATGATGCCAAAGATGCCAAACAACTATGGGCTGCAATAAAGAAGAAGTTTGGAGGTAATGATGCTTCCAAGAAGATGTATAGGAATTTGCTGAAGCAACAATTTGAAACTTTCACTGTTGGTGAAAGAGAAGGTCTTGATTCTGCTTATGAAAGATTTCAACATCTTTTGAGTATGCTAGAACTATATGATGCTGAGGCATCAGTTGAAGATGCTAATTTAAAGTTTCTAAGGAGTTTGCCATCAGCATGGCATGTAGTTGCTACTATGATCAGAGGACAATCAGGGCCGGATACTATGGACTTTGATGACCTTTACAACAATCTGAAGGTGTATGAGCATGAGATGAATGGTACTACAGGTTCAAGCACACAACAGAACATTGCTTTTGTCTCTTCTGAAAAGAGAAGCAGTACTTCCAACAAAGGTACTGCTTACCCTGTTCAAAGTACTGTGACTGAAACACAGATTCCATGCACAACAATGGTCACCACCAATTCATCACAATCACTTACCCCCACCTCAGATGATGTTCTATGTTCATTCTTTGCTCAACAAGCATCTATGCCAGTCACCTATCAAGAAGATGTATTGCAAATAGATGATGATGCCTTGGAAGAAATTGATATCAGATGGCAAGTTGCTATGCTCACTGCAAGGATCAAGAAGTATGTGAATAAGACAGGAAAAGGCATCAACTTCAGAGCTAAACAAGGAATAACATTTGACAAGTCCAAGATTGAGTGTTTCAACTGTCAATGGACTGGTCACTTTGCAAGGGAGTGCAAGTTTGCAAAGTATCAAGCAAACAAGATGATTGAACCACCCAAGCCTGAAAGAAAAGAGATTCCAATTACTGAACCAAAGCCAAAAGCTTTGGTTGCTCAAGAGAATCTGTCAGAGATTGATTGGTCCAACGAGTTTGATGATGAACCTGTAACCTATTCAATGGTTGCATTGGAAGACTGGAGCACAGAATTTGATGAAGAGCCTGGATATGCTGCTTTGGAGTCAAGAGATGAGTTAGGAAGTTTTGATTGGAGCATGGAGATTGAAGAAGCACCTGTTCAGCTTTCTATGGTAGCTGCTTCAACAAGTTCATCCACTAACTCTGAGGTATGCTCTAAGTGTAATGATATGTATCAAAAGTTACTTACTGAGTATGTAGCAGAAAGAGATAAATTTCAAAAAGCTAGGGCTGAGATAACTGGTTATCAACTAACTTTAGAGTCAATGGAAGCCAAAATTCTTACACATGAAAACAATGAAGTAGCATGGCTTGAAACATATAAACAACAGGATTACCTAGTTAAGTTGAATGAATGAAAACTAGGTTGCAAGGTGTCTGAACTAGAAAAAGTGACTGCTGAAAGGGATAAGTTGTTAGAAAAACTTGCTGTATGAAATGAGGCAGGTGTGTCACATGTTCAATTTGTTGAAAAGCAAAGAACATCTAATATTAAGACAGGCCTAGGTTATGATAATAATGAAGGTATTCCATTTAAGAGCAAGGAACTAAATCTTACTGTTGATAGCTCCACTAGTGATGAAGAGTTCATAAGTCTAGATGAAAACACTTCTAGTGATGAGGAATCCCCTAGTCCAACACCTCCTGTATTTCAGAAAGAAAAAGGGTATAATGCAGTTCCACATCCCCCAGGTAGCTTTCAACCACCTAGAAAAGATGTTGATTGTTATGGTGTAGATAATCTGGAGTTTAGGAAAAAGCTTAAATCTGAAACTTTAGAAAGATCTGTTGAAGCTCCTAAGGTAGAAGAGACCAAGTTTACAAAACAAGCAGTACCTTCAAACTCTTTTCGAAGTACTGCTGATCACTCAGCAGTACCTCAAAGAAAACTTTTTCAAAATACTGCTAATTTTAGAAACACTTATGGAAGGGGATTTGGGGATATTGGTCCAAAGGTCTGTTATGTTTGTTACAGTCCTCATCATTTGATTAAAGACTGTGATTATCATTCAGACTACTTAAGTAAATATCCAAAGACCAGAACTGCACAACCAAGTTATAGGGAGAATAAGCCAAGGGATAACAAACCAGTTTGGAATTACACAAATAGGGTTAACTATAGTAATTTCTCAAAAGACTATAGGTACCCTCATCAGAAAAAGACATACTCCAAACCATCAGTACCTTCACAAAGTACTGATAGAAAGTTCCCTAATGTTTCTAGCAAACGCTCAAGTGTAAGACCTAGGAGGTATAATCACTACAACCCTAGAAGGCCTTACAACACAAGAAAAGATGCTAGAAAACAGAACCCAACTCCTAAAGTCACAACAAAATGGGTTAAGAAAGAAAGTACTGCTGGGGTAGAACTAGTACTTTCAGAGGTTAAGAGTGAAAAAGGGAAAATTGATCATGAAAATCAAACTATTTTGGAAACAAAAACCTTAATTCTTGATCATGCTTTCAAAGATAGTGGTGATTACATACTCAAAAACTTTGAGTATGTCACTCCACAAAGGGAACACAAGTCAGTAATGGCTTGGGTTCCTAAAAATAACTAACCTTTTTCATGTAAATGCCAGGCAACCCAGAGGAGGAGCTTAAAGATCATCTTATTGTAGATAGTGGTTGCTCTGGCAGTATGACAGGAGAAAAGGAGCTCTTGTCAGATTTTAAAGCTTATTATGGAGGAAAAGTTGCATTTGGGAATGATCCTGATGGAGGAAGAATAACTGGCAAAGGAACTATCAAGGCAGGAAACATAGATTTTGAAGATGTTAGATATGTGAAGGAGCTAAAATTCAATCTTTTGTCAGTCTCTCAGATTTGTGATAAGAAGTACCCTGTGTTATTCTTTGACACAGTATGTCTTATACTTTCTCCTGATTTCAAGTTAGAAGACAGAAATTTGGTGTTACTAAGAGCACCAAGAACTAATGATGTGTACATCATAGATTTGAAAAATGTAAATTCTGCTGAAAGAGCAACATGTTTGATTGCAAGAGCATCTATGGAGGAAGCACATCAATGGCACAGAAGACTGGGACATTGTTAATTTCAAGAATATCAATAAGCTGGTCAGAGGTAATTTAGTTAGAGGTTTACCTTCTAAGACATTTAATAATGATCACACATGTCTTGCTTGTAAGAAGGGTAAACAACACAAGGCCTCTTGTAAGAAGATTGATGAGAAGACTATTAGAGAGCCTTTGGAATTGCTGCACATGGACTTGTTTGGACTTGTTTCAGTTGTCAGTCTGAACAAGAAGAAGTACTGTTTGGTTGTAACAGATGACTGCAGCAGATTTAGTTGGGTCTTTTTCTTATGCTTTAAAGATGAAACTTTTGATGCTATTCATGACCTAATTATAGCATTAGAAAATCAGTTAAGACTCAAGGTTAGAGGCATTAGATGTGATAATGGGACTGAGTTCATGATTCAGCTTATGGATGAATTTTGTGTCAAGAAAGGAATTAAAAGAGAGTTCAGTATTGCTAGAACTCCTCAACAAAATGGAGTTGCAGAAAGAAAGAATAGAACTCTTATAGAAGCAGCAAGGACTATGCTTGCAGACTCTCAACTACCTGTCCCATTCTGGGCTGAAGCTGTAAGTGCTGCTTGCTATATATTGAATAGAGTATCAGTGACTAAACCTCAATTGAAGACACCTTATGAGTTACTCATGGGAAAGAAGCCTAGCATCAAGTTCATGAAACCTTTTAGATGTCCCCTAACCATCTTAAATACTGCTGATAACTTGGGCAAATTTGATGGGATGTCAGATGAAGGATATTTATTGGGATATTGTACAAATAGCAAAGGATTCAGAGGGTACAATAGGGCTACCAAAAAGGTTCAAGAATGTCTTCATGTTGATTTTTTGGAAGAACAAGAGAATTCTAAAGGTAAAGGTCCTGATTGGATGTTTGATCTTGATTTAATGTCTTCATCAATGAATTATGTACCTGTAAGGGAAGAAAATCAAGTTGCTCCCACTGAAGAAGAAGCACAGTACATTGTTCATGATGTTAATTTAAGATCTGAAGATGAGCCAAAAGATAATGCCAATGATGAGAAGAAAGATACTTCTCAACCTAACAGTACTGTTGATCCTCAAAGTACTGTTCTACTACAAATACCAGTATCTGCAGAAGATCAAGCCATTCAAGATGAGCTTTCTAGGATGTTTTTTCAAGAAACAATGACTAAGTTGTATGATGATGAACAAAGGAGAGCTTATGAAGCAGAAAAGAAGAAGGCAAAAGAAACAGCCAGTACTTTACCCCAAAGTACTGCCAACCCATTTGAAAGTACTTTTCAGCCATTGAATACTTCAAATTGGATAAATACTGATGCTGTTCATGATCCTAATATGCCTGACTTAGAAGATACTGTTGGTCCAAACACAACTACTTTAGAAGACACTGATGATGAATTGGATCAAGAAGGCATTTTCTCAGATTCTAATGAAGATCCTGATATAACTAATTTGGAAGATAATCTTGAAGTTCCACCAACTCCAACTCTCAGAATTCATAAAACTCATCCTGTTACCAATATTATTGGACCCTCATCATCAGGGGTGCTCACAAGGACTAAGGCTAAGAATATGTCTCAACAACATACTTCTTTACTTAGTTTTATCTACAAGCAAAACAGGGTGAATCACAAGGATCAAAAGTTGTGTTTATTTGCTTGTTTTCTATCTCAAGAAGAGCCCAAGAATATCAAACAAACATTAGCCAAGGAAAGCTGGGTGGAAGCTATGCAAGAAGAACTTCTACAGTTTAAACTTCAAGAAGTTTGGGTATTATGTGATCTACCTGATGGAAAGAAACTTATTGGAACTAAATGGGGTTTCAGAGTAAAAAGAGATGAAAGAGGGAATGTTATTAAGAACAAGGCAAGGTTAGTGGCTCAAGGATATAGACAGGAAGGAGGAGTAGACTATGATGAAGTTTTTGCTCCTGTGGCACGGCTTGAAGCCATCAGGCTATTTTTGGCTTTTGCATCTTATATGGGATTCCCTGTATATCAGATGGATGTTAAAAGTGCTTTTCTATATGGCAAAATCACAGAAGAAGTTTATGTCAAACAGCCTCCTGGTTTTGAAGATCCTGCACACCCAAACAAAGTTTACAAGGTTATAAAAGCTCTTTATGGTCTTCATCAAGCTCCAAGAGCTTGGTATGAAAGGCTTTCCAACTTTCTATTGCAACATGGTTATAGAAGAGGAGCTATTGCCAAAACTTTGTTTATCAAGAGAGATAAGAAGGATATTATGCTTCTTCAAGTATATGTAGATGATATTATTTTTGGTGCTACCAAGCAATCTATGGTGAAGGAATTTGAAGATCTTATGGAGAAAGAGTTTCAGATGAGTTCTATGGGAGAATTAACATTTTTCTTAGGCCTTCAAGTGCAACAGTCAAGCAGTGGGATTTATATTTGTCAAGATAAGTATGTTGCAGATATTCTTAAGAGATTCACTTTTACAACTGTTAGGCCTACATCTACACCAGTGGATACTAACAAACCTTTGGGAAAAGATGAAGATGGAGAAGATGTTGATGTCACATTATACAGGTCTATGATTAGATGTCTTATGTATTTAACTGCATCAAGACCTGATATTACTTTTGCTGTGAGCTTATGTGCAAGACATCAGGTTAATCCAAAAGTATCTCATTTGAATGCTGTCAAGAGGATTTTCAGGTATCTTAGGCAACAACCTAAGCTAGGATTATGGTATCCTAGGGATTCACCTTTCCATCTCCATGCCTTCTTAGATAGTGATTATGCTGGAGATAACTATGACAGAAGGTCCACCACTGGAGGATGCCAGTACCTTGGAAGCAGATTAGTGTCATGGCAATGTAAGAAGCAAACAATTGTAGCAACTTCTTCCACAGAAGTAGAGTATGTAGCTGCTGCAAGTTGTTGTGCACAAGTACTTTGGTTGCAGAATCAGCTTTTGGATTATGGATTCAATTTCAAGAATACTCCCATCAACATTGATAATGAGAGTACCATCTGTATTGTTAAGAATCCAGTCTATCATTCCAAAACCAAACACATTCAGATTAGACATCACTTCATAAGAGATTGCTATGAACAAAGGCTTATTAATGTGGTTAAAGTTCATACTGATGATAATGTAGCAGATCTACTCACAAAAGGCTTTGATGTTTCAAGATTTACTTTCTTAGTTGTGAGTATTGGCATGATTAATATGTAAGCTATTTTTGGGGGGAGGCATAAGTAGTTATTAGTTAGTCATTATTTGAGGGGAGGCTACATGTATCATTCCAAAGAAAGGATTTTATTCATGATTCTTACAACTACCATTCAGAAGTACAACACCATTCTTGTTTTCAAGTACTAGAAACAGACACAACAAACACAACAAAAACACAAGACTCCATCAACCTACTACCAAGCTCCACACCCTACTCCATAGGCCTTTTACCCTTGCCCTCATAGCTTTGCTTTCCCTTTTGAGCAGTCCTTCTCTTGTCATCAAAAGAAGTCTGTTTTCTTGGGCAGGCCAGGCCAAGAACCTGTTTAGGAGGTCTTTCTTTTCTTGGAGCAGGCCACTTCATATTCTGGATAGCTGTTTCCAGGGCTTGAGTCAATGCATGTGGAAGCTCTTTAGCCAAACTTGAACCAGAACCAACTTTCTTTTTGGGTCTTTTACTGGTAGCACTGCCTGCATCAGTTATGGTAGAGTTGGCTGCACTCATTGTTGATGAAGCTTCTTGGTGTCCCATCCATTGCACATGAGGAGGAAAATAGTCTAACCATCCTGGATCTTCAAACTCAGAATCAGAGTAGTACTTTATCTCTGAGTCTGTGGTACTTTCTGAGTCTGAAGAGATGTTCACAATTGGTATGTGACTCATTCTGCTTACTTGTTTGTGTTTAGAGAAAATTTGGTGTTTGCAAAGTATTGGTGAAGTTGCTTTTATAAGCAAGGTGAAGGTTAATGGGCATTTAATGAAGTGTATTGAAGTTCACTTACCCTAGTTGTTTTGGAATTTAATTTGGTGCTAGTCTTTAATGAGTGTTGACTTTTTAAGATCTTTTGGTCAAATGATCAATCTTCAAGATTTTTAGTGGGAAAGTACTTTGGTCAATCTACTGTTTGAGCTTATGGTGGAAAGTACTTCTCCATTCTTTATGGAAAGTACTGCTTGGTGTTATTAAAAGGGTTCGCTGACGTGTCAGATACTGTTCCAACGGTCAGATTTATGGCTAACAACCTTTCGAAAGATATGGGATATTTACTTCCAAAAATAACGGTAAAGTCATTAATTAACCGTGATTTTTTGTAATTTTATCCGTATATAAACCTCATATCTTTTCCTTTTATTCACCTTACTCGTCCATATAAACTCATACATACTTTCAATCGATCATCACTTTTTGTACTCTAACCCTAATCATCATGGCTAATCGACGTACCAACACCAAACACAACATGATTGCAAACCTTGAGAAAACCCAAGCAAACCTTGATTTTCATGGAATTATTGATTTTCTCAATGGTACCTGATGAGGCGAAAAATGATCCGTTTTTAGGGGGTCATTTAAGCCCGAATCCGAATTTATTTGATCAAATATTGCCCTAAATCGTTCCTTTTGTGATTTTAGGTACTTTGGGAGTGAAATCTGGAAAAGGAAGCAATTCGGACGTTTTTGGAGCATAAAAGTGAAGAAAACACCAAAGTCTTAATTTTCCATGCTGGGAACAGTAGGTGACGGCGTCAAGAGTAATTCCCTGATGGCGTCAAGAGTAAAATTCCATGACGATCCAGAAGAGATTTGACGGCGTCATGAAGGTAGGGCGTCAAGAGTAAAAGTCATGACGGCCTGGAAATGATTTGTACTTGACGGTGTCAAATGTAGATCTAGGCAGTCCGAGAATTGTTTTGGCGGCGAGGTGACGGCGTCACCTAATTGGTCTTGACGCCGTCAGACCCCTTTTCCTATATATAGTTTTCTAATTTTTCACATTTAAGGAGAGAAGTTTTGGGAGAAACCCTAAGTACGATTTTGGTGTAACTTTACAGGTTTTTCAAGGGTTCCAACCCTTTGATAACTTGCATGTTTAATCAAGATAAGTGTTCTTCTAATTCAATCAATATGCCTATGTGTTGGTTGTCTATATCTTGTTCTTGTCTTAATTCCATCATGCTAGGCTAGATCTATCTTGTGTTTGCTTAGATCTAATGAAACCTAGATGTTAATTATGTGTTGATTACTTGTTTATTCTTGTTTTGGATGAATGATTTATATGTTAGGCTTAAGAAAACTGGCAGATCTCCAATTGGTAACATGCTTGAACGTCTTAAGAAACATGAACCAACGCGCACTAGGTCTTTATTGGTTGTATTTAATGCATGAGCCACTGTTTACAATCCCTATAGTTGTGCTGGGCATGGTGTAGGAGGAGATAAGAGCTCATAGAATTGGGGAGTTATGTGTGCCACCCCATGAATGGTATTAAGGAATACGATCCGTCATCCATGCAATTATAACAAGTAATTAACATGTAAAAGATGTCTAGGGAGTAGTGAAATCTAAGTAAACACATTTTCTCCAATTACTGCTCACAACCTTAGTATAAATTAGTTTATTTTCATTTCTAGTATTTTATTTTGATTGCATCTTAGTATTGGGTTAGTTGAATAGCAACTAATTCCGCCCAAATCCTTCAAACCCGAGATTTTTAATTGCTTTCCATAAAATATAAAAACACAAAAATAATCATCCCTCACCTTTAGAATTAGTATTTAGGCTTTCTAATCCTAGCGACACTATTCCTAAGCTGAACGATCAATCCCCCGGTACTTGTCACTATACTATACTACAACGATCAGGTACACTGCCTAGTGGGGGTTGTAAACTTCTCAAGATCCCTTGAGAGGTAAAGCCTGTTGTGTCACACCCCCAAAATCGGGTCCAGCGGAAGCATACGTGTAGCTGGGGTGTAACTCAATTGGTATTACAACACAAGTTCAAAAATGGTTTTCACTTCAATCATTTAGAATAAAATAGTTAAGTCAAAAATATTGTATTTACATTGTTAAAAGTAGTGCGGAAGTAGGCCCTTAAAATAGTTTAAAACGGTCCCCAAATGAATAATCAGAGTCTTCTATGACCATGCCATGCCCTGCCAAAACCTCCAGTAGCGTGCCATTGGTTAAAACCTGAAAATACATGCTAAAGTGTCAACACGAGGTTGGTGAGTTCATAGAGTTTGTTTAACAAGTAAAGTATATAGAAACTGATCACACAGCAAAGGCATCGTAAATCCACTCAGTTGCAAGTCCCGCCATAAGAGACTTGTAACCTGTGTGTTCACAACCCACTGCTAAAATAGTTTAGGTCTAGTAGTCAAGTACCCGTGGTCAATAATAAGTCAAGGCCGCTCCGAACAAGGGAGACTTTATAATGTTGCTCCGAACATGGGAGACTTGAAGTCACTCCGCCACCTAGGCAAAGAATTATTAGTCACTCCGCCGACTTGGCGAAGAATTATTAGTCACTCCACCATGGCGAGAATTATTAAGGATGCTCTGAACAGGAGAGACTTTATAGTGTTGCTCCGAACAAAGGAGACTTCGCACGCTCCACCAATAAGGCGAGACTTTAGGTCAAGAACGCTCCACCAAAAATGGCGAGACTTTAGGTCATGGCACGTACAATACATTAAGTTCAAAAGTTCAAGTCGAGTTCAAGAGTTCAAAACAAGTTATAAGGTCAAATGAGTTCAAAGAGTCAAGTAGTAATTTATGTAAAAACGAGCATGTATTCTCCCCCAAAAAGTTAACAAAACCATTTAAAAGAATAGGGGCTATGACTCACCTGGTACGATAGTTACGAAGACAAAAGTGGTTACACATAATTGAGGTTCGATCTCTAACCGCGACCTATAATGAACGAATGATACGATCTACTTAAATTATGAGGGGATGCGATGAATGTACATGCACATGAAGCCTATACCACTCGTAGTTTGAAAATAAGTGTTGGCGTTGATTTATAGTGTTTCCATAACTTAAGAGAATATGTGCTATTAGAAGTTGTCAAAAATATATATGTAGTTCGCCTAGTTTCAAAAGTGTATATCTTGGTCGTTTTAAGCTCGTTTTCTACGTTCTTTATATCCACGGAATCGTGGGACAACATACTAACATGTTTTTGACAATTTATGACAGCTAGATCAAGTTTTATGCTCGAATTTGCCCGTGAGTACTGTTCATCAGCAAGCAGTTTTTCAGAAACTAGTTTTCGTCGTTAAATTCGGAAAATCATATCTCCTTCGTTATAAACTCGTTTTAGTTCGTTCTTTCGCCAAAAGTTTCGTTTTTAAAAGTATTTTCTAAATCTTTGGTCAAAAGTTACCCAAAACCCACTGAGTTGGCCACGTTTTCATTTTAAGGACAGTAGGTTTTTATATAGTTTCAAAAATCATTTTCCTAGTTTCAAACTTGTTTCAACTTCAACCAAACCACTTTCAATCACCACAAATCTAGTCTAATCTTACCATACACCTTCTTAGGGTGTCATGGGGTCCTAAACATCATAAACCAAGTGGATCTAACAAGGATCTAACAATAATCTATTTCTAGGGATCAAAAGTTACATATATATATAAATGAGTGGTATATACTAACACATGAATGTAAACCTTGTATGAAAATCATATGACCATAAAAATAACATGGAGAAATTATGGAAAAGAGTTTGACAACTTACATAGAAAGATTATAGAGCTTGGATGAGTAAAACCAAAGAAACCTTGAGTTTTTATTACAAAACTCAAACAAAGACAACAAAAGGAACTAGATTAACACTTGATCTTGGAAAAATTATGGTTTCTTCTTGGTTGTTGTTCTTGGCCGATTATGGTAGAGAGGAGGAAGGGATGAGAGCAAATTTTGCTAGTTGTTTAGATGTGTAAATGAAGAAATGTGGTGAAGTGTAGTATATATTTATTTTAGAAAGTCTTGGTCAAAAAGTTGGTCCAAGGGGGGGACATATGGGTGGCAAAAAGGAGGGAACAAGGGAAGGTGTTGGTGGCTCATTAATGTTCATGTCTAGGTGCAAGTATTGGTGGGTTTGGTGTATACATTAGGTGTTATCGGGTACCGAGTTAACTAGAAATAAATGTTAAAGAGGTGAAATAAAATACGACGAAGTTGTAAAAGTTGTAAAATATTATTCCTGATGAGAATCGGGTGTAAAAATAATTATCTTGTTGAAATAACGCAAACCGACGGAGTAATAAGCTCCGACCGTAAAATATAGTATTTGATTTCAAAACACCGGGTAAATTAATAATAAAATTTTTAAATTATTATTATGAGTATAAAAATGTGTTAGGACCATAGTTGGGATTATCGGATCAATTATTCAAAATAATAGTCCATAAGATAACGTTTATTAGGTAAATAACCGTACGTATACAGAAATGACGCAACTCACGCATAAATGACAAATTTTCTTCGGAGGTGAATAGTGTTTTATGAATAGTAAAATTTTTGAACGGTTCTCAGAATCACAAACTGACACCGAAAAAGATGAATAGTAAAATGATGAATAGTGATCGATGAATAGTAACCGATGAATAGTAAATGTGAAAGTTCGGGAAAAGACCAGAATTTACGAGTTGTGACAGTCTCTACCCCTTAAGGGAACTTCGTCCCGAAGTTCAGTTAACGTTGGTCTCTGAAGTGTTATAAAGGTGAAGATTCATGAGACGAAATGACCAGTTGACGTGCTTCTAGGCGGCGGTTCACGAGGTGATGAAAAGTACGAAATTGAGTTGAGGATTCAATCCAGACAGAATTTTATTATAACCATTCTCAGTGTTGCAAAATTCATTTCTGAGTCGGATATAGGTAGTCAGCCTATGTCCCACTATCCCGGGTTGAATATAGGTGACTAGTCTATATTCCACCGAGGTTCCATGAATTTTGAAATACTCAGCTCAGTTATACTAATACTATGTCCTTCACAAATACCAAGACGTTCAGAAAGACTAAGGCAGGTGACCAAACTCGAGGTCAAATGATGAGACTATGCAAGGATAAACATAACAGGGTGACATATATGATACGCGAACATGCTTATATGAAAGACAATGATAGAAATCAATCAGAATAAGTGAGTATAATATACCAGATAATGAGACACAAATCTCATCACCTAAGTCAGCAACAAACCACAAGTGAGGCATCATCTTGGCAGGCAGGCACGTGACGGTCATAGGGTTAAGTTTTTCGTAAAAGTAGCTATAGTCTAGGTTTTAAAAACACTTAGTTCGCTATAGCCAAGGCTCTGATACCAATCTGTCACACCCCCAAAATCGGGTCCAGCGGAAGCATACGTGTAGCTGGGGTGTAACTCAATTGGTATTACAACACAAGTTCAAAAATGGTTTTCACTTCAATCATTTAGAATAAAATAGTTAAGTCAAAAATATTGTATTTACATTGTTAAAAGTAGTGCGGAAGTAGGCCCTTAAAATAGTTTAAAACGGTCCCCAAATGAATAATCAGAGTCTTCTATGACCATGCCATGCCCTGCCAAAACCTCCAGTAGCGTGCCATTGGTTAAAACCTGAAAATACATGCTAAAGTGTCAACACGAGGTTGGTGAGTTCATAGAGTTTGTTTAACAAGTAAAGTATATAGAAAATGATCATACAGCAAAGGCATCGTAAATCCACTCAGTTGCAAGTCCCGCCATAAGAGACTTGTAACCTGTGTGTTCACAACCCACTGCTAAAATAGTTTAGGTCTAGTAGTCAAGTACCCGTGGTCAATAATAAGTCAAGGCCGCTCCGAACAAGGGAGACTTTATAATGTTGCTCCGAACATGGGAGACTTGAAGTCACTCCGCCACCTAGGCAAAGAATTATTAGTCACTCCGCCGACTTGGCGAAGAATTATTAGTCACTCCACCATGGCGAGAATTATTAAGGATGCTCTGAACAGGAGAGACTTTATAGTGTTGCTCCGAACAAAGGAGACTTCGCACGCTCCACCAATAAGGCGAGACTTTAGGTCAAGAACGCTCCACCAAAAATGGCGAGACTTTAGGTCATGGCACGTACAATACATTAAGTTCAAAAGTTCAAGTCGAGTTCAAGAGTTCAAAACAAGTTATAAGGTCAAATGAGTTCAAAGAGTCAAGTAGTAATTTATGTAAAAACGAGCATGTATTCTCCCCCAAAAAGTTAACAAAACCATTTAAAAGAATAGGGGCTATGACTCACCTGGTACGATAGTTACGAAGACAAAAGTGGTTACACATAATTGAGGTTCGATCTCTAACCGCGACCTATAATGAACGAATGATACGATCTACTTAAATTATGAGGGGATGCGATGAATGTACATGCACATGAAGCCTATACCACTCGTAGTTTGAAAATAAGTGTTGGCGTTGATTTATAGTGTTTCCATAACTTAAGAGAATATGTGCTATTAGAAGTTGTCAAAAATATATATGTAGTTCGCCTAGTTTCAAAAGTGTATATCTTGGTCGTTTTAAGCTCGTTTTCTACGTTCTTTATATCCACGGAATCGTGGGACAACATACTAACATGTTTTTGACAATTTATGACAGCTAGATCAAGTTTTATGCTCGAATTTGCCCGTGAGTACTGTTCATCAGCAAGCAGTTTTTCAGAAACTAGTTTTCGTCGTTAAATTCGGAAAATCATATCTCCTTCGTTATAAACTCGTTTTAGTTCGTTCTTTCGCCAAAAGTTTCGTTTTTAAAAGTATTTTCTAAATCTTTGGTCAAAAGTTACCCAAAACCCACTGAGTTGGCCACGTTTTCATTTTAAGGACAGTAGGTTTTTATATAGTTTCAAAAATCATTTTCCTAGTTTCAAACTTGTTTCAACTTCAACCAAACCACTTTCAATCACCACAAATCTAGTCTAATCTTACCATACACCTTCTTAGGGTGTCATGGGGTCCTAAACATCATAAACCAAGTGGATCTAACAAGGATCAAACAATAATCTATTTCTAGGGATCAAAAGTTACATATATATATAAATGAGTGGTATATACTAACACATGAATGTAAACCTTGTATGAAAATCATATGACCATAAAAATAACATGGAGAAATTATGGAAAAGAGTTTGACAACTTACATAGAAAGATTATAGAGCTTGGATGAGTAAAACCAAAGAAACCTTGAGTTTTTATTACAAAACTCAAACAAAGACAACAAAAGGAACTAGATTAACACTTGATCTTGGAAAAATTATGGTTTCTTCTTGGTTGTTGTTCTTGGCCGATTATGGTAGAGAGGAGGAAGGGATGAGAGCAAATTTTGCTAGTTGTTTAGATGTGTAAATGAAGAAATGTGGTGAAGTGTAGTATATATTTATTTTAGAAAGTCTTGGTCAAAAAGTTGGTCCAAGGGGGGGACATATGGGTGGCAAAAAGGAGGGAACAAGGGAAGGTGTTGGTGGCTCATTAATGTTCATGTCTAGGTGCAAGTATTGGTGGGTTTGGTGTATACATTAGGTGTTATCGGGTACCGAGTTAACTAGAAATAAATGTTAAAGAGGTGAAATAAAATACGACGAAGTTGTAAAAGTTGTAAAATATTATTCCTGATGAGAATCGGGTGTAAAAATAATTATCTTGTTGAAATAACGCAAACCGACGGAGTAATAAGCTCCGACCGTAAAATATAGTATTTGATTTCAAAACACTGGGTAAATTAATAATAAAATTTTTAAATTATTATTATGAGTATAAAAATGTGTTAGGACCATAGTTGGGATTATCGGATCAATTATTCAAAATAATAGTTCATAAGATAACGTTTATTAGGTAAATAACCGTACGTATACAGAAATGACGCAACTCACGCATAAACGACAAATTTTCTTCGGAGGTGAATAGTGTTTTATGAATAGTAAAATTTTTGAACGGTTCTCAGAATCACAAACTGACACCGAAAAAGATGAATAGTAAAATGATGAATAGTGATCGATGAATAGTAACCGATGAATAGTAAATGTGAAAGTTCGGGAAAAGACCAGAATTTACGAGTTGTGACATGTTGCGATTCCCACGCATCAAGTTTTTGGCGCCGTAGCCCGGGGAATAGTTATTGTCTAGGTTAGAATTTCTTTTTATTAGGTCTACTTGCTAGATTCCTTTCTAGTAAGATTTTATTTTTATTATTTTTAGGTCTTCTTTAGTCTATCTCATTTCTTTGTGCTTTTGTTCGTAACTCTTTACCATCCGACATCATGAAAGGTGGTAACATCTTTGAACCCGTCATCCCACCGTAACAAAACCCACCATTAGAATCCCTTAGGCCCCGAACCTTAGGAGAGTATTCCCAACCTAGCCACCAAGGCTACCAAAACACCATTGAGCTCACCGGAGCCAATGTGACCCCCTTGCTATCCGACACCATCCGGTTGGTGCAAAGCGGATGTGCATTCCATGGACTTCGTTCCGAAGATCCAAACCAATATCTTAAGGAGTTTCTCAAAATCGTAGATTTCATAGACCTAGGTGTTGAAACTAGAGAGACTGCCCGTTTACGCCTATTCCAATTCTCTCTACGGGATCAAGCTAGTCAATGGCTTGAGCGTTTACCCGCGGGATCCATCACCACATGGGATGATCTCACCACTCGTTTCCTTGCTCAATTTTTCCCACCGGGGAGAACTACTAAGCTTAGAAATGACATCTTGATGTTCCAACAACGTCAAAATGAATCTCTTTATGAAGCTAGCATGGACTCGTTTCAAGGACTTACTCCAAAAAGTCCCTCATCATGGCATAGATCTTTGGCTCCAAGTCCAAATCTTTTATGACCATATCGACATCTCCACAAGGCGAGCCATTGACCAATCGGCCGGTGGTAAGCTACGTGATCTTAGTGCGGAACAATCATGGGAACTCATAGAAGATCTTGCTCTCTATGACAACGAAAGTTGGAATGATCCCCGTGATTTGAACAAAACGGTCAAGACAATATCTTTGCCTTCGAACAATTCTAGCACTCCCGACCGTAGGATCATGGAACTTGAAGGTCGAGTCAAGTCTCTCATGAAATCTTACGAAGCTCAAAAACCTTCAAGCCAAGTAAGCAGAATCGCTTCTACATGCAAACTATGCAATGGCCCTCATGAGACTCATAACTGCATGGAACTTCCAAAACGCGCTTATAACGGATTCACATCATCACACGTAGGTCAGGGTCCTCGAACTTCTGGCGAGGCCTATGAGGCATGGAAGGATAAACCTAATTTTAGAGGGTACCAAACGCGAAGCGTATCCTTCGATGACTCCTCACCACTCACTTGGTCTGAGCATTTTCCATCACAAGGCATTCCTAGGCAAAGCTGTGAAGATACTTAAAAAAAATTCATTCTATCTCAAGAATTACAGCTCGCTACGCTCGAGGCCAAATTTAGACAATAGCAGGCTGATGTGAACAACAAGATTTGTAATCTGTTGACTGCTATCAAAGAGCATGTTGATAATAAGCCCATTCACGTTGATGAGGTTAAATCTGCTACCGTCATGAGTCCACCAACCTCCCCTGTGAAAATAAAAAGTCCTAGCAAGTTATTCAAACATCTGTCTCCTAAAGGAAAAGAACCTGTCAACCCCCTAGGACCAATCCACTTCGTAAACACCATCACCACGATATCTGCTTCAACATCCAACCCAACCCAACAACAAACTAACAAATTCAGTCGGACAGCTAAAGATGAGACCTCAAGGGTTGACCATGATTCGGCAAGAAAACCTACCAACTCACCCGAGAAATACACCGCGCAAGAATCCGGCAAACCGGATGAAGGGAAAGAGAAATCGGAAGAGCATGAGGGAAATCTAACCATTTTGGGTAAATCTATTATAGAAGAACCCGAGAGAAAAATGGAGGATGTTATTAGTGGGAGTAGCACTAAGACTAAGGAAAGTAACCCTAAAGTTTTCAAGATCCCCTGTACCATTATGGAAAAGCTCTTAACCGATAGTCATATAGATCCTAGCTTCCCAGTCAACATAATCCCCCTTTCCCTATACCACGAAACCCTCCCAGAACGCATTGCGTGCAAGAGAGTAATAGAAAATTTACCAATTAGGATTGGAGAGCTCGTTTACAATACTGACCTCACCGTGGTTGATGACGTGGACCCTCTCACCAATCAAACGTTAACCAACCTTGTCCTTGGGACACCATTTATCAATGAATCGGGAGCAATCCTTGATGAGAAAGATGGTAGTGTATTACTCACCAATGGTGTTAGGAAGGTAATTTTTCGTAGGGATAATAAGGAGGTGTACGAGTATCGTCCCTCTCTTGAGGGGAATCTATATGGGTCAAAGGATGGAGAGTCGGGGAAGATAAGACGGCGTGATCCAAATAATCTCAAAATCCCCTGCATGATCGGTCATAAGTACTTCGATAACATCTACATTAATGTATTCCTGCCAAAGAATTTTATGTCATTATTCCATTATAACAATATCTGCAGATGGGGGATGATTTACAAGGGAGAGAAAGTGGTTGGTAAGGATCATGAAATCCAGGTGTTCGGAGGAAATATGACATTCACTATGGAATTCACGATTGTGGATAACATAGAAGACTATGTCGACCCCAGGTTATCACAAGTAGTTTTGGGAGCACCTTTCTGTGAAATCACTAATTTGATAGTGGATGACTTGAACGGAATCATGACCTTCACTGATGGGATTATGAGGATTTCATACCAAACGCCATACAAGAGAAAAGACCTTAAGGAAATCGATTGTGACGGGCTTGATAAGATGAGCTCCCAACTTATCTTGTGTGATGAAGATGTTAGGAGAGGGTGTAAAAACATTTCTGATTTATCATGTGGATTCTTTAAGAATGTTAGTAAGCTTGGTGCTAAGTATCGACAAGATGTTTTCGAGTTCGAAGACCCGAAGTACTTGCACTATGAAAGCGACACTGGTTTAGAAGACGACCTAGAGAATGGAACCAATGATGAAGTCATGTAGTAACCCATGACCTTGAGTCTAGCTACAAGACTCATAAATAAAGAAAAGCGCTTCTTGGGAGGCAACCCATGTTTTGTGTGATTTTATTTTTGTTTGTTTGTTATTTGCTTCCGTATGCATGCTTAATTTTTATTGTTGGTAGATCATGTTTCTAAACTAAATAGTGGAAATACTTTACTTTGTTGTTTGGCCTAGTCTTAACTCCACCTAAAAGGTATTTTTGCAAAAGATAAGTGTAAGGGGAAACCCCAAATATGTTTTTAAGAAACAAACCGATCATGATTCTTCACAATATTAAATGAACATGTATATTCGTATTTGTTAGAGTCAAATGCTTGTATTGAGTCATAATGAAGTTTTGCAGGATTTTCCAGGAAGTAGGACCAAGTTTTTTCAGAAATTTTCCGGAAACTTAACATAAGAATTTCTGCAGGTCAATTCTGACGGCGTCAGGAGTTTACTCTTGACGGCGTCAGGAGTAAAAATCTGGAAATTTTACCGGTTTTGTTTTTCTAACGGAGTCTTATGGTTTTTGTGAATTACTAAGTTTTATAATCTCCAGGAGATCTGCAAACTTCATTCCACAAGCATTATATCTTATCTTGTTTTCTATGATTTAGTAACTTATATAGGATGCCGCCGATTTTACGCGAGGTTGTCTTGTCTATTTTGTCAGGTTTTACAGGTTATGTATGACAAGAAGATGATTTATATTATGGAAGGGAAGCTTTGATTGTTTATTTTCTTGGAGGAAGATTTAACCTGGCCATCCTATTATCCATACCGAGCGAATCAGGGGAGTATTTGATTTCATTCTCTTTACTTTTTCACTTTTACATTCTTCACTTGAACATTGGGGACAATGTTCATCTTAAGTGTAAGGGGAGGGTAAAAAGATGATACCTTACATATGCACTTTCGCTTGAGTTTGTTTTGTTTAATGGTAGATGTGTAATAAAACTATGAGAAATACTTGTTAATGCAATTTTAGCGCCAAATTTAAAATTTTTTACAACATTTAGGAGTGAAACTTTAGCCATAGCAAGCGTCTCATGGATAGGAGATTGTATGACTAGCACATAACTGTATATTCAGAAAAAATTTTCCACCCAAATATGTGAGGTTCGCCTTTAGATTTGATAGGAAAAACATTCATTATTAGTGCTTATGAGTGTACCGGTAGCATTTAGATTCTAGAACTTGCGTTAGTGATGCATCCCGAGACCGCTAGTGAGACTACATTCGTGTAGTAGGATTTACTACATGATAAGAGGCATTAGGATCACCCTTGTGTTAAACCCGTATCATAATTACTTGACCATTTAAGTCATATTACTTGGCTAGTTAAGTCAACTAATTTTTCCCACACCCTTAGCGTTGTACTCATTTTTAGTACACGATACCCCTAGTACACCCCTCCGAGCCTATCTTTTCGTTTCTAACTTTAAGCATCTTACTTAAAGGAAGAATTTGTTACACCCCACTTAAAAGTACAACCAAATCGCCTTAGCCTTCCGTGTATGCGCTCATTTTTAGTGCATTATTGTTATTTGTTAAACCCTAAGTTAACTTTCTAATTGATTACATGGTTGCTAAGTCGAGTCATATCCTTGTACATATTGTTTTGGGACGATTGGGACTCATGGGTAAAGTACTTGTTTTATGGAGTAATGGGGAAGAACATCATATATTACCCCCATATGTACGTTAATCTTAAAAGTGCTCCAAATGTTTTGATTTTCTTAATTCGAGTCATTAGATTAGTTTAAAGTAAAGTATGTAAAAATTCAAGTGTAAGCGGAATGTTCAACCCCTATGATGTATTATTTTGGATGGTAGGGTAAGAGTGTATGCAAAAAAAAAAAAAAAAAAAAAAAAAAAAAAATAGAAAAAGGAAAAAGAGAAAAAACATACGGACTACCATCCCTTTTCATTCTATGTTCATTTTATGTTTTTGTTATTTTTCATTTATTAGCTTAAGTCGAGTCTAGTCTTGGCTTAGCAACGCCATATTGTACATGTAATTAACCAAGATTGTTAGCTCGCCACCAGTAAAACTTCCTTTATCCAACAAAACCGTGTATTTCATATCCCTACACCTAACGTTACAACCCTTTAAAAGACCTCTTTGATAGTTTATCCTAGGTGCTTACGCCATGTGGTGGAGGTTTTATCCTTTCCCAAGCCTATGGTAATCTATTTTGCTAAGACAGGTAGTGAGAGATATCTTCCGTTTCCATATTATAATTTACACTTTATTACACCCGAGAGATGTGAGTATCTAAACACTATTTGTGAGGTGCTTGTGTATGACCTCCGTGCTTGTCTATTGGTCTTTAGTGGAACGATTATTTGTTGTAATTACTTTTATATTAGTGTTAAATGACCCCTAACTTGTATTTTGAGTAGAATAAAAGCACGTTTGCTTGAGGACAAGCAAATCTCAAGTGTAAGGGTATATGATGAGGCGAAAAATGATCCGTTTTTAGGGGGTCATTTAAGCCCGAATCCGAATTTATTTGATCAAATATTGCCCTAAATCGTTCCTTTTGTGATTTTAGGTACTTTGGGAGTGAAATCTGGAAAAGAAAGCAATTCGGACGTTTTTGGAGCATAAAAGTGAAGAAAACGCCAAAGTCTTAATTTTCCATGCTGGGAACAGTAGGTGACGGCGTCAAGAGTAATTCCCTGACGGCGTCAAGAGTAAAATTCCATGACGATCCAGAAGAGATTTGACGGCGTCAGGAAGGTAGGGCGTCAAGAGTAAAAGTCATGACGGCCTGGAAATGATTTGTACTTGATGGCGTCAAATGTAGATCTAGGCAGTCCGAGAATTGTTTTGGCGGCGAGGTGACGGCGTCACCTAATTGGTCTTTACGCCGTCAGACCCTTTTCCTATATATAGTTTTCTAATTTTTCACATTTAAGGAGAGAAGTTTTGGGAGAAACCCTAAGTACGATTTTGGTGTAACTTTACAGGTTTTTCAAGGGTTCCAACCCCTTGATACCTTGCATGTTTAATCAAGATAAGTGTTCTTCTAATTCAATCAATATGTCTATGTGTTGGTTGTCTATATCTTGTTCTTGTCTTAATTCCATCATGCTAGGCTAGATCTATCTTGTGTTTGCTTAGATCTAATGAAACCTAGATGTTAATTATGTGTTGATTACTTGTTTATTCTTGTTTTGGATGAATGATTTATATGTTAGGCTTAAGAAAACTGGCAGATCTCCAATTGGTAACATGCTTGAACGTCTTAAGAAACATGAACCAACGCGCACTAGGTCTTTATTGGTTGTATTTAATGCATGAGCCACTGTTTACAATCCCTATAGTTGTGCTGGGCATGGTGTAGGAGGAGATAAGAGCTCATAGAATTGGGGAGTTATGTGTGCCACCCCATGAATGGTATTAAGGAATACGATCCGTCATCCATGCAATTATAACAAGTAATTAACATGTAAAAGATGTCTAGGGAGTAGTGAAATCTAAGTAAACACATTTTCTCCAATTACTGCTCACAACCTTAGTATAAATTAGTTTATTTTCATTTCTAGTATTTTATTTTGATTGCATCTTAGTATTGGGTTAGTTGAATAGCAACTAATTCCGCCCAAATCCTTCAAACCCGAGATTTTTAATTGCTTTCCATAAAATATAAAAACACAAAAATAATCATCCCTCACCTTTAGAATTAGTATTTAGGCTTTCTAATCCTAGCGACACTATTCCTAAGCTGAACGATCAATCCCCCGGTACTTGTCACTATACTATACTACAACGATCAGGTACACTGCCTGGTGGGGGTTGTAAGCTTCTCAAGATCCCTTGAGAGGTAAAGCCTGTTGCGATTCCCACGCATCAGTACCAACATCTGTTACTCCATTCTTGTCAACCCTGAGATTATTGGACCCTGGATTCAAGCTTTTTGGGATACAGCTAGGTCACATGTTGAAGATGGAGAGGATATCATTACTGCTACAGTTGCTGGGAGAGCTATACGTGTTACAGAAGCATCAATTAGGGAGGTTTTGCTATTTGATGATGAAGGAGGCTCTGTTTCATTTGGGAAACAAGAAGTTTGGAATACACTCAGAGATATTGGGTATGAATGTTCTTTGAGTAAGCTTACTTTTCAGAAGGCTATGGTTAGTCCTCATTGGAAATTTCTTATTCATGTTTTGCTACTTTGTTTTAGTCCAAAGAATATTGCTTGGGATCAATTCAGTCATTCCATAGCTTCTGCTTTTGTTGGTCTTATTACCAATCAGTCTTTTAATTTTTCATACATGATTCTTGAGGGTATGCTTAATCATATTCAGGCTGGCAAACCTTTTCTTATGTATCCTAGGTTTGTTCAATTGCTTTTAGAAAATCCACTAGATGGTGTACCCAAACCTCATGATTATGTACCTACCATTAGGATGCCATCTAAAGTTTTCACTTTTATGTCTCATAAGGGAGTTAATTTTTCGGGTAGGAATACACCTCTTAATGCTTATATGTTAGAGGTAGCTCAAGCTGTTAGGAATGAAGAAGACAATAGTGGTTCTGCACATTCTGATAATGCTGCTCAATCTGAGTCTGCTGAGCATTCTGTTTCAGTACATACCCCCACACCACCTATTGTTTCTCATCAGCATGTTGTTTCAGGTGAAAGGACTCACTCAGTTACAGCTTCTTTGGATAAATCTGTTTCTGCTCAAGGTACTTCTCCACAAAGTACTGATCCTCAAGGTACTGCTTCTGAGGATTCACAAGTACCTCATCCCAATGATTATACTTCCACAGGTGGGTTTCAAACACCTGGAGAAGATGAGGGGATTAAAGCTACTGAGATTCATTCTGATTTGGCTAAGGAATTAGAGAAGCTCAAGTCAACTGTTCATACTCAAGCTGCAGAAATCAAAAGGTTAAAAAAGAAGTTCAGAAGATTGAAGAAATTTGTCTGGCCTCTTGTTCAGAATTTTGGGCTTTTGTGAAAGAAAAGAAGCAGTCTCAGAAGCTACAATCTAAACAGAAAAAGTCTAAGTCTAAGAGGAGGCATAGGAAATCATCATCTATCAAATTGGGGAGGAATCAGGATGATAATTTGGATAGATTTGATGATATGGATAGATTTGATGATATGGTTCAATTTTCAGATAACAAGAAAGATCAAGATGCAAATGTAGCTCAAATCAGTACTGAAAGAAAAAGTGGTGAGACAGAGCAAATTGATCTTGAAGTTGAGCATGAGAATGTAAAAAGTGGGGATACAGAGCAAATTGATTTAGAAGGAAATAATGCTCAAAGTACTTTTGTTGAAAATGCTGTTGTGCAAGGTACTGATGAACAAGATATTGCTGGTCCTTCTATAAAGTATCATGAAGATGAAGCTGATCCTTCCACTTTTATACAGCAAGAGGAAGAAAGAGTGCATACTGCTAGTGATGATGCAACAATTGCTCAGGTTATGATGAATTTAAGAAGACCTACTGGAGGAATACATATATTTGAGCCTGCACAAAAAGATGATGAAAGTACTTCTGAATCAGAGAAACTAGATCTAAAAGATAAAGGGAAAGGTATAATGGTTCAGAAAAATACTAAGAAGAAGAAGAAGAAATTTTCTATTGCTCAGATTAGAGAATTAGAGACTGCAGAAGATTTAGAGCTTGCTAGAAAGCAACAAGCTGAATATGATGATGAGTATTTGGAAGAAGTTAGCAGGCCAATTACAAAGAAGCCAATGACCAAAGCTCAGGAAAGGAATTGGATGATGCAATTTTTAAGAAAGAAGGGATACAAGAATTTACATAAACAAAGGTATCCAGAAATAAAAGCTTTATGGGACAAAGTACAAGAAGATATCAGAAGAGAGATAGAAAGTTTTGTACCCATGGAAGTTGATAGAAAGAAGAAATTAGAAGATGTCAGAAAGGAAGAAGCTGAGCAAAGGAGATTGAAAAGAAAGAAATTAGCTGAAGATGATCAACTGACAAAAAGGCTGAAGTTAGTTCATGAAGATACAGTTGATGAACTCAGAAATTATTTCAGAGTTGTTGATTTTGAGAACAAAAAGATTGATGATTCTGAAAAGAAGTCCAAGATAATCTCATTTTCTATGGTTGAATCTAAAGAGGGAAATTATTTTATGATCCACAGAGAAGATGAAAGCTTCACAACATTTTATATGTTATGGGATTTGTTGCACTGTATCACAAGGGCAGATCTTTATGACTTATATGTGCAAGTGCAGACTTATTATACAGAGAATGAAGCTTCAGAAGTGGGATTAGTTCTGCTTGGAGACTTATTTACCATCTGGGATACTGAAGAAACAAGTGTTGATCCTCTCTGGAATGATCAAGAGAATTGGGAAATAACAAGATGGAGATTCTTTGAGTCATCAGGAGTTCATACACTAGAAATGGAAGATGGTACCATGATTCACATGTTGGCTGAGAGGAGATATCCATTGATCAGAGAAATAATGTTCAGAATGCTGGATCATGGAATAGAACTTGAAGAGGAATCTAAAGTAGCTTTGGATGTTATCAAGCTATTTATCAGATGGGTCAAGTCTGAAGAGTAATATTGCATAATAACTGGTATGATCTGTTTTGTAAAATTAAAGTATTTTTCAAAGTGCTGCAAACAAACAGTACTTTATCAAAGTACTGCTTGCTGATATAAACCAGTATAAGTTCTTTAAAATAAAAATAAATGTTTTTGATGTTTAAATAAAAAGGGAAAAGGATTTGAAAAGAAACACGTGGTGTTAGTATTTATACTACACAACAAATGGTAATCAACTCACCATGTTTAACAAACAATAAAGAGTTTGACTCATCATGAGGGTACGGCTCTGATGTGATAATCAAATCCATTGATGGTTGATAGTTTACCAAAAACTAGGTTATCAACTCACCATACATCCAAGTGATCAAGAGTTGGCTAGTCCATAGCAAACGGCTTATGGTAAAGACATATCAAATCCGTTGATAGCTGATGATTTGCTAAAAATCATAATTTTCAATGATTCACCTCTCACAGGAGTTAACTGATGAGGCGAAAAATGATCCGTTTTTAGGGGGCCATTTAAGCCCGAATTCGAATTTATTTGATCAAATATTGCCCTAAATCGTTCCTTTTGTGATTTTAGGTCCTTTGGGAGTGAATTCGGGAAAAGGAAGCATTTTGGACGTTTTTGGAGCATAAAAGTGAAGAAAACGCCAAAGACTTAATTTTCCATGCTGAGAACAGTACCTGACGGCGTCAAGAGCATTTTGGTGACGGCGTCAAGAGTAAAAGTGGTGACGGCCCAGAGAGAACATGAAGGCGTCACCCAAGGCCGTCACGTGTTAACTTGTCAAAACTTGCGCGTAGAGTAGCTGATATTGTTTTGGTCATAACTTTTTCATACGAACTCGGATTTAGGTGATTCAAAAACCCACCCGAAGAGGACGAAGAGATCTGCAATTTGGTGAAAAAATGGTCTTGACGGCGTCAAGAGAACGAGCTAACGCCGTCAAGCCTTGCCGACAGAAAACATGCCTATAAATATAACATCATAACTTCACTTTTTGTAAGCCATAAACCCTAAGGTCGATTCTTGGGTTTAGGTGGGTGTTTTTCCAGCAACTTAGAGGGTTTCAATCACTCCATAAACATCATGTATTGGTTTGATGATTCTATCTTAATTATGTTTTCCATTATCATTGTTGTTTGCTCTTCTTTGATGATGATTTGCTAATTCACCTTGTGTCTACTTATGATTATGTGAAACTTGTATATAATTGATTAGATCTCATTGATTTCTTGTTGATGTTGTGCCTATCTCCATCAATTAAGGCATGACAACTTCAATAGATCTAGTTGGTTTAGTTTATAATCCTTGTTTCCTATTGATTCTTGTTTTGATTGAATGATTTATATGTTAGGCTTAAGAAAACTGGCAGATCTCCAAATGGTAACATGCTTGAACGTCTTAGGAAACATGAACCTATTGCACTAAGGTCTTTATTGGCTGTATTTAATGCATGAGCCACTGTTTACAATCCCTATAGTTGTGCTGGGCATGGTGTAGGAGGAGATAAGAGCTCATAGAATTGGGGAGTTATGTGTGATACCCCATGAATGGTATTAAGGAATACAACCCGTCAATTAAAACAAGGTTACAATTCAATAGGTAGGATTGGATAGCTAGCAAGGAGTAACATATCATGGGTAGACATGCTTCACTTATCTTGTAGAACCCTAGTTTACTTTTCTTGTTAATTAGTTTAATTAGTAGCTTTTGGGTTAGTTGATTAGCAACTAATTCCGCCCACTCTCCCAATACCCGAGATTTTTACTTGCTTTTCATAAAATTTAAAAATACAAAAAGAATCATCCTTCACCTTTAGACCTAGTTAGATTAATTTCAATCCTAACGACACTATTCCTAGCTGAACGATCAATCCCCCGGTACTTGTCACTATACTATACTACAACGATTAGGTACACTGCCTGGTGGGGGTTGTCAGCTTCTCAAGATCCCTTGAGAGGTAAAGCCTGGTGCAATTCCCATGCATCATTAACACACCTGGAAGTGATGAGAATAGTATGAAACTTTTAAGATTTGATGATCTTTGTACCTAAATGTTGCTGAGTTGCTGAAAAGATGCTATGGAAGATATGATGCTGATGAAGAGTACTTTGACAGATGACAGATAGAAGAAAAGGAATAAAGAAACAACCTCAATGCATAATGAAAGATTTGAAGATTAAAGATAACAAAGAAACTTGAAATCAAGCAAGTAGAGTTCAAGTTAGGGGAGGATTGTTGGGATATGAAATATCAAAGTACTTCTGGATGTCAAAGTACTGCTGCTGAAGAATAAAGTCAAAGTACTGCTGATATTGAAGAATGTTTAAAGTACTTCGAAGGAAACAAGGACTGATATGCAATATTAGATAAGGATCAATGTGTAATATTAAACGAATATTCTAGAATTAGTTAGGGATAAATACTTGTCGTTCAAGGATTACATGTTGTAAACCGACTTAAGGTTATCTATATAAAGAGCCTTAAGAGGTATTGGTCGATATAAGTTTTACAAGTCTTAGATACGTTTAGAAGTCGATCAAAGTTAAATAGTTAGGGATTGTTAGTGAATCTGTGTAACAAAGCAGGTTCAAAGTTTGATTAATATAAAAGTTCTTCTTAAGCTTTGTGTTAGTAGATTCCGCATACTTTATAAGGTCAAACAGTGTTTCAATATTAATAGTGTTGAGTTTACTCAATATTGTTAAACCCTTACAAGCTACAAAGTAGTTTGGTCAGAGTATATCGATCCAACATATATATACATACATACACACACACACACACACACATATATATATATATATATATATATATATATATATATATATATATATATATATATATATATATATATATATATATTAAATACATTATAATGCATTTAGGTCATTTTTAAAAAGGAAGTTTAAAAAAAATAAGAACAAAAACATTTATTTAATAGGAAGAATTTCAAACTAACACATACATATGAATAGGAGTTAAGTTACATTATTAATTTTAATATTTTTAATTGTATGAACCACTAATATTTATGAACCTCATTAACTTGCGATAGCCCATTTAATTAATGTGATATAACAGCCCAATAAAATAAAATGAAATAAAATAAACTAAAAACTGAAATGTGATTAAAAAAAAACGTCTACACTTTAACTACCTTTTAATGCATATTTTATATATATATAACCCACAAACTTACAAAGTTTCATCTCAGCTTCTAAATACACATTACACTATTAATAATTTAAATGTTCTACTTGTAAAAAACATATATCTACAATGTTTTAGTATTTGAGACAAAACTAAATAAGGAAGGTTTAAAATGAAAAACAATTTCTTGCCATAAACATAGTCACTGGGTACCCGCAGGCGCATTGCGCGAGTACCGGTACGTTTTTGGATTTTAGTGCGGATGTACGGACGAATCTCAGCCCTCCATCTAGTCAACCATTTGAAAAAGGCGGAGTAGCAATATCGTAAATATCTCGTATTTTTTTTAAAATCGTTAATATCACAGTATCTTTTTTTTTATTGAAAAAAATTCAAAAAAATCTGAAAAAATTAAAAAAAAAATAAAGATGACAACAAATAATTAAGAATCACTGAAAAAAATTTCAAAAAAAAATCGTTTTTGTCGTTAAAGGCATTATGATATTAGCGTCTGAATTTAATTTTTTTACAAAAGTCAAGATCAGATCTTGATATCAGATAATATATATATTTTTTTAATATCATCGTTTCTTGTTTTGTATCACTGTTGGTTTTACAAGTATAAAAACATAATATCACTGTATATCTTATAATATCATTGTTAGTCTTATAATCACAATAACTTTTTTTTTAATAAAATTGTTAATATCACAGTAATTATCATGTTTTCTTAATATCAAAGTTAATTTTTGTATTATCACCGTAATTTTTCTTAATATCGTAATAAAAAAAACAGTATATTAAGTTTTTTTTACTAATATCAAAGTAACTTTTTAAGTAAAATATCGTTAATATCACAGTAGCACTCATAATATCTTTAAATATCACAGTAAGACTCATAATCATAAAACAAAAAGTGCTCAGAAAAATCTGAAAAAATAAAAAAAGTAAAGAAAACAACAATAGTAAGGATCGCTCAAAAGGAAAAAAAAATCAAAAAAAAAATCGAAAAAAAAATCATTTGCATGGTCAATTGATTGATTGAAGGTTGCGTTGGATTTTGACTTTTTTACAAAACTTCAAGATCAGATCTGGAATGGAAGGCCCAGATCTGTCCGCACATCCACATGAATTAAAAAATCCGCACCTTATATATATATATATATATATATATATATATATATATATATGGTGGGGTTATTCTAAAAAGGCCCTTATAATAAAAAGTTTAGTAAGGATTGTGGGAGTGACATGTGTCACCCCCATGCCACATCATATGACACGTGTCACCCACCATGCCACCCCGAAAAAAAAAATTTCCCGCAAAAAAAAAAAATTTTTGGGCAAAAAAAAAATCCCGCCAAAAAAATTTACTGCATCACTGTTATAAAGTTACTGCATCACGGTTATAAAGTTACTGCATCACAATTATGATTTTACTGCATCACGGTTACTGCATTCATGGTTTTAATGTTACTGCATCATGGTTATAAAGTTACTGCATTATAGTTATAAGAAATTGCATTATCATAAGTTTTATGCATCATATATGTATGTAACTGCATAACAATTAAAATACGATTCTTTTTAAGTGTTGGTGCATCTTTATTATAAGTTACTGCATCATAGTTAATAGTTTAGTGCATCAACTATGCTGCAGTAACTTATAACATTAATACACTAAAATTTAAAACTGTGTTGCAGTAAGTTTTATAATTGTGATACAATAACTTTATAACTGTGATGCACTAAAAATTTGGCGGGAAGAAAAAATTGTTTTGCCCCAAAAATAATTTTTTTTGGCAGGAATTTTATTTTATTTTATTTTTTATTATTTTTTTGTGGGGGGTGGGGGTGGGGGTGGGGTGACATGTGTCATATGATGTGACATGGTGGTGACACATGTCGCCCTCACAATCCTTCCTACACTTTTTATTATAAGGGACTTTTTATTTTAACCCATATATATATATATATATATATATATATATATATATATATATATATATATATATATATATATATATATATATATATATATTGATTTTAATTAATTTGTGAGACTTTTTAATTTGTCACACTTGCAACTTACAAGTGTGACAAATTAAAAAGCTTTACAAGTTGTAAGTGTGTAGCTTTTAATAAATTGTTGTAGTGTAAGATACTTCTTTAATTTGTTGACACCTTTGAATGTTAACAATTGACACCATGAACTATCTTCCGTTCCTTTACATGTTAAATATTGTGAAAGGAAAGTGATATGCACACATATCATTTTATTTCATATACATAAATTTAATGCGACTTACATAATTTCATAAATAAAATTTATGTGAGTCTCACTTAATTTACATGTATGAAGTAAATTGATAGATATCACTTCACATTGTGAAAAGTACTTAGATATATCTGGTGCATGTTGGTGCGTAGGGATTGCATCAGGCTTTACCTCTCGAGGGATCTCGAGAAGCTTACAACCCCCACCAGGCAGTGTACCTGATCGTTGTAGTATAGTATAGTGACGAGTACCGGGGGATTGATCGTTCAACTCAGGAATAGTGTCGTTAGGATTGAAAATTAGTCTGACTAGGTCTAAAGGTGAAGGATGATTCTTTTTGTGTTTTTATATTTTATGAAAAGCAAGTAAAATTCTCGGGTATTGGAAGAAGGGGAGGAATTAGTTGTTAATCAACTAACCCAAAAGCTACTAATTAAACTAATTAACAAGAAAAGTAAACTAGGGTTCTACAAGATAAGTGAAGTATGTCTACCTATGATATGTTACTCCTTGTTAGCTATCCAATTCTACCTATTGAATTGTCACACCTTGTTTTAATTGACGGGTTGTATTCCTTAATACCAATCATGGGGTGGCGTACTTACTTCCCCAATCCTATAAGCGCCTACTTCACTCCTATGTCGAGCCGGCTAAGAAGCTCCTAACATGGGATCACTAGAATTTGCATATGCATTAAATACAACCATAAAAACCTAGTACACATCGGTTCATGTTTCTTAAGATGTTCAAGCAAGTTACGCAATGGAGATCTGCCAATTTTCTTAAGCCTAACATTGATGAGACATTCAATCAAAACAAGAATCAATAGGAAACAAGAATTATAAACTAAACCAACTAGATCTATTGAAGTTGTCACGCCTTAATTGATGGAGATAGACACACGCATCAACAAGCCCTCATTGATGGAGATAGACACAAACATCAACAAGAAATCAATGAGATCTAATTAATTATACATAATTTTCACACAATCATAAGTAGACACAAGGTGAATTAGCCAAGCATAATTAATAACAAGCAACAATAGTGATAATTGAAGACATGAATTAAGATAGAATCATCAAACCATTACAAGATGTTTATGCAGTGATTGAAACCCTATAAGTTGCTGGAAAAACACCCACCTAAACCCAGGATTCGACCTTAGGGTTTAGGGCTTACAAAAAGTGAAGTTATGATGTTATATTTATAGGCATGTTTTCTGTCAGCCCATTATGACGGCGTCAACTCGTTTCTCTTGACGCCGTCATGACCAGTTTTTCACCAAATTTTAGATCTCTTCGTCCTCTTTACGTGGGCTTTTGAATCACCTAAATCCAAGTTCGTATGCAAAAGTTATGACCAAAACAATATCAGCTACTCCGCGCGCAAGTTTTGTCAAGTTAACACGTGACGGCCTTGGGTGACGCCTTCACGTTTCTTCTGGGCCGTCACCACTTTTACTCTTGACGCCGTCATGAAAAGCCTCTTGACGCCGTCAGGTACTGTTCCCAACAAGGAAAATTAAGATTTTGCCGTTTTCTTCACTTTTATGCTCCAAAAATGTCAAAATGCTTCCTTTTCCAGAATTCACTCCCAAAGTACCTAAAATCACAAAAGGAACGATTTAGGGCAATATTTGATCAAATAAATTCAATTCCGGGCTTAAATGACCCCTTAAAAGTGGTTCATTTTTCACCTCATCATATACCCTTACACTTGAGATTTGCTTGTCCTCAAGCAAATGCGCTTTTATTCTAATCAAAATACAAGCTAGGGGTCATTTAACACTAATATAAAAGTAATTACAACAAGTAATCATTCCACTAAAGACCAAAGACAAGCACGGAGGTCATATACTAGCACCTCACAAATAATGTTTAGATACTCACATCTCTCGGGTGTAATAAAGTAATATCACAATATGAAAACGGAAAATATCTCTCACTACCTGTCATAGCAAAATAGATTACCCTAGGCTTGGGAAAGGATCAAACCTCCACCACATGGCGTAAGTACCTAGGATAAACTATCAAAGAGGTCTTTTAAAAGGGTTGTAACGTTAGGTGTAGGGATATGGAATACACGGTTTTGTTGGATATAGGTAGTCTATACTGGTGGCGAGTTAATAATCTTGGTCAATTACATGTACAATGTGGCGTTGCTAAGCCAAGACTAGACTCGACTTAAGCTAATAAATCAAAACTAAGAAAAACATAAAACAAACATAGAATGAAACGGGATGGTAGTCCGTATGTTTTTTTCTCTTTTCTTTTTCTTGATTTTTCGATTTTTTTTTTTTTTTTTTTTTTTTTTTTTTTTTTTTTTTTTTTTTTTTTTTTTGCATACACTTACCCTACCATCCAAAATAATACATCGTAGGGAATGAAAATTCCCCTTATACTTGAATTTTTACATACTTTACAATAAACTAATCTAATGACTCGAATTAAGAAAATCAAAACACTTGGAGTACTTTTAAGATTAACGTACATACGGGGGGTAATAATAGGATGTTCTTCCCCATTACTCCATAAAATAAGTACTTTACCCACGAGTCCCAATCGTCCCAAAACAATATGTACAAGGATATGACTCGACTTAGCAACCATGTAATCAATTAGATAATTAACTTAGGGTTTAACAAATAACAATAATGCACTAAAGATGAGTGCATACACGGAAGGCTAAGGCAATTTGGTTGTACATTTAAGTGGGGTGTAACAAATTCTTCCTCTAAGTAAGATGCTTAAAGTTAGAAACGAAAAGATAGGCTCGGAGGGGTGTACTAGGGGTTTCATGTACTAACTAAAATGAGTACAACGCTAAGGTGTGGGAAAAAGTAGTTGACTTAGCTAGCCAAGTAATATGACTTAAATGGTCAAGTAATTATGATACGGGTTTAACACAAGGGTGATCCTAATGCCTCTTATCATGTAGTAAATCCTACTACACGAATGTAGTCTCACTAGCGGTCTCGGGATGCATCACCAACGCAAGTTCTAGAATCTAAATGCTACCGGTACACTCATAAGCACTAATAGTAAATGCTTTTCCTATCAAATCTATAGGCGAACCTCACATATTTGGGTGGAAAATTTTTCTGAATGGTACGGTTATGTGCTAGTCATACAATCTCCTATCCATGAGATGCTTGCTAAGGCTAAAGTTTCACTCCTAAATGTTGTAAAAAATTTTAAATTTGGCGCTGAAATTACACTAACAAGTATTTCTCATAGTTTTATTACACATCTACTATAAAACAAACAAACTCAAGCGAAAGTGTATCTGTAAGGTATCATCATTTTACCCTCCCCTTACACTTAGGATGAACATTGTCCCCAATGTTCAAGTAAAGAATGTAAAAGTGAAATAAGTAAAACGAATGAAATCAAATACTCCCCTGATTCGCTCGGTATGGATAATAAGGTGGCCAGGTTAGATCTTCCTCCAAGAAAATGAACAATCAAAGCTTCCCTTCCAGAATATATCTTCTTGTCATACATAACCTTTTAAACCTGAGAAAACAATCACAAAAACCCAAAGCATCAATCCGAACAAAGAAAACTCACAACTAGATGTAATTCCAGACTTAGGAATAAAAACAAAACAATTAAAGATATAATGCTTGTGGAATGAATGTTTGCAGATTTCCTGGAGTTTATAAAACTAAAGAATCAACAAAAACTTTAAGAGTCCGGTATAAACAAAACTAGAAAAATTTCCAGAATTTTACACATGACGCCGTCAGGAATTAATTCCTGACACCGTCAGAAGTGACCTGCAGAAATCTTTGCGTTAAGTTTCCGGAAAATTTCTGGAAAAACTTATGTCCTGCTTCCTGGAAAATCCGGCAAAATATCATTATGACTCGATACAAGCATTTGACTCTAACGAATACTAATACACATGTCCATTTAATATTGTTGTTGTTCATGCTCAATTCCGTTCTTATAAACAAATTTGGATCCCCTTCACACTTGTCTTTTGCAAAATACCTTTATATGCAATTAAGACGAAGTTAAAAACAAAATAAAGCATTTTCACAATTTACTTTGAAACATGAGCCAAAAACAATAAAAATAAAACATGCATACGGAAACAAATAAAATCAAACAAACAAACAAACAAACAAATAAATAAAGCTTGGGTTGCCTCCCAATAAGCGCTTGTTTTTGTTCGAGTCACGAGCCTGACTCTACCCTTATTTAACGGAAATAGGGGAGGTTTTCCCTACACTTAGGATTAAGTGCGGGTGAAAGTAGCGATATACACCCTTAGGGGGGAAATATGCCACGTGAGGTGAAGGGGGTGAGTGAATGGCTTCCTTCATCCTAAAACTACCCGGATAATATTGGTTGATGGGTGGGTCGGTTCCTCTTTTGTCTCCTAGATGTATATCTAAGGATGGAAAGTTGTGTAAAGGTTGAGGTTCCGGTTCATCAATATTAGGAAATTTCCTAGAACTAGGAATAAGGTTATCACTACAAGTATTCAAACCTATATCCTCTAGTTGTGCCTGGTCCAAGGGTTCTACCTCCATCGGAATTCCTAAAGTTTCTTCTACTTATTCCGGGTAAGTCACGGGCGGTGTGTGTGCCTCAAATGATGGTTGAGTATTTTGTGGGCTTATGTTATTGACCTCATCACTCCATGTGTTAATATCACCTATATCCGCAACATGTGTTTTATTATAATCTAGCCCTAGCATTCTCCCAAGTATCTCACGTGCTTCTCTAGGCATCTCAACTTCTATGTCCGAATCATAAGGATCATCCTCAATATTCTGACTGCTATATACAAATTGCCCAAAAGATTCATCATCTGTTTCTTGAGATTCATCATCATCGATCATAAAACCTAGGTCTTTTTTATCAATGTGATCATGTTCGGCTAAATACTCCTCAATTGTTTTCTTAGGTAGTGATAATAGCCAACCTAGTGCTTCATCCAACTTATGATTTGTTGCAATGGCTCTCTCCATAATTCCTTGGCAAACTAGGTCTCATTTCCTATTGGCCTCACTAAAACTACATCTTAAACATGGAGGTTGTTCATAAGAATCTATCCTAGGTGAAGGCTCATATGATTCATAGGTGTCTCTAAATGAGGTATTTTGAACTCTTTGGTGTGTTAGCCGCTCAACCTTATCTTGTAATCTTAGAAGTCTAAGTGTAAAGTCCATTTGAAGCAAATTACAAACAAAATCACAAAGAAAAGATAGACTACAAGAAAACTAAAAAATAAAAAAGAAAAAAAAAATCTCACTTGATAGGAATCTAATGAGTAGACCTAATAAAAATCAAATTCAACCTAAACAATAACTATTCCCCGGGCTGCGGCGCCAAAAACTTGATGTGTAGGGATTGCACCAGGCTTTACCTCTCGAGGGATCTCGAGAAGCTTACAACCCCCACCAGGCAGTGTACCTGATCGTTGTAGTATAGTATAGTGACAAGTACCAGGGGATTGATCGTTCAACTCAGGAATAGTGTCGTTAGGATTGAAAATTAGTCTAACAAGGTCTAAAGGTGAAGGATGATTCTTTTTGTGTTTTTATATTTTATGAAAAGCAAGTAAAATTCTCGGGTATTGGAAGAAGGGGCGAAATTAGTTGTTAATCAACTAACCCAAAAGCTACTAATTAAACTAATTAACAAGAAAAGTAAACTGGGGTTCTACAAGATAAGTGAAGCATGTCTACCTATGATATGTTACTCCTTGCTAGCTATCCAATTCTACCTATTGAATTGTCACACCTTGTTTTAATTGACGGGTTGTATTCCTTAATACCAATCATGGGGTGGCGTACTTACTTCCTGTTGGGATCATAGTTTTCACTATTTTATGAAGTCTCGGTCATTTGTAACAATGCTAGGTTGCTTAACTATTATTTACTTACACTTATGTAATATTACAAGTTTACTAGACTTTAGACAAAAGGTCCATGGGCTTTAAGCCCACACGATTTGGAGAAAGGAAGGAAAGGGAGTGTTGCCCTAGCTCCTTCCCTATAAATAGAACCTTTAGGTCACTTGTAAACTTGGTTGGTTATTTGATTTCTTAAGGAAACTCTTGCACTTACATTTCTCTTATTCATATAATCACCTAATCTCTTTTCTCATCTCATTTCTATCATTATTATGCTTGTGTTTACTAAATGGTGACCTAACAAGTGGTATCATTCGCCATATGAAGGTGTAGCTTTTGTTTTTCATTGATTTTGTTCTTAAACTTGTTCTTTAATTCGATTTTTTTGTGAAATTTTAGTACTTTCTTGCTTGTTTCTTGGTTTTTATCACATATTTGCTTACAAACTTGTGCTACAAATCAAAACAAACAAAAAAGTTCCAACTTTTTCTCAAAAAATTCGATTAGGGATTTTTTGTACTATTTTTCATAATTTTTAGAAATTTTGAAAAAGTTCTTAAAGTTTTCAACTTTCTTAAAGATCTCATCATTTTATACCTAAAAGTACAAGAATCTTGAAATAAAAACGAGTTTTTGGATAGCTTTCATTGAAAACAAATTCTGCCAAGTTTTCGCAATTTTACATTTGTACCTATTTCGAGATCTACTCTACGTGCACTACCTCGACTTCGTTTTTGTGGACTCAGTATTTTCTTTCTTGTATAAGAAAGTTAAGTACTTCGACTTTTGGTAAAGTTTTCGAAATTGTACAATTTCGAAAACTGGGCTCTTAACTTTGTGTTTTCGAAAACATCCATTTTTTTCGAAATCACACATTTTTTCGCAAACTTGTATAAGTTTCGAAAACTTACACTACCTCACTCAGTTTCGCGACAACTTAATTAAGTTTCGAAATCTTCTTATTTCGCAAACCTAAAAGTTTCGCAAACCTTAGTTTTTTTTTTTTTCGAAATTTACAAGTTTCGCAATCCCAATTTCGAAATCACAGTTGAGTAAAGTTTCGCAATCAAAGGATTAACAAAAGTTTCGCAAATCACTGAAAGAGCAAAGTTTCGCAATTGTGCTAAGTGTTTTCTCGAAATTTGGCTAAATCTATACCTTCTACAAGATCCATTATTTCACAAGTGTTCTAAGATGTCTCAACCACCTAATCACTACTTCCCTCATATTCTGCAACATCAACATCAGCAGTATCAGCAACAACAATACCATCAGCAACAACTGTATCAACAACCTTCACAATCACACGTTCCAAAACAAACGTATAATCCACTACATCATTACCTAATGATGCAACAACATCAGATCATTCCTCAACAACAACCATATCAAGTGCCACAACAAAACACTCAGTTTTCCTCCAAACAAGCTCACTGGTTTGACAGAATGTGTGAAGTTATTACAACTCAACAATCCCGACATGAGGCAGGATCACTTGAAACACCTCCAATGCTAACACCTGGGAACTATGTTCAATGGTCAAGTCGATTCTTACGATTTCTTGAATTAAAGAAACCTCATGGGAAATTCTTGAAGCAAGTGATACTTGAAGGACCATTTGAGTGGCCAACAAGATTTGAAGCTGGTGATCCACATGCTGATCCCCCACGTCCTCCTGGTGATAGACCTCTTCCAGAATCTGCACTCACTGAAGAACAGAAACTACATCGTGAAGCTGATGAGTATGCAATGGCTTACATACTTCAAGGTATACCTAATCCTATCTATCGAAGTGTCGATGCTCAGAAAACAGCTAAAGCTATGTGGGAACACGTTCATCTCCTGATGGAAGGCACTCAATTGAACAAAGATGATATGGAATCCAAACTGTACATGGAATACACTGACATCACAATTGAACCAGGAGAGTTACTTGAATCCTACTATCATCATTTCACTAATGTGGTTAATGATCTGGAACGTCACAAAATCACAGTACCAAGGATCGCTGTGAACTCCAAATTTGTTGGTAGTCTTGGCCCTGATTGGCATAAATATGTGACATTTGTCCGTCAAACAAAGAATCTTCATGATGCTCCATATGGTTTGTTGTATGATTTTCTGAAACACCATGAACCTGAAGTGGGAAAAGATCGAGCTCTACGAGGAGGATACACACCAACTTCTACACCAAATTCTTTGGCTCTCGTAGCTCGGTCTCCCTATGCTCCACCACCAATGTCAAATCATGCATATGTTCAAGAGCAGAACTACTTCAGTTATCCACAATCTTCTACCTCGAACCAAATGGTCCCTTATGATTCATCTCCACAGAATGCCTCTACTCAACTGGTTCCATTAAACAACAATGATGCTGTGTATTACTCAAATTCCAATGACGATGACGATGATGACTTTCACACGTTGAATCAGGGACTTGCTCTTATTGCTCGTGCTTTTAGCAAATTCTCCAACAAGATAAACAACCGTCAACGTTCATCTTCTAACACAAGGAATCAAGCTGTTGTCAATGATGGAAGACTGGAAATTCAGAATCGTAACTATGGTCGATCTGGTTTAGGAAGCTCTTCAGGAACTTATGGGAATGGTCAGAGGTTTAGTAACAATGCGGGGTTCATGAACAACTCAGGATCTTCTCAGCAAAGGTCTGAACCAGTTGCAACAAGGAACTCCAACTCAGGGAATGCAATATGGTGCTATAATTGTAATGAACAAGGTCATATAGCGACAGCATGTCCCAAACCAAGAACTCGGGGTAGTAAGTTTCACAAGCAGGCATTACTCATGGCTCTTCAAGATGAAAAAGATGGATATTTCCCTGAACAAGATAACAACTTCATGGCAAATGTGCACAATGATGATGACATGGAAGATCTGGAAGCTAATGCAGCTGTGATGCTTATGGCCAACATGCAGGAACTTCAGCTTAATGATTCAGGTCCAGTGTATGACACTGATGGCTTGTCTCAGGTACATGACCAAAAAGCATGCTTAATACATGAAATAGCCTCACCCTCTGCTTCTGAATCAGATATGGCGCAAGTTGTTCCATCTAAATCATCTTCATCCTCTCAAACAGATGAACAAATAAGCACTGTTGTCATATTTGATGATGACACAGTTGTCTCATTTGATGATCCTATTGAGAATGATAAACATGATCATTTAGAACAACATGAACCATCATTTGATCCAGACCCTGACCTCATATTGTTATCTAAACAACTGAATGCTCAACAATTACAAATAATTAAATGCAACGAGAAAAATAAAGTTTTAAAAGAACAAAATGCGTCACTTGCAAGAGATATTGAATGTTATAAAATTCAACTTTCAAATCAGGAAGAAAAGATTAGAAATGCAAAAAGTTTTGAAAAAGCTTTTCAAGATTCTTACAATAAAGAACAAGATCTTCAACGCAAAATACAAGATATAATTGAGTCAAACGGAAAGTTGTTTTCAAAACTCGAAAGTGAAAAGTGTGAATTGAAAATGCAAGTTGAACGTCTTCAAATAGTTCTTTCAAAAACTGAAACAGAATTGTCAAATTGCAAAAAGGAGTTTTGTGAACATAAAAAACGAAAAAGGAAGTATATAGATGACTTACTCGGTGATATTGTTGATCTTGAAAAACAACTCAAAGAATTTCGTCACATTGTTTGCAAACACGGGAACTCTGTCACAACAATTCAGAAATTTGCTTTAAAACCGAGACCTGATAAAGGATTTGCACTTTGCGATTTTAAATCAATGTTTCTTCACAAAGCATTCAAAGAAAATCCTAAGATTTACAGTACGGACCACATGTTTGATAATACAATTGTGCGTGCTGTTGTTTTTGATACTGAGGAAGAAGAAGAACTTGAAGAAGAGAGTCGATCTAAAATGAGTTATGTTCAATATTGGACACCATATGACTATTCAAAAGCTCCACCTCTGTCTAAATCTTTTGTTACTCAAAAAGAATCACCTGTGAAATCATGGTTTGTCGAAGAGTCATATGTTTCATCCTCTAATGCGGTCCCTGTCCAAACTGTAGCACAAATAAATGGTCCTTTACCATCATCCGGTGAACTTACACCTTTACCAAAAAGCTGTCGTGTCTTAAATTATTTCAAAACTTTTATGGAAGACATAGAAATTTTGGAGGAAACAATTGCACGCAATTCTGAAATAAAAGTTGAAACTTTTCAATCCGCTTACGAGCGAGAAAAAAGAGATATTTTTCAAAAACAAATGCTGCCAATTGTCCAACACCTCCGTCTCTGTGCTACACGTTGGGATCAGGAACTTCAAAACGAGGTCACAAACATGATAAACGTTTTCAACTCAACTGAAAATGAAATTTTGGCTCAAAAGCAAAGAAATCGAGTTTTACAAAACAATGCTGATCGACTCTTGGAACAAGTTCTCAATGCTGATATTTTGTCTGTTATCATGAATGATCTCTATAAATCTGGTACTTCTATGCTTATGGATGATCTTTGTGTTGATAATAACTTGTTGAATGAGGAAATTGAGACACTCAAACAGGAAAATGATAAGTTGAGAAGTTCAAATGATGATGTGACAAAACAATTTTCAAAAGAAATTTGTCTACTCAAACAGAGGATTGAATGGTGTCAAGCTCAAAGTCTTGAACGAGAATTGGAACTTCAAAAACAAAATATTTCAACCTCTTGTCAGCTTTGCAAAAACAATGAGTCTTTCAAAAGTTTGTGTCTCAAATACGAGCAAGAAATTGCGGATTTAAAAATTGAAAATGACGCATTTCTACAAAACCACATAGACATTAAATATTGCAATGGCATACTTGAGTCAAATATTCAGGATAAGAATCACATCATCATTGATTTGAAAGAGAAAATTAAGATACTCCAAAAAAGAAAGTTTGTTGACACCACGGTAATAGCACCAGGAATGTATCACGTAGACAAAACTGATAAAGGAAAGGTTGTTCAAAACACTAATGTTGATAACTCCACTTCTACAGGACTAGTCTCCACTACTAGCGTTAGCAGACCCAAGCGAAAAAGTAAAAAGAAGAATAGGATCTTGCAACGTAAGAAAGGACAACTAGAAGCCCAAGAAGTAGAAGATCAACTTAGGAACTTGAATAAGACTCATGTTGCATCAGATTTAGATTCTAATCTGGCAAATTGTAATCAAAATCTAAATGTAACGAATGATGACCCTTTGAATGTTATCAATATTAATGCATCCTGTGTGTTTTGTCGTAAAAGCGTTTCATCTGGTGATCATACAAAATGTATAGCTAATTCTCTACTCAATCGTCATAAGAAACGTAGGACATGCATTCCTTTTAGGCCCACTATTGCCTCCAAGTCTAATTTAGGAAAGCCGTCTACTACGGTTTCTAATGAAGTTGAAGTTACCCCCATAGGTACCGAGAACAAATCTAGGAATGAGCCAACTACTAGTGCCTTTAACATTAAGAAAGCAAAAACTAGTTGGAACTGGCAACGTTGGTTACAATACAAACCAGACTTTAAATGGATTCCTAAATTATTGAATACCTGTATTTCTAACCAACAGGAACCCGCACTGTCTTTGGGTTCCACCCTTACTTCTGTTCCACCTGTGTCTTCTTCTTGTGATGCAGGTGGTACAGATCGTTCTCTGGATTGTTGATAGCGGATGCACCCGACATATGACAGGCAATCTCAAACTGTTACACAACTTTGTCTCAAAGTTTATCGGTACTGTCAGATTCGGAAATTGTGGAAAACTAGAAGGGGGGGGGGTTGAATAGTTTTATGTCCTTTATGAATTTATTTCCAAAATATTTTGTAGGTTATAAAAACTTTCGATTCGATCTTAAGTGAATTCAAGCAACAACCAATATAAGCAAGTCTAAACTAATATTGAAAGTATTGAAATATAATGAAGAAAAGATAGAGTTAGAAAGATCAAACCACAACACGTGAATTTATAGTGGTTCGGCTACAAGGACACCTTCCTTGCCCTACTCCACTCCCCGAGTACCACACTCGAGAGTTTTCTTCACTATGTCAACAAACTCCTTATGGTGGAGAAACCTTACACACCTTGGCTTACACAAGTTAACGACACTAAGCTAAATGTCGAGTTCTAATCGTAGCTAGAACCAATCTCACACCAAATATCACACCACGTGATCTTCACACCTTAATCACACCTTCACACCTTCTTCAAGACTTCACACCGTCTTCACACCTTGTCAATCTTCACACCTTCTTCTATGCACAACTAAGTCACTACTACTAAACTAGTTTACAACACACCAAGATTCTACAATCAACGAATATACACAACACCTTAACAATTAACTATCACTAGTACTATATGAAACTAGCTATACACAACACCACTACAATAAGATGGATGTAGAGAAGTGTTCTTCTTCTTGCACTTGAATGGATGAAGCTTTGGATCACTTGGAAACAAAGACTTATGAAATATATGATCAAAGGATTTTAGATCTAGAGAAGAAGATTGGATCAGAAAGTTTATAGTGCAAAAAGGTGAGAAAAATATGTGGAATGATCCAATATTTATAGGGCCAGAAAATACTGTTTGGGAGCGTGCCGGTCCCCTTAATTATAGGCCGGTCCCCTTAATGATTAAGGGGGCCGCCTAGTAAAATTAAGGGGGCCGCCCTCCTGAACGTTTGAAAAGTTTTTCTGGATAAAATTTGCCCTTTTTGGTTGGAAATTTGAAATCATATTTTTGTGGTTTAATAAAGCTTTACCAAAAATGATTTACAAATATATATAAAATGTTAAAATCATTTTATATAATGTTATGTATTAATATAAAATTTCCTTTGATCATGTAATGCATAAGTTACTAAGTTTATGCATACCTTGAGTGATATAAGATGTAGAGGTAAATATTTGTCACCAAATACTTGTTTATGTCTTATTCTTGACTTAATTTGATTTAAGTTTTGTGATTATCAAAACATAGGTTTATTGAGAAATATTAATAACATTCACAAACATTATTTATATCAACAGGAATGATCATTACGCTCTAATCATGGGATATGGTGACTATATCAGCGGGAACATTGAAATCAGTCGTGTTTACTATGTGGAAGGCCTTGGACACAACCTTTTCTCTGTTGGTCAATTCTGTGATGGGGATCTAGAAGTTGCATTTCGTGAGAAAACTTGCTTTGTTCGTGACTTACAAGGAAACGATCTAATGTCTGGCTCACGCGGCTCCAATCTTTATACAATATCAATGTCAGATATGATTGCAACATCTCCGATATGTCTTCTCTCCAAAGCTGAATCGACTAAATCTTGGTTATGGCACAAACGTCTTTCACACTTGAATTTCAAAACCATGACTGACCTTGCTCGTTATAAACTTGTTGATGGATTTCCAAGATTCCGTTTTACCAAAGATCACTTATGTCCAGCCTGTGAACAAGGAAAAAGTACCCGTGTTCATTTTCCTAATAAACCTGAGCATAGTACGAATCATGTTCTACAACTGCTTCATATGGATTTGTGTGGACCAATGCGTGTTCAAAGTATCAACGGTAAACGCTACATTCTCGTAATTGTGGATGATTATTCCAGATGGACTTGGGTTTATTTTCTACGAAGTAAAGATCAAGCTCCTTCAATGATCATCACCTTTCTCACTAAAATTCAAGTTCAGCTTCACAACACGATACGAATCGTCCGAACTGACAATGGAACTGAAGTTAAGAATCAGACACTTCGGTCATACTTCGAGAAAGTGGGAATTGAACATCAAACATCTATTCCTAGAAGCCCAGAACAGAATGGAGTTGTTAAAAGACGCAACAGAACGTTAGTGGAAGCTGCTAGAACTATGTTGATTAATGCTCAATTGCCAGATTACTTGTGGGCGAAAGCGGTCTCAACTGCATGTTATACCCCAAACCGTTGCATGATCACAAAACGTCATCGCAAAACACCTTATCAAATTGTTCACAAAAGGAAACCGAACATCGATTACTTTCATGTATTTGGAGCACTTTGTTATCCGAAGAATGATCGTGATGATTTAGGTAAACTTAAAGCAAAGGCTGACATCGAAGTGTTCGTTGGATACTGTGAAAATTCCAAAGGTTTTCGGATATGGAATCGTCGTACAAGAGAAATTCAAGAAACCATTCACGCTAATTTTGATGAACTCACACAAATGGCTTCTGAGCAACACAGCTTAGGACCCGAATTTAACCGTCTTAACTCTCCGGTATCTTCGGCTGAACCTTTGTCACTAAACCGCAAAGAACTAGAAACCTTGTTTGCTCCACTATTTGATGACACAATTGAATACCGTCCTACTGAGGTCTCACCTAATTCCGCTGCTCAACCTGATAACATTCCAGTACCAGACTCACCTCAACAAACCACTACAAGTGTTGAGAGAGACGGTCCTCCAATTGTATCACCATCTACAGCAGAACAAACTGGTTCTAACTCCCGCCATCCAGCTGAAGATCCAACACCACAATCAGTTCCACAACCCGCAGAGCATGATCCTGATGCGTTCTTTAATCCGTTTGCACCAGCTCCTACAGTTCCTGATATAGCTGAGTCGTCAACATGCAATTTGGATCCTGCTAACATGAGCGATACTTATCAACTACACCCTTCCACACACAAATGGACTCGAGACCATCCACTAGTTCACATTATTGGCCATCCAGATGCACCTATAATGACAAGACAACGACTTCACACTGATGGAGAAACTTGTATATATGCACTCACAGTTTGTCACGAAGAACCTAAGAACATTAAAGATGCAATGACTTATGACAACTGGATTGAATCTATGCAAGAGGAATTTCAGCAATTCATAAGATTAGAAGTCTGGGAATTAGTTGAAAGACCTGACGGAGTCTTTGTCATCGGGTTAAAATTGATCTGGAAGAATAAGCTTGATGCAGAAGGGACTGTCATACGCAACAAATCACGTCTGGTAGCGAAAGGATACTCCCAACTTGAAGGTCTTGACTTTGCTGAATCCTTTGCTCCAGTGGCTAGACATGAAGCTGTTCGGATCTTTTTGGCCTATGCTGCACACAGGAATATGGTGGTTTACCAAATGGATGTAAAAACAGCATTTCTTAATGGAGAACTCCGTGAAGAAGTTTATGTTAGCCAACCTGAAGGCTTCGTTAATCCTGAGCGTCCTAATCACGTTTACCAACTCAAAAAGGCACTCTACGGACTTAAGCAAGCCCCACGGGCGTGGTATGACAAACTGTCCACTTTCTTGCTGGCCAATAAATTTTCTAAAGGATCGGTGGATCCAACATTATTTACAAAAACCTACGGGGAGGATTTACTTGTTGTTCAAATATATGTCGATGACATTATTTTTGCCTCAACAAAAAGAAGTTACTCTAATGATTTTGCAAAATTAATGAAAGATAATTTTGAAATGTCCATGATGGGTGAACTTTCGTTCTTTCTAGGACTACAAGTTCATCAATCACCCCATGGAATTTTTATAAATCAGTCCAAATATGCTCTTGAAATTTTAAAGAAACATGGAATGATGTCTTGTGATACTTATAATACACCAATGGGTTATACCACAAAACTAGATGCTGATTTACATGGGATTCCAGTTGACCCTACTAAATACCGAAGTATGATTGGGTCCCTCATGTATCTCACAGCTAGCAGACCTGATATAGTATTTGCTGTCTACATGTGCTCTCGCTATCAGTCTAAACCAACTGAAAAACACCTCAGTGAGGTCAAACGAATCCTTCGATACATAAAGGGAACCATTAACTTGGGAATCTGGTATCCGAAGGATTCTGGTTTTGAACTAATTGCTTTTTCAGATGCTGACCATGCAGGATGTTTAGACACACGCAAAAGTACATCTGGTGGATTACAATTTCTCGGAGACAAACTTGTGTCATGGCAATCTAAGAAGCAGGACTGCACATCACTGTCGTCTACAGAGTCTGAATACATAGCCATGTCTGCTTGTTGTGCTCAAGTCATCTGGATGAGATCACAACTTAAGGATTATGGCTACCTATTCAACAAGATTCCTATCTACTGTGATTCAAAGAGTGCAATTGCTATCTCCTGCAACACAGTGCATCATTGCAAATCCAAACACATCGATCTCCGATATCACTTCATCAAAGAACACGTGGAAAAGGGTACCGTTGAACTTTATTTTGTTGGAACTGAGTACCAATTGGCGGACTTACTTACCAAATCTTTAGCACCATCAAGGTTTGCTAGTCTAGTTCACCAAATTGGTATGCGATGTTTGACTCCAGAAGATCTGGAAAAGTTTTTAAAATACAATTGATCGTCAAACATCAAAACTATCTTTGTAAAATATTTTTCTTAAATATAAACCCATAAAAAAAATGCAAGTATATCGCTTCACTTCAACACTTTGTTAAAATTTTACAAGTGTTGAGGGGGAGTCACGCTTAAATTTTTACCAATTTTAATTGGTATACTTGCATGTTTTTCGTATTTTACGGTACTTCGGAGTGTGTGGACGTTCTTTAAACATCCCTTTGTCTCATCCCGTTGAAAGGACTTCATAAGTTAGGTCAACGGAAGTATATCTTGATGTTGCACATGTTTGCCATTTAACTTTAGGACTCAAGTAAGTATATCAAAAGGTTAAGGGACCAAAAGTGACTAAAATTCAAAGTTTCATAAATAACAAAAACAAACAAACCGTTTATCACAAACATCACAATATTCAAAACCCCTAAAACCCTTCTTGAAACCTACGGCCCCAATTCAAACGAGTAATCCATGCTTGTGATCATCAATCTGTAAGTTCCAAAGTAATCACTAGGGTATTACAAACATAGGATCTCGTTTAATTGAAAATCCAACGGCTCAATCTCATGATTCATTAATTTCGAGAACTAGGGTTTGAGATTTCGAAATGTGCTATAATCATGTTTAGGTGTTTGATTCTTGATAGGGTTTTGTTACAAAGCTTGTTTCTAACATATCCTCATCATTTTCTCATGCATTCCTTCATGTTTTTTCGATTTAGAAATCTAGGTTTTGGGTCGATTTGAGATTGTTAGATTCTGTGTTTGCTTGCTTTGTTTTATTGGTGGGATATGTTTCTATGGTCACAAGTATGCATGTTTGAAGTGATGTTGATCTACACCATTGATGCTTGGTTCTCGATAAGCTAGTATGCCTCGATCATAGTTTAATTCGATCTAACTGAGTCCAAATGTGTTGTATGCTGTTATAACGTGTCTCTTACATATGTTTGTGATATGCTAGAACCATTCATGCTCATTAGTCTCAAATATTGAATTAATATCGAGAACTTCTTCTTGATTATTGTCGAGATCTTAGATTAAGTGCATATTAGTTATATCTAATTGGTGTATATCAATCTTTGTGACAGGCCTGAATCATTGGATAAAATATTCGCTAAAGAAACGTACGTTTGAGTTCAAATTCGAATGATTCTTGTATAGGAATTTTTTCGAGAACTTCATGTTTTATCACAATCTCTGAGAAACTTTTTCGAGATTATGCTATAACTGATGATTTCGATAATTTTGTTCAAAATCAGCTTTTTCGAAATTATTATTTTTCGAAACTACTCTTTGAACATAGATTTCGAAATCACTAGGTTAAAGCATGTTTGCGAAATGTTTTTATCGAGAATTGATTTTTTCGAAAACATGAAAACTTTCGCAAATCTTGTATAAGGAATGATCTCTAAAAATCTTACAGATAAGGATTTTCTCGATAAATTAATTTTCTCGATAAAATTCTTTGTAACATTTTTTGAAATCTTTTCTCAATACAGGTTTGCGATAAAATGTTTTTTTTTTAATTTTTCGAAATCTCATTTAGGCCTTGTCATTTCTTATACATGTAACTTTGTTATGATCCTTTGTTGTTGTGTAATGTGAGAATTGTGTATATCAATTGTGCTTATATGTAAGACATTGCATTGTATAATTGATTTCGTGATTCTAAATGATCAATGATTCTTCAAGTATGCATTATATGACACTTCACACATTACAAAATGAAACACTCGTGCTTAATTGTCTTAAGAAGAGATCTATAACCAAACTCAAAACTGTGCTAACACGTAACAAATTTGGATGTTTGGTTTATGACTATACCTTTCAGATTAACATGGCTGAACACAACGAGAATGTCCCTGAACAAGCTCTTCCATTACTCACCATGGATGACATCACTCCCGAAAACTACAATGTCACGATTGGCAACAACAATCCACGAGTTGATTTCGACAAACTGAAAATTACAGAGAACTCGTGCATGATTGTGAAAGATATTCTACTTGCACATCCATGCAAACATCTGCTCATCTGTTCTACTTCAGTTCCTCTGTTCTACCTTCATCAATTCTGGCTTACTGCTAAGGCTAACTTGGATGATGAGTCTTTCACTGTTACATTGGATCGCCAAGACTACACTGTAGATCACGACGTTCTTCGTACAGCCCTTCTCCTGCCCCAAACTGACAACGAATTTGCTCCTATACTACCTGAACTGGATCTTCTTGATTTCTTCATTGAGTTAGGATATGAGGTTGATGATGACGTACCGCTAATCAAGCTTTCCCGATTCAATGCCAAGAATATCCCTCAGCCTTGGAGAACATTCTGTCTGTTGGTTGTAAGATCAATATCAGGAAGAAAGAGTGGTCATGAACATCCTAGGCTCGAACATTTGCAAACATTCTGGGGAATGGTGACTCTGACTCCTATTGACTTTGCAGTTCCTATCATGAATGATATAGTCCACAGTATTCAAACCGAACGTGTGAAGACTATGATACCATTCACCAGATTCACCAAGCTTCTCATAGAACATCTCTGCAAAGACACTCCAGAATTCATCAAGAGGATGGCTGATCCTAATGAGCCGAAGCACCTCTTCGAGGACGACTTCACCACCTCATTCATCAAGACGACCACTTCCTCAACCAAGATCAAAGGAATGAGGCTTCCCGAAAACCTACTTAATGACAAAATCAAGAAAAGTCTGAACTACAAGCTGTATGATAATGCTTACAAAGGGGTACAGGAAGAAGCCACTATAAAGACATGAAGCAAAGGAGGTGTAAAGTCTGGGAGTACTACAAGCACTACTGGCTCACCTCATACTAGATCTAAGGCTTCTCCTAAGTCAAAACCCAAGACTTCCACCAAACCTATACCTACATCCAAAACCTGCTACCAAGCCAAAGAAGAAAGTAACTCCAAAGTACACTCTTCGTGATGAACCTACACCTCCACCTTCTGACACCGAATCCGAGTTCGACATGGAATCTGAAGAAGAAGAACCAGATTATGAACTGAGGGTAAGAGCACCTGAAGAAAGATTCCCTGCAACTGAGATTGCCATACAACAAAGTCTTGAAACTTATGAAGAAGAGACAAGGAAAAGAAAAGGAGTCACTATTAATGAACCTAATGATGATGAAGACGAACCAATCGTTGAACTATTGGTCGATAAACGCAAACTTAAAAGTATAGTTGTCGACACACGAGCTGAAGAAAAGAAACTTCTCAAAGAACAAAGGAAAGCAAGTCTCGAAAGCCGACTTCTGTCTCAACCTCCAACACCACCACCTATCGATCAGTCAGAACATGTAGGAGCTACAAGCAGCATGATTCCTCCCATTGTGTCCACAACGTCAGAATCAGCTCCACAGCCTGATGACACCGTTAAAGATACAGACAAAACAGAAGATGTCAACATTACAGAGACTGCTAATTTAGAGGAGAATGTTGGCGGACAAGAGAACGTAGCTACGGATCAGGAACAGGAATACCTCATTACTCCAGAGTTTCTTGCACGAGAAGCAGAGGAAGCAGAGGAACGTCGTAGAAAAGAAAATGAAGAGAAGAACGCGTTCGACACCAACATATTTCTTAAGTCATCTTCTCAGCAGACTTCCTCAGCAAAACCTCCACCTCCTCAAGACTCTCCACCAAAGGATCCGACTCCTCCTGCTTCTTCTTCAAACTCACACAACGAGTCGTCGTCAGAATCATCACCTGAGCATTCATCTCCCACACCTTCAGAAACCGCATCTAAACAGCATTCAATCAATGAATCAAAACAACCAGTTGATCTTCAGGAGCAAGTCAACAAACTCATCGACATGGTTACCAGTCTTACTAAACAAGTTGAAGACTTCCAGGAGTCAAAGCAGCTGATCGACAAGTTCTTGAACTCTGATTACACAGGTTTTATCAGAACTGCAACTCATGATTTTCTAACTGAAAATCTGGTTGATATGATCACTCCTGAAGTAGCAAACCTTCTTGAACCAATCAATGATAACTTGGATCACAGAATCAGAAGTGTTACAAGAAAAATGTTGTCTACTACACCATTCACGCTTCACACCGCAAAACCTTCTACTGTGGCTCCAACCGTCCCTGAACTGTCTTTCAATGACATGCTTGCCAAACTCTTCGACAACATTGCCTCCAAAACCACACAGATTGCTGAAGAAAAAGCCCTGTATGATGCTATGGTGGCTTACATATCCAAAGAGTCATGCAAAGATGCTGCTGGAACCCGGAAAAGGACAAGAAAAGATGACGATCCTGACCCAAACTCCAAAGGCAAGAAACCTAAGTCTGGAACCGGTCCTTCATCCTCTCTACAATCACAAAAGGACTCCACTCCTCCTGGAAATCAACAACAACCCTCAACTACTGGTCAAGGTCAAACTGAAGAGGAAGAAACTTTCATGGAACACACTGATGACTTCCAGGATCAACTTGACACCGATTACCGTGCTCCACCTATTCATGATTCTCATGCTGAACCATTGTCACCGTCCAAAGCTAAAGACAAAGATGCTACATCTAAGTCTAAGAAATCCAAGAAGAAAAGACGTCATTCATGGCTCGACAATGACGATACTCCTCAAAATGACTGGTTGACAGAAATGGTTCAAGCTCAACCTCCTCTAGAAGATGAAGAACCCCTTCCTGGCAATACTCTACAGTTCACCCAAGTCATAATGAAGGATCTTCAGATCAACAAACTTACAAAGACGGAGCTCAGAAGAATCAATAGGGATGCACAAGAATTCCTCAAGAAAAGATCTGGAAACAAAGTGGAATACGAATTTCATTTGCAGAATATAGCCAGTGCAATGTCTGCCGAGTTTGACTGGCTAAATCCTGAAATGAATATTGACCTCAGTTCCAAGAACCATGAAAAACCTTACTTCACTGACTGGACAAAACCATTACCGTTGACAGGGTTTCCAGATAAACCCAAGATACCCTACAGCTACTTCTTCAACAAAGATCTTCAAAATATCAAACTCACCCAAGTGAATACCAAGAAGAAATATGCTTCCTCACTCACAATCTCAGTACCTGCCGCCAGATACGAAATTCCTGCCATAGAAGAAACTACTCGTGTTTTCAGCAACTCCATCGTAGCTTACGACAGAGATGCTCTACCCGGCATTCAACACTGGCCAGAACGTCGTCGTCTCGGTTATACTAGTAGATTAGAAGAGAAATCATTAGAAAATGTGAAGCAAAAATCTAAGATCATCGCCATCTTGGAGATTCAAGAGTCGCAACGGTTTAACTACATATTCATGCGTGAAATTGTTGTTAAACGACAAGATGAAAAGAAGTACAAGTTCTCCGAAGCAGACTTTCCAGACCTTAATCTCAATGACATCGAAGATATGTATCTCGAAAAGGTTCAAGGAAGAATGCGTGGTTTCGATAGAGATGTACAGTACAACTTTATGGCATCGCTACTTCTTTACATCCGACGATTGATAGTTCAAGAAAGAGTGGAAGATCTTCAGCTTGGAGTGGAAAGTTACCAACAGAAGATCAATTTGACAAAGCCGCAATTCACATTTGATGGAATCTATCAAACGTCACAGTTTACTCTCAACCAAGATCCTTTTGGTTTCACCTACATCAACAGCAAACAGCTACAAAGTTTCATGAGATTCGATGAGGTGCACAAATTCTGTGATGTTACACTCAAATCTGTTCGTGATGGGCTGGTCAAAAGGTTGAATGATGATCGTCGAAAGATAGCTAAGGGGGAACAACCGAGATGGAAATCAAGCACAAGAAGACAAGTTCGTAACAGATCAGACGACTGGAAAGCTATATCGGTGTCAGACCATCGTTTCCTATCAGAAACTTCGAAAGACCAGAACCCAAGTTCACTGACTTTGATGCTCCACTTCCTGACGAAGAGTAACTTGGTACATTTGATTATTTCATTTGATTGAATGATTTTCATAATGGCTTGTGCACGTATTACAGTGCACAACCCGATCTTGTAAAGAAAGGACCCTGAGGTACGCTTCAGTGCCTCAATCCTAAATACAAGGAGCGAAGGCTTCTTACTTTTGAGTAGAATTAATCAAACATTTATGATTTTCATAATTCTGCTCAAAAGGACAAGTATTTCACCTCAATAAGACCTAATCACTTGTTAAGGGGGAGCACTTGTCAAAACAAAATACTTTGCTCTAAATCATAAGTTCTTGGTGAATCTCCCCGTAAGACTCAAAAGGCATATTTTAATCTAAAAGTTTGTCAAAAACAACATTGTATATGCTATTTTTGAGGGGGAGAAAATGAAAAAGTGATTAAAATATACGAAGTCAAAGCTTAAAAGTTGTATCATGTGCGAGCTAGACTCAGTATTGACCTAGGAATTGACGAGATAATATATGTTAGTAATATCGAAAGGACTTATCCTCGACGGGTAATAACATCAAGTTAGTTACTAGAGCTAGTTGTCACCTAAAAGCTGACAATGCATCTCTTTAACTAACCACGTAAGCGTGTCTCGAAAAGGATATGTCTTAGTAGAAATGTACCGTCTCGAGAAACTTTCTGTGGACTTGACCAGGCCGGGTAATAACTTCAAGCTAGTCTAACTAGTGATGTAAGCGTGTCTCGAATCGGTCATGTTCACGGAAAGTGGATCAATTCAAAAGTGCTTGCTCCTCCCGCATGTGCAAATTTATTAAAAAAACTTATGAGCACATGTGCAGGGGGAGCCCTTCAAAAGTGTACACAAAACTCTCAAAGTGTTAACCAAAAGCATTTGATTATCACAAACACTTTGAGAGATTTTCAAATCAAAGGTTTCTTGGCTACTGTTGGAGTTATAAGGTGATTAAGATAGGAATATCCGTCCTATGATCCGCCAGAGCCGGAGGGATCTACCTAAGGACATCTCCCATAGTTAGAATTAGAAGTCCTTAGGTATGATACGAAAAAAGGAGAAATGAATGAAAGGGAAAGAAGGAGTTGAAGAATTAAAAAGAAAAAGTAAAGAAAAGGGTGTAAAGAAATAGCCCTCCAGATGATTCAACCTTAGGGCAGACACCGGGTTCAATACGTATGCTACTGGCTGTTGCTTAAGACAACACCGGTATTGAAGATTAAGTCGTCATGGACCCAGTGACGCGATGCACTAAACCTTCTTAACCACTCAAGTTCTCTTAAAAGGACTTGTTTCATTCTCACGGGGAACCCGCGTAACCTATCGACCTATCTCTTAGAGACGGTTGATATTGAAGCAGGAGACCCCTCCCCAGTCTCCGCATAGGAAACCTAGGTGTGCACTAATAGAGTCTAGAGCCTTGAGATACATCAAAGATCTCTTAGGAACACTTAGTAGTTCTACGACTGGTGTTCTACATCAATGGGCATTAGTTGAAAATTATCGAGTCCTTCGCAGATCTTAGCAATCTGCCGAGAACGTTTATGAGAGGATTACGTAAGTATTTCTCAATGATTGAACGGAAATCCTGCCAGGGTCAACATCAAACAGCCCTGATAGCAGGTCACTTCGGTAACCCCACAAGGGTTACGCTTAGTGTTTGCGGTGATTCCATTATGGTCTACAGTCGTGGAGTGATCCCCAGCGACTCACCCAGTCATTGAGCTACTTAGTAGGTCTCGTAAGCTCCTTCGGGAGTATCTGATATGGGAACGGCCAGGATAAGGACTAGAGGGAGTCTTCACAATATGCTGTTGATGAACTCTAATTCCTTATCCGTAAGTACCGGTTGTTTTATTGCTAACTGTTTACTCGCAGGTACCTCACTTCCATGATGGTAGATTCCAACATGCTCATACATACATCTTGAAGTCAAAGAAAGCTCCCCCAAAGATCTTAGCAACACAAAGTTCAAAGAAAGATTCTACACCAATAAGAAGAATCTACAAAGTATAAAGACAAAGATCTCAATGCATGAAAAGGAACTTCTTGTACGTGAAAGTTTAAGTCCAAAGATGTATGAGTATGTTGGAATGTCGGACAACCACCACAGACGCAGGAGTGACTAGCGGCAGATTACTTCATAACACAATCACTACATCATCACCAAAGAACAAAGACAAAGAGCAAAGTACATTCATTATCATTCAAATCATTTTTGAAGACATCTAGAGATTTACATGTCACAAGTCAAACGACAAAGATGAAGACGTCAAGCAACCATTATGACCGACCCTTAGGGGGAGATTGTTGGGATCATAGTTTTCACTATTTTATGAAGTCTCGGTCATTTGTAATAATGCTAGGTTGCTTAACTATTATTTACTTACACTTATGTAATATTACAAGTTTACTAGACTTTAGACAAAAGGTCCATGAGCTTTAAGCCCACACGATTTGGAGAAAGGAAGGAAAGGGAGTGTTGCCCTAGCTCCTTCCCTATAAATAGAACCTTTAGGTCACTTGTAAACTTGGTTGGTTATTTGATTTCTTAAGGAAACTCTTGCACTTACATTTCTCTTATTCATATAATCACCCAATCTCTTTTCTCATCTCATTTCTATCATTATTATGCTTGTGTTTACTAAATGGTGACCTAACACTTCCCCAATCCTATAAGCGCCTACTTCACCCCTATGTCGAGCCGGCTAAGAAGCTCCTAACATGGGATCACTAGAAATTGCTTATGCATTAAATACAACCATAAAAACCTAGTACACATCGGTTCATGTTTCTTAAGACGTTCAAGCAAGTTACGCAATGGAGATCTGCCAATTTTCTTAAGCCTAACATTGATGAGACATTCAATCAAAACAAGAATCAATAGGAAACAAGAATTATAAACTAAACCAACTAGATCTATTGAAGTTGTCACACCTTAATTGATGGAGATAGACACACACATCAACAAGCCCTCATTGATGGAGATAGACACAAACATCAACAAGAAATCAATGAGATCTAATTAATTATACACAAGTTTCACAGAATTACAAGTAGACATAAGGTGAATTAGCCAAGCATAATTAATAACAAGCAACAATAGTGATAATTGAAGACATGAATTAAGACAGAATCATCAAACCATTACAAGATGTTTATGCAGTGATTGAAACCCTCTAAGTTGCTGGAAAAACACCCACCTAAACCCAGGAATCGACCTTAGGGTTTAGGGCTTACAAAAAGTGAAGTTATGATGTTATATTTATAGGCATGTTTTCTGTCAGACCATCTTGACGGCGTCAGCTCGTTTCTCTTGACGCCGTCATGACCATTTTTTCACCAAATATTAGATCTCTTCGTCCTCTTCGCGTGGGCTTTTGAATCACCTAAATCCGAGTTCGTATGCAAAAGTTATGACCAAAACAATATCAGCTACTCCGCGCGCAAGTTTTGACAAGTTAACACGTGACGGCCTTGGGTGACGCCTTCACGTTTCTTCTGGGCTGTCCCCACTTTTACTCTTGACGCCGTCATGAAAAGCCTCTTGACGCCATCAGGTACTGTTCCCAGCAAGGAAAATTAAGACTTTGCCGTTTTCTTCACTTTTATGCTCCAAAAACGTCTAAAATGCTTCGTTTTTCAGAATTCACTCCCAAAGTACCTAAAATCAAAAAAGGAACGATTTAGGGCAATATTTGATCAAATAAATTCAATTCCGGGCTTAAATGACGCCTTAAAAGTGGTTCATTTTTCGCCTCATCACATGTGAACAATCACAATAATTTTGTAGCACACGCTATCTACAGGCAACAATGACTCACAACTTCAAATGTGAACCTGGCTTTTTTTTTTTTTTTTTTTTTTCCTTCCTGGTGATTATTGAATTTTTCAAGTTTGTGAAAATATTGGTTCCCTTTCAACTTGCAATGTGTACCTTTGTCTCGTTGCACTTTGAATGTTATGTTTCTTCATTTTAAGACACTTTTTTGTTAGTCAATTATTCCTTGTTATTTGGGCTCAACCCACTTCTAAATTATTCTTGTTGATGAATCCGACAATTTTATTTATTTATTTATTTTTGTTGAACTTTTCTAGTTGATGAAAATATTGGTCCCCTTGCAACAGGGGTGGCTCAAGGGTAAAGCTTAGGCCTCCGAAGTTTTAAAGCCCCTGGTTTTCTAAGCACTATCATATATAAAGTCATTATATATATTCTTCAAAATCGCCTTTTTTAGGGCCCCGACATTTTTTAAGCCCCCCTAATTTCCTGAAATACCTAATACAATTTAGGATTTGAAGCCGCATCTACATTTATCTTTGTTCTTTAGGTCTAAAGTTTATTAGATACTAAGTCCATCATTTTAGTAAAACAATCAAGATTGTATTTTGGGGCAATGGAAAACAATGAATTTAGATCATTTTAGTAATTTTTAGGCCTCCGGTTTACCAAAATACCTTATACAAATTAGAATTTGAGGCTAAATCTAGTTTTATCTTTATTATTTATGCATACGGACAATCAGACACCAAGTCCATCATTTCAGTTTTATAAAAGGTGATGAGGCGAAAAATGATCCGTTTTTAGGGGGTCATTTAAGCCCGAATTCGAATTTATTTGATCAAATATTGCCCTAAATCGTTCCTTTTGTGATTTTAGGTCCTTTGGTAGTGAATTCTGGAAAAGGGAGCATTTTGGACGTTTTTGGAGCATAAAAGTGAAGAAAACGCCAAAGACTTAATTTTCCATGCTGAGAACAGTACCTGACGGCGTCAAGAGCATTTTGGTGACGGCGTCAAGAGTAAAAGTGGTGACGGCCCAGAGAGAATGTGAAGGCGTCACCCAAGGCCGTCACGTGTTAACTTGTCAAAACTTGCGCGCGGAGTAGCTGATATTGTTTTGGTCATAACTTTTGCATACGAACTCGGATTTAGGTGATTCAAAAGCCCACGTGAAGAGGACGAAGAGATCTATAATTTGATGAAAAAATGGTCATGACGGCGTCAAGAGAACGAGCTGACGCCATCAAGCCTTGCCGACAGAAAACATGCCTATAAATATAACATCATAACTTCACTTTTTGTATGCCCTAAACCCTAAGGTCGATTCCTGGGTTTAGGTGGGTGTTTTTCCAGCAACTTAGAGGGTTTCAATCACTCTATAAACATCATGTATTGGTTTGATGATTCTATCTCAACTATGTCTTTCATTATTCTTGTTTATTGTCCTTATTTGATTATGATTTGCTAATTCACCTTGTGTCTACTTGTGATTATGTGAAACTTGTATATAATTGATTAGATCTCATTGATTTCTTGTTGATGTTGTATCTATCTCCATCAATTAAGGCGTGACAACTTCAATAGATCTAGTTGGTTTAGTTTATAATCCTTGTTTCCTATTGATTCTTATTTTGATTGAATGATTTATATGTTAGGCTTAAGAAAACTGGCAGATCTCCAAATGGTAACATGCTTGAACGTCTTAGGAAACATGAACCTATTGCACTAAGGTCTTTATTGGTTGTATTTAATGCATGAGCCACTGTTTACAATCCCTATAGTTGTGCTGGGCATGGTGTAGGAGGAGATAGGAGCTCATAGAATTGGGGAGTTATGTGCGATACCCCATGAATGGTATTAAGGAATACAACCCGTTAATTAAAACAAGGTTACAATTCAATAGGTAGGATTGGATAGCTAGCAAGGAGTAACATATCATGGGTAGACATGCTTCACTTATCTTGTAGAACCCTAGTTTACTTTTCTTGTTAATTAGTTTAATTAGTAGCTTTTGGGTTAGTTGATTAGCAACTAATTCCGCCCCTTCTTCCAAAACCCGAGATTTTTACTTGCTTTTCATAAAATATAAAAACATAAAAAGAACCATCCTTCACCTTTAGACCTAGTTAGATTAATTTCAATCCTAACGACACTATTCCTAGCTGAACGATCAATCCCCCGGTACTTGTCACTATACTATACTACAATGATCAGGTACACTGCCTAATGGGGGTTGTAAGCTTCTCAAGATCCCTTGAGAGGTAAAGCCTGTTGTGATTCCCACGCATTAAGTTTTTGGCGCCGCAGCCCGTGGAATAGTTATTGTTTAGGTTGAATTTGATTTTTATTAGGTCTACTCATTAGATTCCTATCAAGTGAGATTTTTTCTTTTTATTTTGTAGCTTTCTAGTAGTCTATCTTTTCTTTGTGATTTTGTTTCTAATTTGCTTCAAATGGACACTTCACTTAGACTTCTAAGATTGCAATATATGGTTGAGTGGCTAGAACACCAAGAAGTTCAAAATACCTCATTTAGAGACACCTATGAATCATATGAGCCTTCACCTAGGATAGATTCTTATGAACAACCTCCATGTTTAAGATCTAGTTTTAGTGAGGCCAATAGGAAATGCGACCTAGTTTTCCAAGGAATTCCACTGCAACAAATCATAAGTTGGATGAAGCACTAGGTTTGCTATTATCACTACCTAAGAAAACAATTGAGGAGGATTTAGCCGAGCATGATCACATTGATCAAAAAGACCTAGGTTTTATGATCGATAATGATGAATCTCAAGAAACAGATGTTGAATCTCTTGGGCAATTTGTATATAGCAGTCAGAATATTGAGGATGACCCTTATGATTCGGACATAGAAGTTGAGATGCCTAGAGAAGCACGTGAGATACTTGGGAGAATGTTAGGGCTAGATCCTGACACATGGAATGATGAGGTGAACAACATAAGCCGACAAAATAGTCAACCATCATTTGAGGCACACGCACCGCCCGTGACTTACCCGGAAGAAGTAGAAGAAACTTTAGGAATTCCAATGGAGGTAGAACCCTTGGACCAGGCATCACTTGAGGATATAGGTTTGAACACTTGTAGTGATAACCTTACTCCTAGTTCTAGGGAATTTCCTATTGTTGATGAACCGGAACCTCAATCTTTACACACCTTTCCATCCTTAGATATATTTCTAGGAGACTAAAGAGGAACTGATCCACCCATCAACCAATATTATCTGGGTAGTTTTAGGATGAAGGAAGCCATTCACTCACCCCCTTCACCTCACGTGGCATATTCACACCCTAAGGGTGTGTATCGCTACTTTCACCCACACTTGATCATAAGTGTAGGGAAAACCTCCCCTATTTCCGTTAAATAAGGGTAGAGTCAGGCTCGTGACTCGAACAAAAATAAGCGCTTCTTGGGAGGCAACCCATGTTTTGTGTGTTTTTATTTGTTTGTTTGTTTGTTTGATTTTATTTGTTTCCGTATGCATGTTCTATTTTTATTGTTTGTGGCTCATGTTTCAAAGTAAATTGTGAAAATGCTTTATTTTGTTTTTAACTTCGTCTTAATTGCATAAAAAGGTATTTTGCAAAAGATAAGTGTAAGGGAGATCCAAATTTGTTTATAAGAACAAAATTGAGCATGAACCACAACAATATTAAATGGACATGTGTATTAGTACTTGTTAGAGTCAAATGCTTGTATCGAGTCATAATGATGTTTTGCAGGATTTTCCAGGAAGTAGGACGAAGTTTTTCCAGAAATTTTCCGGAAACTTAACATAAGAATTTCTGCAGGTCACTTCTGACGGCGTCACGAGTTTACTCTTGACGGCGTCATGTGTAAAATTCTGGAAATTTTGCTAGTTTTGTTTATACCGGAGTCTTAAAGTTTTTGTTGATTCTTTAGTTTTATAAACTTCAGGAAATCTGCAAACATTTATTCCACAAGCATTATATCTTTAATTGTTTTGTTTCTATTCCTAAGTCTGGAATTACATTTAGTTGTGAGTTATTTTTGTTCGGGTTGATGCTTTGGGTTTTTGTTTGTTTTCTCAGGATTTACAGGTTATGTATGACAAGAAGATGATTTATATTCTGGAAGGGAAGCTTTGATTGTTCATTTTCTTGGAGGAAGATTTAACCTGGCCACCTTATTATCCATACCGAGCGAATCAGGGGAGTATTTGATTTCATTCTTTTTACTTATTTCACTTTTACATTCTTTACTTGAACATTGCGGACAATGTTCATCTTAAGTGTAAGGGGGGGGGGGGGGGGGGTAAAAAGATGATACCTTACATATGCACTTTCGCTTGAGTTTGTTTTGCTTAATGGTAGATGATTAATAAAACTATGAGAAATACTTGTTAGTGCAATTTTAGCGCCAAATTTAAAATTTTTTACAACATTTAAGAGTGAAACTTTAGCCATAGCAAGCGTCTCATGGATAGGAGATTGTATGACTAGCACATAACCGTATATTCAGAAAAATTTTCCACCCAAATATGTGAGGTTCGCCTTTAGGTTTGATTGGAAAAGCATTTACTATTAGCGCTTATGAGTGTACCGGTAGTATTTAGATTCTAGAACTTGCGTTAGTGATGCATCCCGAGACCGCTAGTGAGACTACATTCGTGTAGTAGGATTTACTACATGATAAGAGGCATTAGGATCACCCTTGTGTTAAACCCGTATCACAATTACTTGACCATTTAAGTCATATTACTTGGCTAGTTAAGTCAACTAATTTTTCCCACACCCTTAGCGTTGTACTCATTTTTAGTACACGAAACCCCTAGTACACCCCTCCGAGCCTATCTTTTCATTTCTAACTTTAAGCATTTTACTTAAAGGAAGAATTTGTCACACCCCACTTAAATGTACAACCAAATCGCCTTAGCCTTCCGTGTATGCGCTCATTTTTAGTGCATTATTGTTATTTGTTAAACCCTAAGTTAACTATCTAATTGATTACATGGTTGCTAAGTCGAGTCATATCTTTGTACATATTGTTTTGGGACGAATGGGACTCAAGGGTAAGTACTTATTTTATGGAGTAATGGGGAAGAACATCATTTATTACCCCCATATGTACGTTAATCTTAAAAGTGCTCCAAGTGTTTTGATTATCTTAATTCGCGTCATTAGACTAGTTAATTGTAAAGTATGTAAAGATTCAAGTGTAAGGGGAATGCTCAATCCCCTATGATGTATTATTTTGGATGGTAGGGTAAGAGTGTATGCAAAAAAATAAAAAAAAAAAAAAAAAAAAAAAAAAAAAATCGAAAAAACAAGAAAAAGAAAAGAAAAAAATAGAAAAAGAAAAAGAGAAAAAACATACGGACTACCATCCCGTTTCATTCTATGTTTATTTTATGTTTTTGTTATTTTTCATTTATTAGCTTAAGTCGAGTCTAGTCTTGGCTTAGCAACGCCATATTGTACATGTAATTAACCAAGATTGTTAACTCGCCACCAATAAAACTTCCTTTATCCAACAAAACCGTGTATTTCATATCCCTACACCTAACGTTACAACCCTTTAAAAGACCTCTTTGATAGTTTATCCTAGGTGCTTACGCCATTTGGTGGAGGTTTGATCCTTTCCCAAGCCTATGGTAATCTATTTTGCTATGACAGGTAGTGAGAGATATCTTCCGTTTCCATATTGTAATTTACACTTTATTACAACCGAGAGATGTGAGTATCTAAACACTATTTGTGAGGTGCTAGTGTACGACCTCCGTGCTTGTCTATTGGTCTTTAGTGGAACGATTATTTGTTGTAATTACTTTTATATTAGTGTTAAATGACCCCTAACTTGTCTTTTGAGTAGAATAAAAGCGCATTTGCTTGAGGACAAGCAAATCTCAAGTGTAAGGGTATATGATGAGGCGAAAAATGATCCGTTTTTAGAGGGTCATTTAAGCCCGAATTCGAATTTATTTGATCAAATATTGCCCTAAATCGTTCCTTTTGTGATTTTAGGTCCTTTGGGAGTGAATTCTGGAAAAGGGAGCATTTTGGACGTTTTTGGAGCATAAAAGTGAAGAAAACGCCAAAGACTTAATTTTCCATGCTGAGAACAGTACCTGACGGCGTCAAGAGCATTTTGGTGACGGCGTCAAGAGTAAAAGTGGTGACGGCCCAGAGAGAATGTGAAGGCGTCACCCAAGGCCGTCATGTGTTAACTTGTCAAAACTTGCTCGCGGAGTAGCTGATATTGTTTTGGTCATAACTTTTGCATACGAACTCGGATTTAGGTGATTCAAAAGCCAACGCAAAGAGGACGAAGAGATCTACAATTTGGTGAAAAAATGGTCATGACGGCATCAAGAGAATGAGCTGACGCTGTCAAGCCTTGCCGACAGAAAACATGCCTATAAATATAACATCATAACTTCACTTTTTGTAAGCCCTAAACCCTAAGGTCGATTCCTGGGTTTAGGTGGGTGTTTTTCCAGCAACTTAGAGGGTTCCAATCACTCCATAAACATCATGTATTGGTTTGATGATTCTATCTCAACTATGTCTTTCATTATTCTTGTTGATTGTCCTTCTTTGATTATGATTTGCTAATTCACCTTGTGTCTACTTGTGATTATGTGAAACTTGTATATAATTGATTAGATCTCATTGATTTCTTGTTGATGTTGTGTCTATCTCCATCAATTAAGGCGTGACAACTTCAATAGATCTAGTTGGTTTAGTTTATAATCCTTGTTTCCTATTGATTCTTGTTTTGATTGAATGATTTATATGTTAGGCTTAAGAAAACTGGCAGATCTCCAAATGGTAACATGCTTGAACGTCTTAGGAAACATGAACCTATTGCACTAAGGTCTTTATTGGTTGTATTTAATGCATGAGCCACTGTTTACAATCCCTATAGTTGTGCTGGGCATGGTGTAGGAGGAGATAAGAGCTCATAGAATTGGGGAGTTATGTGCGATACCCCATGAATGGTATTAAGGAATACAACCCGTTAATTAAAACAAGGTTACAATTCAATAGGTAGGATTGGATAGCTAGCAAGGAGTAACATATCATGGGTAGACATGCTTCACTTATCTTGTAGAACCCTAGTTTACTTTTCTTGTTAATTAGTTTAATTAGTAGCTTTTGGGTTAGTTGATTAGCAACTAATTCCGCCCCTTCTTCCAAAACCCGAGATTTTTACTTGCTTTTCATAAAATATAAAAACATAAAAAGAATCATCCTTCACCTTTAGACCTAGTTAGATTAATTTCAATCCTAACGACACTATTCTTAGCTGAACGATCAATCCCCCGGTACTTGTCACTATACTATACTGCAATGATCAGGTACACTGCCTGGTGGGGGTTGTAAGCTTCTCAAGATCCCTTGAGAGGTAAAGCCTGTTGCGATTCCCACGCATCAAAAGGGACCAATATCATCTTTTGAGGTAATGGAAAGAAAATAAATTAAGCTCATTTTTGTAATCAAATTCTTAAAGACTGGAGTAATAGATAGAGTTGTAAATGAACTAAAAGCTCGACAATATGTTTATGAACCGTTCTTATGCTCTTTTGATCTTGTATTTTTTGTACTTTTTGGTTAGTGTGTTAATAAATGAATGTGAAAAACTGTTTTCCAATAAAATGAGGGCGAGTATAATGTCTTTTTCGCTCAATTGTTTTAAGTATTCATGCAGGGTTTTTTTTTGATTAAATGTTCACGAAAGAACACATACAAGCACACTCGTGTTGGTTCAATTTTGTCGTCTTAGTTGTATTTCTAGATCACCAAAACAAAGATGTTTTGTTTCTCTATTTGTCATTTTGTCTTTTGTTGGGAATTATATTTATTGATTTGATGATACAAAACAAAAAGAATGAAACATGAAGGGCTTGAAGTGACAAGAAGGGAAACTACAAAAAGATGGAGGATTTGGAAGATTCTAGAAGAATATTTAGTTTCCTAATTGTATTATGATTCCTCTTGTAAACCCTAATCCTCTAGTATATAAAGAGGACATGGTTCATTAGTTTATTAGAACGTACAAGATGTAAACACCAAAGGGGTGTGTGTGTGGGAACCTAGGCGTAGAGATTTGGGAAAACGCCTAGGGTTAGTGTTAGTGTTAGTTTAGTATAGCCTCAAGGTCATTCTACCTTGATCAAGTAGGATTGGGGCTGTAATTATAAATATTATGATAGAGATGGTGACGAAGAACCTTGTTGATAATAATAATAATCTTTATGTTATTCCGCTGTGCTTATTATTATCATTGTACTTATAGTTTATCCTAGATCAATGTCTAAACAACATGGAGTCCAAAACGGTCTTTAGAACTTAAAAGATGACGCATGCATGAGTTCTATCAAGTGGTATCAGAGCAAGGGGGCTCTCGATCTAGGGATCTACAAGGTTTTTCGAAGAAAAGAAGAAAAATTCGTAACTGGTAAAATTTTCGTAACCTTTCTGCAGGGCTGTTTTCAAATGGCGATATCTCATTCGTTAACCGTTGGATCGAGCTGAAATTTTTACTGGAGGTTCTCAACATATAAAGGAAGAGTTCCACCGGAGGGATCGTCGATCTGAACTCTTAGTAAAACGATATAAATTGTCGAAGTTTGCTGCTGCAACAGGTGAAAGTTTTGAATTTTTTAGGGTTTTCATGATTCAACTTCTTGAATTTGGTTCTTTTCTTGATAAATCATTGTGGAAGTTGGTTATTTGCTGCTTGGTGTCGATTATAAGTGTTCGAAAGTGGGTTTGGAGCGGATTTAATTGTTGTGTTCATGGAGATTACTGGTTCAAGTACCTGATGGTGTTTAGGGTTTTTCAAAACTCTATATTGGTATCTCTTGGTTCAAATTCTTTGGCTATTGTTAGTGATCAGTATGTTCAAGCTACAAGTGGGTATATCTTTGAAGTTATTTCAAAGTACTGCTCCAAGGTACTGTTCTTCTCAAAGTACTTCTCCATTGATTCAAAGTACTGCTGCTCGACTGAGGTACTGCTGCTCGTTCATTATTTCAAAGTACTGCTCTTACAAAGTACTTCTCTTCATCGAAGTACTGCTATTACAAAGTACTGCTCCGTTCAATCAAAGTACTTCTCCAAAGTACTTCTGCTGAATCAAAGTACTTTTCCAAAGTACTTCTGCTGATTCAAAGTACTTCTATCTCCAAAGTACTTCTGCTGAATCAAAGTACTTCTCCAAAGTACTTCTGCTGATTCAAAGTACTTCTATCTCCAAAGTACTGCTCGACTATTCAAAGTACTGCTGCGTGTTAAGAGGAGTAAGGGGAAGTCGCAATGAGTTTGATTGATATTAGTTTACACACACAGAATGGTTATTTGATTCACACACACAGGAAGAAGTTTATATTCTTAAAAGTTTTAAAAGGCTCGTATTTGATTCTTATTGGAATAATTGATTACGAAGGAGATTGTTTATCACTTATTTGAAGATGAAGTGGAATTATTTGGGTTTGTGTTCTTATCATATAGCTTGATGAATCTAGCAATGTGTGATTTTTCTTATGATGCTCTATGCACACATTGACTATCACTTAAAGGAGTTACATTGTAGTGCTCAGTGTCTCATATTAGTTGAGGATTTCGTCAAGGGATTGCGGTCTACTTATATTTATGGTTGGGTATAAGTATGGAGTTACGTGGATAGTAAAGATTTAAGACACAAGTTTGGGAAATTCTACTTCTTCATCAAGTTTGTTATATTTGGTTTTCTTCACATGTGATCATTACAAGGAGCCTACAGATTTGAAGAATCATGAAGATGGTTAGCACATTGATTTCAGGGGAAGTATCTTCGTATGTGTTTTAATCATTTGATGTACATGCACCACTCAAGGGGAAGTTTCTATTGCTTATATGTTCCCTATTTGTTGATAAAAAAAAAGGGGAAGAGATGTTAGAAGAGATTTGGAGTGGCATGGCATGGCTTAAGGGGAAGACAAGATTGTTTCATTCATGGCGAGATTTAATTATCTCAACTTCTCTACTTCGTCTAGGGAAGTTCGTACAAGAACGTATTTGTTTTGTCATCATCAAATAGGGGAAGATTGTTGGGAATTATATTTATTGCTTTGATGATACAAAACAAAAAGAATGAAACATGAAGGGCTTAAAGTGACAAGAAGGGAAACTACAAAAAGATGGAGGATTTGGAAGATTCTAGAAGAATATTTAGTTTCCTAATTGTATTATGATTCCTCTTGTAAACCCTAATCCTCTAGTATATAAAGAGGACATGGTTCATTAGTTTATTAGAACGTACAAGATGTAAACACCAAAGGTGTGTGTGTGTGGGAACCTAGGCGTAGAGATTTGGGAAAATGCCTAGGGTTAGTGTTAGTGTTAGTTTAGTATAGCCTCAAGGTCATTCTACCTTGATCAAGTAGGATTGGGGCTGTAATTATAAATATTATGTTAGAGATGATGACGAAGAACCTTGTTGATAATAATAATAATCTTTATGTTATTCCGCTGTGCTTATTATTATCATTGTACTTATAGTTTATCCTAGATCAATGTCTAAACAACATGGAGTCCAAAACGGTCTTTAGAACTTAAAAGATGACGCATGCATGAGTTCTATCATCTTTCAATCATCAATCGGTTGTTAATCTATTAAGCGTTATTGGTTTTTTAGATAGATGTTGTATAAACAATTTTACTAAAATCATAGCAAATAATCAAAAGGCCCCATTTTAAACTTTACTTTAGGCCTCAGTAAGGATTGAGCCTTCTACTTTTGTCTCGTTGCACTTTGAATGTTATGCTTCTTAGTTTTTAAGGCTACACACAGTAATGAGGGTCAGTCCCCCTCATTTTATCTGTCATGTCATTTTTCTCTCTCCGACGACCTTCAGGTGATTCGTTGCTACAGTAAGGACGACCTTATTTTTTTAAAAAAAAGGCCATTTTTAAAAACAAACTTAAATTTCATTAATAATTCAAACCATACATAATAATTTAAATAAAATTAAAATATTACAATGCTTACTAAAAACCTAAACGAATAATTTAGGTTGTAGCATGCCTTGATTGAATCCTTGATTTCATGCAGCTTTTGTCGTTGTAATGCAAGCAAAGATGGGTCGATTGGTGTGAGATAGAATATGATGTCTCCCGTTTCTCTTCCCGCTCAAATTCAAGTTTTTGTTGTTCTAGTGCATATTTCCTTTCCTCCATTTCCACTGCTTTCTGATCTTTTCTTGCTTGCATCTCCAACTTATATTTCCTTTGCTCCAACTCTTGTTTCTTCAACTCGTAGTATTCGTCTGCCACCTCCTTCTTCTATCCCAATGCCATGGACTTAATGGTTTTTCATTTTTCGGCTACCCCTTCCATATACGAAGACTTGGAACTCTCGGAGGCGGATGATTTCTTCCTATTTTTCTTAGCTTGGTCACGACTCATTGGTCATTCATTACGAGTCTCTTCAGAAGAAGGCACTTCCGAGCCGGTTTCAGAAGTCTTGGCTTTTTTTCGACTTGTATCTTGGCTTTCAAAATGAGGCATCTCAACTTACTTCCAAGCCTCATGGTTCCTCAGAATTTCCCAACAATGCTCCCATGTAAAGGCATGATCATACACCACTAGGTATTCTTCACACGCTCATCTGTAAATGTTGAGGTCATTCTCACCACTTCCATGATTATTATTAACATTGTTGTAAATGGCACAAAATGCACCAACTTTAGGACGAATCATATTTTTCCACTTGGTAATGATCAAGTTGTAAGTTCTGTTTGCACCAACTTCTTTTTCAAAGTAACCAATATCCTTTTTCCAAAATCCCTTATGTGGAAAACTAGAAGGGGGTTGAATAGTTTACCGCTTTTAAATTCTTTTTAGCTTGATTATCCTTTAAAAACTTTACATTTGTTTAAAGATATAAACACAACTTTACTTGTTTAATTCCTTGAAAAGCTTTACATGTGATTAGCAATTCTAACTAAAGACAATATGTAATAAGAAAAGATAAAGAAAGAAACGATCAAACCACAACACGATTGTTTATCGTGGTTCGGCAACAAGGACTCTTTTTCCTTGCTCTACATCCACGCCCCGAGTTTCCAACTCGAGAGTTATAAGCACTAATCAACAAGCTCCTTTTCCCGGTGGAGAAACCTTTACAACGTTGCTTACACTTTTACCGACACTAAGCTATATGTCGAGTTCTTTACCAAGGCTACAACCACTCCCGTTAGTTCTTTTACAAGGGTACAACAACTCCCGACACACTACGTATTTTGAGGCCTAAAATACTAACCAATCACTTCTACATACATGATACAAATGAAGTATAAACTACCAAAGCTTATACATGACAAAGCTAACAAGACTTGCAACTTTAGAGTTGAAGCTTGTAACTTCTTGAATGATCTTGTGAAGTCCCTTGCTACATAAGAGGATCACACAAGTCAAATGTTACTGAGTTAGTTGAGAGAGTGTAAGAAAATATGTCCTAAAGTCATTGCTCAAAACTAACAAATGGTTTAGTATTTATAGCAAAACCTTCTGCAGGTCTAGCGGATACGGTGGAACCCTCAGATGGGTTTCGCCCGTGTACCCCCAGGGTTCCGTCAGGGCTGCAGTTGGTTTTGCAATAAATCTTCCAAACCAAACAAGGTCGCATCATATAAATACTAGTCAAACACAAACTTGCACAAGAAAACTTGTGGTTAGTCAAACACACTTTCTTTCCATAAATGTATAATGACAAACTTACCATAAATGTGATGTGATATTTCTATTTAAAGAAATGAATGTGATGTGACAAGACTCTTTCTATATTAAGAAATAAAACAATGTTTTGTTTAAAAGGAAATGCAACCCTTAGTTTAAACAAGATTTAAACACTTAGGCGATACAACAACCCTCTTGCTAGTAAGGAAACAATTAAAATGTTATACATGAATCAAAAAGTTCTATGCATAATCCCTAAGATTCTAGTTAATGAATGAAAATGTTATACATGAATTAAAAAATGCAATTATGATTAGAACACTTACAAAGTTGATTGGATTTGAAGAGGTTAGATTGGAAGCCCTAAATTTCGTATGGTTATGTGTTTTTGAGAGGGTGATGGCTATTTGAAAAGTGAATGATTAAGTTAAGAGGGTGTTTGGTTTTGAAATTAAAAATAAAACATCCTGCAGCTTTGGCGGACCAGGCGGAACCAAAGGGAGGGTTCCGCTCGTATGGTCTGACGGTTCCGTGGGAACTGCAGGGAAAAATTCAAAAGGGATTGTCTTGATTTTTGTGGTTTTATCCTAATGTTCAAAACTAAGGTTTTAGGTCTTATGAGTCTTTGACTAAGCCTAGGGATGATGAATGCTTTACATTCAAGAGGTTTTGTGAAAACGTTGATAGAATGGTTAACGTAGAAGACTTTCTTTGATAAGACGTTCCTCAATGAACATTCTTATCAAGGCGATGATGATGAATCACAATATGTCGATTAAGAACATAATGGATTGAATTGTCGCCGAAGTCGATGATTCCTTTGTTGAAGGGATAATAATGTTGATAAAATGAATTCCGTTGTTGACACGAATTTGCTTGTTCAAGCGGAGCTTGTTGATGTGCTTCTTCATCCGATACTAATTTGAGAACCTTACGCATTTTGGAGAATCATTGGGTAAGTAAGTATAAAAGTGCAAGTACCACTTGGGCTTTTTTTATCAACTTATTACCGACATAATTCCATTTGGTCATACACTATGGTTTCTATTCCCGTTCTTTTGGGATACCATAATCCTAGTTGTGTAGTATCTTATGATGAATCCAAACAAACTCTTTCGAGAGAGTTGTTTTAGGATCTTCTTTAAAAACGAGCACATAGACAAACCCTAAACATAATGTTGGATCTAATTGTTATGAGAACAAGTAGTCTTCCGAACATTTCTCTACGTTTAGTTTTACCTACGGATTTGCTAATCTCATTCTTGATAAGTCATCAATAACTTAACCATTGAGAACAAGAGAGTAACTAGGAATATCTTTAAGTTAAAATCCTTTGCTTTTGTGGCTTGCTTTTATTATCAAAAAGTCTTGCAAATATTGACACTTTAATCACTTGATTACTTTTGAAAAATCTATTTTGTTTCACTAGTTGTTTTATTCTAAATTCCAAAAACTGTTTTTGTTGAATTTGTCTAGACACAACTATGACCTATAAATCAAGTTTTATAACTTATGTCAATTTTGCTTGATTCAATGTTTGACTCAAGGTGAGAAGATGCTATTTTGTACTTTTATCCTTAATGTTTTACACAAAATACTTGTCTTGCCATCATTAGACTTTCGACTAAGTCATCATCTACCAAAGATGATATCTTAGAAGGAGGAGATCACTCGTTAAATGTTATATTCAACGACTCCTCGACTCTTTGGGTTTTCTTACTTGAGACACTATGAACTTAATTTGTTTTGAAAAAGTCCAAGAGGTACAACATCATAAGACTAAGTGTCACATTTGATGTGTAAATCCTAGATGTTGAAAACTCATTTTCTTCCACACATCCTAATGTATGCTAATGTGATTCATTTCACCTTGTGTGTTTTTATGTGAAATTATCATAAAGGAGTGGTTGAAGTAAAACAAAATTTAAGATCCAAAGTATGGTGTTTAAGAATGTTGTTTTACAAAGGTTTGTTTTGCAAGCATCACAAAAGTGTTAGACATTTTAACACCTAGGAAATTCTTAGTTAGCTCACTTGTAAGCAAGAGTTGAGTGAGACTCACTCAAGAGTTTCTCGTGTTTATCTCTTGACGGTTAAAGAACCGAAACACCTTATATCTCCTACTAGTAGAAATGACGAAATTCCTTGTTGCAGAGAATCTAATCTTAGTTATTACTAATAGCAGGTAAACACTTTAGAGTATTACTAATAACACATACTCCAACACATAATGCTTGAAACAAGAGACAATCAAAGCCAAGTTGAAGTAAAGCGTACCTTTTAAATTGCATAGAGATGCTATCAAGAGGATAAACACAAAGCGTAAAATCTTGGTTTGACGACACGCTTGGAAACTCAATTGCTCATGTATCCAAGAAGGTTAGATAATCATATAAAAGCATAGAGCATGATAATCTTAATCCTTTTATCATGAATTTCTACTTGAGATTGAATTATCTCTAAATCTCTCTTCTAGGTTTAACAAGTTTTACTTGCTTTGTTTTACTAGTTGATGGTGCTTTTGTTTTAAATCCAAATCCGGTTTTATCTTCAAACAACCTTTGACTCCTCAATAATCTTTCAAGAGATTTTGAGCTTTCATCAAATTTAGCTAGTATTTTTCCTTTCTCATTTTGCTTTTTAATCTCATGTTTGTACTCTAGACATAATTTACATTCTAGATCAATTTCAACATTACTCTCAAGTCTAGACATTTTATCTTCTAACAAGATTTCCTTTTCAAAGTTATTCACAAAAGATTTTGAAGACTCATTGTTAAAGATAGTTTTTAGGTTCATGTTACCTAAAAGTTTAGACTCATTTTCTAGTTTAGAAAATTCTAAGATGAATGTGTCAAAGCAAAAATGTTTGGTTTCAACATGTACCTTGCTTGTTGTTTCAATAAATAGACAATTAACCACTGGATCATTGTCTTCAACATCCGTTTCATTCCATGATTCGCAAGCAAGTTCATCAAGACACACGTACTCATCTTCACTTGTATCTTCATTTAAAACATTTAAACTAGTAGCACATGTATTAACTTCTACTAAGTGTCTATCTATTAGTTTTTCTAAAACTTCTAATTCATATGTAAGATCAAATTGATCATCTTTGACTTGACATATTCTTTTATGAAAGTTGATTATATTTTTCCAAATATCATTAGCCGTTTGACAAAAATGCATTCTTTCATATTCGATACTTGATAAAACTTTATAAATCACTATCTTAGCTTTAGTATTTTTATCAAGTTTAGAATAGTCAACTTGGTTTTCAAAACTTGTTTTCTTTGGTTTGAAATCACCAAAAGAAATAATATGCCAAGGAATTTGATCAATTGATTTTACATAGTTTTCAACAATAGTTTTCCATTCAAGGAAGTTTTCTTTTTCATATAGCGGTGAGTTTTGAATAGGTTGCCCTTCTTTGAGATTTTAAAAATCCATGGATCGATCCAAGTTTTAAAATACATTCTATTTTAAAGATCTTGAGTAACGTAGCTCCTGATGCCAATTGTGGAAAACTAGAAGGGGGGTTGAATAGTTTACCGCTTTTAAATTCTTTTTAACTTGATTATCCTTTAAAAACTTTACGTTTGTTTAAAGATATAAACACAACTTTACTTGTTTAATTCCTTGAAAAGCTTTACATGTGATTAGCAATTCTAACTAAAGACAATATGTAATAAGCAAAGATAAAGAAAGAAACGATCAAACCACAACACGATTGTTTATCGTGGTTCGGCTACAAGAACTCTTTTTCCTTGCCCTACATCCACGCCCCGAGTTTCCAACTCGAGAGTTATAAGCACTAATCAACAAGCTCCTTTTCCCGGTGGAGAAACCTTTACAACGTCACTTACACTTTTACCGACACTAAGCTAGGTGTCGAGTTCTTTTACACGAGTACAACCACTCCCATCGTCGCTTACACTTTTACCGACACTAAGCTATATGTCGAGTTCTTTACTAAGGGTACAACTACTCCTGTTAGTTCTTTTACAAGGGTACAACAACTCCCGACACACTACGTATTTTGAGGCCTAAAATACTAACCAATGACTTCTACATACATGATACAAATGAAGTATAAACTACCAAAGCTTATACATGACAAAGCTAACAAGACTTGCAACTTTAGAGATGAAGCTTGTAACTTCTTGAATGATCTTGTGAAGTCCCTTGCTACATAAGAGGATCACACAAGTCAAATGTTACTGAGTTAGTTGAGAGATTGTATGAAAATATGTCCTAAAGTCATTGCTCAAAACTAACAAATGGTTTGGTATTTATAGCAAAACCTTCTGCAGGTCTGGCGGATACGGCGGAACCCTCAGATGGGTTCCGCCCGTGTACCCCCAGGGTTCCGTTACGGCTGCAGTTGGTTTTGCAATAAATCTTCCAAACCAAACAAGGTCACATCATATAAATACTAGTCAAACACAAACTTGCACAAGAAAACTTATGGTTAGTCAAACACACTTTCTTTCCATGAATGTATAATGACAAACTTACCATAAATGTGACGTGATATTTCTATTTAAAGAAATAAATGTGATGTGACAAGACTCTTTCTTATTTAAGAAATAAAACAATGTTTTGTTTAAAAGGAAATGTAATCCTTAGTTTAAACAAGACTTAAACACTTAAAGTGATGATTTACTCTTAGCTAAAGTTCATACTTTGTCATTAACAAAACTTAGCAAAGATCTTAAAATATAAATAACGTTTTTAGGCGATATTTGTATTAACACCTTAGTCTGCATATTGTTTCCCATCACGCTATTTTCGGACACATCACACTAAGCTTTGCCCAACGCCACCTCTTCCTCACATGTCCAATTCAATGAATCATTCTTGGCATCATTCTTGTTTACCTTTGTAGCTCGTTTTGTAGGCTTCTTGGTTTTAAATGGTGACATCTCTTTGACAGGAGAGTCATCGTCGTCATCATCATCATCATTTGGAACCGAATCGTGAAACGATCCATGAGCTGAATGTTGACCCATAGAATACTCTTGACTCGGATAACCTTGAGTCGGATAACACGAACCAGTTCCCAAATAAAAATCTGGATTATTGTATAATTGTTCTTCAAAATCACAAGCAGCAAGATTAATGTCATTAACCAGAGAATACGGTTGATGATTTGAGTGGGAAGACGTCGATGAATCCATTGTTGGACGATACAACGCTTCTGGTGAGCCAAAAATAGATTGTTCGGATGAGCTTCGACGGGATTGGCTTTGTTGTTGTTGTTGGTTGTTATTATAGGGTGGAATAAATGGATGATTTATAAAAAATGGATTGTGAGTTTGTTATTGTGAGTTTGTTGTTGTGGAGGTACTTGCGAATGATAATCAAAAATACGGTTGAAAATTCACGTTTGGTGATACACCGGTTAACTGGAAATTCGGATCTTGTTAATTGCATAACGTTTTGTTGCCATCGGGATTTTTGGCCTTTTGTTGGTGGTGTTTTCTTACATATTTTTGAATGAGACAATTGTTTGATTTGTGGATTGAATTGTGGTTTATGTTATGTTATTTATAAGTTTTTAAAGTTTAAAAGATTTTTTTATTATTATTATTTTTTTTTAAATCCTAGCCCCTGAAACAAAACAAATAAAACCACAACTTACACTTGGAGATTGAGGTCGTTTGGACGAACCTCATGCCAAAAAAAACATGCGATCGATTGACTAGGATTAGATGCCACAAAAGTGGCGATCGAGTAACATTGGCAATTGATCGATCGATCGATCTTGCCTTACTGTGTGTTGCCTTACGACACTTTTTAAATTACAAAGTCAGAGACCTTGATGTTTTGAAAATTACATGGTATCAAAATATTCAATCATACGAAGCATATGTATAATATAAAGTACAAAAACGGTTATGGTGATCCATGAACTAATAACAATATCAAATATTTACAATGTAGCTTAATAATCAGGTTATACGATAAATGAATACGAATTTGTGGATAGTTGCGATATAGCTCAACGAAGAAGTACATGTATATATACATAGTCTTCAGGAATGGGGCAGGAAAACTTGTTTCTGTGAGATGGAATGTTTTTTCAGAGGGGTGAATGTCACTTCATCTTTGAGTATTAAGACACTTTGAATATTAAGGAGTTTCCTTATGTAATTTAGTCAATTAACTAGTCTAAGAAAGGTTATGATTTAAATATGGTTCAGTCTAGACAAAATAAGAACTATTAATAATTCAAGACACTTTGAATATTAAGGAGTTTCCTTATGTAATTTAGTCAATTAACTAGTCTAAGAAAAGTTATGATTTTTTTTTGAAAGGCAACATCTATATAAAGAACCAAAACAAGAACAAGGAACACAAGAAATGGAAACCCACCTACTTAACAAGATAATTAAGAAGGATGCACCCAAACAAAACAAAAATACAACAACAAGATACAAAGGCCTAAACACACATAAGCTAAAAGTAAAAAACATGTTCTAACAATGGAAACATGCTACTGATAACACAGACACAGACACATACAAAATAGGAACTAAAGTCAAATTTCGCCCATCCATGTGAAAATAAGAACTATTAATAATTCCATCAGTTTAATTAGTTTTGATTCAAGTTTTCAAGAGGTCGGTTACAGCGATTGAGGATGGGTCTGAATGGGAAGTTCTCAATTCGTTGTTGGATGCTGTTGTGCTTTCAGACTCGATGGATAGTTGGGTTTGGATTGGGGTTGGTAATGGTGTTTTCTCTGTGAGTGTAGTTAGGAATCAGTTGTATCTTGATATGGACTTCAGCAACATCTCTGTCTTTGAGTGGTGTAAATGGATTCCGAAGAAATGCAACATCTTTGGGTGGCGGGTTGAAATGCGTAGGATTTCGACGGCGTCCGCTTTGAGACATAGAAATATTCCGATTGTGGATGTCTCGTGTGTGCTTTGTGGGAGCGCGGATGAGTCAGTGGATCATTTATTCACAGGTTGTATTTTTGCCACTAGGCTTTGGCAACATATTTCGTCTTGGTGTAAAGTTCAGAATATCTTTGCTTTTTTGTTGAAGGATCTTTTGGAAGTACATAAATTCGTTTGGTTGTCGGGGCGTGATAGAGAGATTTTCTATGGCATTATTGTTATAGGGTGTTGGTGCATTTGGAAGACGAGAAATCATCTTAAGTTTCAAAGAAAGAAGGCTAGGATGGAAGATATTATTGGAGAATTCAAAGTGTTGGGTTTTCTTTGGGCTAAGAATAAAGCTAAGTTATCGTCTTTGACTTGGGATAGTTGGTGTAAATTTGTAATTATGTAATTGGGTTGGTTGTTGTGTGTGCCGCCCCATTTTGTGGGCTGGCGGTTTTCTAATGAAATTTACCTTTCAAATTTTTTTTTTCAAGATTTAAGTCTTGTGTAGTCCCGTTTTACACCATTACAGATTCAAATGTTCTAGAAATTAAAGGGTAACAGAAAATGTTAAAAACTAAAACTAAATTAACCAGGGATTTGCTAATGAGCCAATTGGGCATCTTTTAAACTATAAATACTTGCATTTGACGTGTAATTAATACATTCATACTTCCCTTTTCAATAAAAAATACATTTAATGAAGATTAAAAGGCTAATTACTTAAAAAGTTATCCAACTTACCACTTTCTAATATTGTGTCACTGAACTATTTTTATTCTCATTATGTGTACTGAACTTTTAAATTTCGATAATTGTGTGTATTTTATTACCATTTTAGCCTTACTTTTTTAAAATTTGAAGAGCAAAATGGTCATTTTACATGGCTAATTAGTCACAAAATACACATAATGATCGAAATTTGAAAGTTCTATACGCACAATGAGAAAAAATTGTTCAATACATACAAAGACAAAAAGTGTCAAGTTAGATGACCTCTTAACTAATTAGCCCAACATTAAATCAGTGTAAATTTACTATAATTAAATGTGATTTTTAATTTAATACACTCAAACTTTTATATGTTTACATTCAAAAACATGCCCAGTGGTCACCCATTAGCAAATCCCATACGTTAATACCATTAAATCAATACCAGAACTATCTTTAATTGTTTCGTCTAAACCATCCGCCCCAAAACAGAAACACAGCCTTTTATGATCACCATGCATCACCATCTTCCAAAGTTATCACTTTCGTGAGCATGAATGAAGTTGTAACTTTTGCATCTTTTATTAGTAATACTTATTATAAAGTATATCCAAAAGGCTATATGATCTCTTTAATTTTTAGCGTTTTAGCAACAAATCATAATTCATTGTAATGTATCATTCATTTGTATTCACTAAAAACATTGTTCTCATATCACACATGCACATATGAGTTACCTCTAAATGAGTTTCAGCACACAATCTTTCGTTAATGAGACCCTTTATGCCGTATCGGAACTTATTCATAATTTTACTTTGGAACGACGTGCTTACACCCATTATATATATATTATGGTTCAAACAAAAATAGCATTAATACATGATAGTTAAGATTATATTCATACCAAGATTGGCTTAACCATGTAAATTGATAATATGTTACTACCTCCGTCCCAATATTATTGTCCACAGACAAGAAATACAATGTTTAAGAAAAATGCATTAATTACTGCTTTGATTTCTACGAAAGTTAAAAAAAGACACCTTTACCCTTTAATAATTAGTTAATGTTTTCTTATATTTTTGTAAATATCAATTTGAACTAAGGGTAATATGGTAAACTTAAACAACTCCAACTATTATTTGTAGTAATGGACAATTATTTTGGGACATATGAAAAAGGAAAGATGGACAATAAAATTGGGACAGAGGGAGTATTAAATTTACTATGTCTAGTCAAAACATTGAGGTGAGAGGGAGATCATTGCTTACAATACATTTCATGTTGTTTTAGGTTGCATCAAAGGAAGCATGTTGGAAACCTACGTACTCTAAAGGCAAAAATACACCGTTGGTCCCTAAACTTTTCACAAAACATCGTGGGCCCCAAGTTTGGGAAAATCGTCGCATTGCGTCCATTTTTCAAGTTTTTGAGGTGGATTGCGTCCCTTGACCGTTTTCCGTTAGTCAACTTCTGTTATTTTCCCTCATGTGCCTTGCACAAGAAGGCAAAATGGTCATTTTATCATTTTGATTAATTATTATGATGGTACAACCTTAAGGACGAACGGTGTATTTAATCAAATGGTGAATTTCATCTATGTCCTTAAAAAAACTCATAATTACGTTAATATCCTTACAAATTTCATAACTACACTAATATCCTTTCAAAGTTTGAAAATATACATGTATATCCAAATAAGCATTTTGGTCTTTATTAAATATTTTTACTGTATAAAAGTACTAGTTATAATGCACGCGCACGCACGGGTTTTTTTAAAATTTTTTGAATCATATATTTTTATTTATTAAAAAATAAATAATTTAATTTATGTTTGATTTATGATGTTTAATTATAGTTTTTTTATTATCAAAGATAATTATTTAAAATTTTTAATCCTATTATTAATTGCATCTTATCTATATTTTTGTATTTATCTTCTACTTGTGTTATGGATAAATATAAAATGTTACCTAATAAGAAAATAATCTTTTTTTTTAAATAAAATTATTACTAAATAAGGTATAAATGCATTTTTTTGAAATGGAAAATTCTCAATGGAAATTTTGTTTTATTATATAAAAGATTAAATATAGAGATGATTTACTTTTATACCTTTTTTTCTAAAAAAAAAAACAAAAAGATTCATCTTCTTTCTGCTTCTCGTATAACCTCCATCTGCTACAACATTAAAATTGATAAGTATCACACTATTCACATTTTAATTGAATTTTTGAAAAGTAGAAGTTAACGATCCATGCGAAAAGGCATTATTAACATCAAGCTGATGAATAGGCCAGTGTTGAGAAATAGCAAAACTAAGCACAGTATGAATAGTTGTGTATTTAGGCCCATTAGATTATTATTTAACTTATGCTTTTATTTAATATTTATAATCCCGTTTATATACATTCATTTAGTATTTATTGATAATAATATTTATAAATAACAACAACATATATGATTGTTTTTAATGTATATAAAGTATAGGGGTATAAAGTGTATGAAGTATTTATTAAATTTATAAAGTTATTGAAAAACAAGAAGCCTGATAAGTTTACGGAAGTCAATATAATTTATTCAAAATTTAAGGGGTAAAGCTAAAGATACGCAATATATTTCTTCAAATAAACACAAGTACGCAACGTACTTAGTAAAGTGTCAAACGTACGCAACATATTTTCAAAAAATCGTCGATCTACGCAATATGACCTGCTGGCAGCAGGTTACCAGGTCACACAACTTTAAAAGTTACACCTTTGGTCCCTAAACTGTCTCATATCTCGCGTACATGATCCTATTTTAATTTTTCTTTTTAGTTTTTTTTAAACTTTAAAAAACTTAAAAAAAAAAAAAAAAAAAAAAAAAAAAAAAAAAAAAAAACTTTAAAAAATCTGGAATTTTTTAAAGTTTTTTTTTTTTTTTTTCTTTTTTTTTTAATAATCTGGAATTTTTTTATATATATATATGTTTTTTAAATCTTGAATTTTTTTTTTGGAACTAACGGTGTAACGCTGGTAAATAGGACTAAATAGGACTAATGGTGTAACGTTTGGGGACTAACGGTGTAACGCTGGTAAATTGGACCAAAATAGGATCATGTACGCGAGATATGAGACAGTTTAGGGATCAAAGGTGTAACTTTTAAAGTTGTGTGACTGGTAACCTGCTGCCAGCAGGTCATATTGCGTAGATCGACGATTTTTTGAAAATATGTTGCGTACGTTTGACACTTTACTAAGTACGTTGCGTACTTGTGTTTATTTGAAGAAATATGTTGCGTATCTTTAGGTTTACCCCAAAATTTAACAACTAAAGTTTTATTAATTACCCCTTTTATATTTTAGTTTTTTTATACTAAATAGACATATATGTTTTTGTTAGCATTATAAAAAAAGTGATGGTCATTCTCGACTTAAGAATTTTGTATTAGTATTTTAAAATATGTATTAGATTAGAATCGGGCTATGGACTTTGTTAAATAGTTATGTAGCGAGAATGTATGCTAGGCTTTCTACTATGTGTAATCCAAGTCCGACACAAAGCCCAAACCCCACAAGGCCGAAGATGGCATCCAAGCCCAAAACCTAAACGGCGGATCTCTAAAGGATGTAGTTTTTCAAAAAAAAATAATACTTCTGCTGCACCTGATAAGAAAACTACTTCTAGAACTTACCTTAGGTGGATATCCATGGGAGAACTTTTTACCACAATGGTCTTAGATGGATTCTCACACGGAATATTTTTGATATTTGTACCAAGATAAATAATAGTGAACATCATCAGGATAAAGAAGTAGAAACCACGTCAACCGTTGATAGTGAGCACTCTAAGAGTAAGGAAACATGTACTTCCAACATTGTTATTTGTGAAAGCTCTTCGTCTTTGGTTGTAGGTGAATCAACTATCTCAGAACCCAGTTCATCGTAGTGTTTCAATTCTGTAAATTCTTCAACATCGTTCTTTCAATATTCAATTTTTTATTTTTTGGGGTAAAAGTGTTACCCCTGATAAAATATTATTACTTCAAAAAAACAGTTAAGTACAACGATGTTGGTGAGTCCTATACCTTAGCCAAACAAGGCTAAACAAAATCTCCTACATAGCCTAAGACCAAAAATAAAACACAAAAACAGAAAATTTGAAAAAAATTCCAAAAGCAATAGAAATTCTCAAAAATATAAAAACATTATAAACTAAAAAATTCAAAAATATTCTTCTCGCGACATATCTTTCAGATAATCGATTAATGACAAAGACATGTACATATGCTCCAAAATGAGCAAAAAGAGATTTTAAGAATTTCATAACTACTCGGGCATCGTTGGTGGGGAGTGCTTTCGCTTCAACCCATTTAGATAAGTAATCAACAGCCACGAGTATGTACCTGTTTCCTCAAGAAGAAATGAATGGCCCCATAAAGACAATGCCCCAGACGTCAAAGATTTCACAAACTTGAATGGCATTTTGTGGCATTTCATTCCTTTGTGATATATTCCCTTGACGTTGACAAGCGTCACTAGCTTTGACTAAATGATGGGCATCTTTGTAGATCGTGGGCCAATAGAAACCAGAGTCAAACACCTTTTTGGCGGTGTAGTTTGGACTATGATGTCCCCTAGTGGGTCCAGCATGGCAAGCCTTGAGAATATCCATGGCTTCTTGTCCATAAACACACCACCGGATGACTTGATCCACACAGATTTTAAATAAGTAGGGGTCGTCCTAGAAGTAATGTTTCACATCTTTAAAGAATTTGTTCTTCTGTTTGGACGATATCCCTTTCACAACAAAGTTGCCCGCATGGTACTTTTCAAAGTCAGTAAACCACGGGGTAGTAGAATCACCACCAAAAGATACCGCATTAAGCGTTTCGAAAGGAAATGTTTCATTTATTTCCTTTTTCTTGAACACATCTTGGTGAGGGTTTTCTAATCGGGACAGATGATCAGCTGCTAGGTTCTCAGCTCCTTTTTTATCACGTATAATCATATCAAATTCTTGTAGGAGGAGAACCCATCAGAGCAATCTCAGCTTTGTATCTTGTTTTGCAAAGAGGTATTTCAGAGCCGAGTGATCCGTATACACTATGCATTTAGTCAAGATCAAGTATGGCCAAAATTTCTCAAACGCATATACCATGGCTAATAGTTCTTTTTCCGTTGTGGTGTAATGAGTTTGAGCCTTGGTCATAGTTTTACTTGCATAATGTATAGGCTGAAAATATTCCATTTTCATTGCCCCAGGACTGCACCTATAGCAAAATCACTTGCATCACACATGAGCTCAAAAGGTAGGTCCCAATCAGGGGCAACTAGGATTGGTGCTTCAATAAGCTTTTTCTTTAGTGTTTGAAAAGCTTCAATGCACTCTTGAGAGAAGATAAAAGGAGTTTCTTTCTCAAGGATATGAGTCATAGGTTGGGCAACTTTAGAAAAGTCATAGGTCGGTAGGAAAAAAGTTCCATAGGAACATGTGAATGTGGTCTTTTCTAGATCTTGCAGATAAATGGGAATTTGGAAGTAACCCGAGAAACCATCGAGAAAACAATAGTACTCGTTTCCTGCTAATCTCTCGAGCATTTGATCCATGAAGGGTAGAGGAAAGTGGTCTTTACGGGTAGCATCTAATAACTTTCGATAGTCAATGCATACATGTCATCCCGTAACCAATTAACTCGGAATCAACTCATTTTCATCAATTATGACAACAATAATGCCACCCTTTTTAGGCACACAGTGAATGGGGCTCACCCAAGGACTATCAGAGATAGGGTAAATCAAACCGGCATCAAGAAGTTTGAGAACCTCTTGTTTGATAATCTCGTGGATTTTAGGTTTAACCCTTCTTTGATGTTGAACTGCTGGTTTAAAGTCATCCTTCATTAAGATCTTGTGTGTACAAAATTTTGGGTTAATACCCTTAATGTTGGAGAGTTTCCAAGTAATGGCTTGCCTGGTGACTTTAAAACCTTTATGAGAGCAGTTTTCTCCTCATCATTCTAGTCTTTAGCAATTATGATGGGTAATTTATCAGTACCCTCCAAAAATGCATATTCGAGATGAGGGGGTAAGTCCTTAAGCTCGACCTTGGGAAATTCACCAGTTTTATCAACATATTTGATTTCCTCATTATGAAGTTCTTTTGGAGGAAGAGGTAGTGAATGATCTTCATTTAACAATTTCTCGAGAAGAAGAATGTCTCCCTCCGGATCAATTTCATTGTTATCAATACCCGGCGGAATTGAATCACTTTTCAGAAAAGCCTCAATCTCTTCCAAAATGAAGTCACTTCCCACAAACGGAGTGAGAGAATGGGAAGAGTCGGCTATGATAGGTTCAGAAGATGGAGTGGGACTGCCACTCAGAGGAAAACCAAGAACTTCTTGAGAGTACTCCTCAGAAGCTACATCAATGATATCTATTCGGTTAACCAACTTAGAATCATGGTTTCAGGAGTATCTCGAAGTTTGAACAAGGTTAAAGGTAATTGCTTCATTACCAACACGCAATGTTATTTCTTGTTCAAATACATCAATTAGAGCACGAACCGTTCTTAGGAATCTTCTTCCTAGAATGAGAGGAACCCTCTGATCAGCATCGAAATCAATAATCACGAAATCAGTTGAAAAATGGAATTTCCCTACTTTCACAAATACATCCTCGGCAATGCCAAGTGGACGAGAAATGGAATGATCTGCAAGCTCAGGAGTCATGCAGGTAGGAGTAAGTTCGGGAAGAGAAAGTTTCTTCCATACAGAATGAGGCATCAGGTTGATGCTGGCACCAAGATCGACCAAGGCAAAGCATTCAACCATTCTTGGAAAAACACAAGGAATGAGAAATTTTCAAGGATATCCAAGCTTTTCAGGAAGCTTTTTCAATAGAACTGCTGAGAAATTCTCGTTCAATGGAGTCTTAGCCATTTCAAACAGTTTCTCCTTGCTTGTTAACAAGTTCTTGATCGTTGATGCAAATTTGGGCATCAAAATGATAGCATCCGCAAAGCTTATGTCAAAATGCAAATCTTGAAAGATTTAAAAGAATTTTTCCATTTGATGACTAGCTTTTTTATGGAGCTTTTGCTCGTTGAGACGTGATGGATAAGGAATGGAAGGTTTAGACTTTGGTATTTCGACGGGAGTTTCTTGGGGTTCAAAAACAACTCGTGGTTTGGTTTTTTGGACAACCTGAGGATAGACTTCGTCGGTAATCCCGTTATTAGTTGCAAGTACCTTGTCCTTAGTCATCTCAGGTTCACGTTCCACTGCCTTGGGAGGAGAAGAAGAGGTAGAGGGCATCGTAGGTCCATCATATGAAACACCACTTCTGGTTGTGATCGCCATCACATCGCCCCTCGGGTTAGCGATCGTATTGCTAGGAAGAGTACCTCAGCCCGAGGGTGGATCATTTAAAGACGTCTTGAGTTCGGTGATCTGACTGACCAACAACCTATTTGTTTCTTCTTGGAATTTCATGAATTGTTTCAACAACTCATCAGATGATGATTAAGTTTGAACAACCGTTTGATTTTGGTTAGGAAAATTTTGGACTCGGTTGTTTTGATTGAAACCTTGGTTTTGAAAATTCCCCTGATTTTAATTACCATTTCCCTAAAAATTGTTTCCCTGATTGAAATTGTTCTGACCTTGATTTTTGTTAAAGTTTCGTTGGTTTTGGAAACCTTGGTTTTGACTTTGATTGAAATTCCCTTAGTTTTGGTAACCTTGGTTCATTCGATTCTGGTTTTGGTTTTGGTTACAATTTTGGACATTTTGATTTTGATTGAAACCGGGTGGTCCAAGGAAATTGTTAGAACGATAGCTAAGAAGGTTACGGTCTCCTTGCGGTTGGTAACCATTACCTCTCGTATTATAGGAACCCTGAGCAGCATATACGTTCTCTTGAGTGTAAGCACCGGTGGCTGGACACTCGGAATATGGATGTTGACCTCCACAAGTTTCACAACTTTGGTTAATGACCTTGACTTGAGGATTTTGGTTTGTTTGGTGCATCCTCAAAATAGCCGTGGACAAATCATCAACCTTTTTAGTGAGAGCTGCTATTTCATTAGATGCTGGAATGATAGATTTACATGAATCACCCCTCTCAGCTGAGGCGTAACAAAAGTTATGGTGGGTGATTGGCCCTAAACAGTCAACTTATATTGACCAAGCGATGGTCAACAAATTCAAATAGCCTAGAGTCAATCTTTGGGTAATATAGGATATCACCAGGTCGTTATGTCCCGACGAGGTGTGAATTGTACTTCAGCGTGCTTGTGATCGGGTGATTTTTCACAGAAAAAGGATTGTGATGAGAATTATTTGAGAATTATGAAATAAAATAGCTTAGGAAAGCTATATGATTGATTACGTGAATTTATTTTAAGAAGAATTGAGCTAAAACCTAAAAACGTACGTTTTGATTATAAACGTGAACTGATGTACGTAATAAAAAGTGAATCTGATTAACTAAAAAGGCTACGGGTATAAAAATGATATTTTTACAAACCTAATGATTAAAGAAAATTTTTAGAAAAGGAAAATTAATTTTTACACTATTTATATAATTATTACTAATTAAATACTAATTTCCTAATTATTTTTAATTATTTAAATTAACCTAAAATACAAATAATTATGAAATTAACCTAGAAAAATAAAATTTAAACTTAGAAAAATCTAAAATAATATAAAACTAATTTTAAAACTGAAAATATATTTTTAAGACTTTTTAATTAATTATTATTAATTATTTACTATTTTCTAATTACTTTTTAATTATTTAAATTACCCTAAATTCTAATTAATTATGAAATTACACTAGAAAATTGAAAATAAAATTTGGAAAAAATTAAAATAACTAAAAACTAATTTTAAAGCTAAAGTTGTATTTTTCCGATTTTTTAATTAATTATTATTAAAAACTAACTTAAATTAAGAAAAATACCCAATGATGAAAGAAAAATCTGAGAAAATTACTAAAATTATTTTTAACATTAAGAAACCTAGGAAAAATATAAAAGTGAAAATTGCTTATAAATAAGCTGAGGAAATAAGCCAATTGGCTTAAATAGAGGCTATCACTTCAATTAAGTTGGGATTTTTTGGATTTTTCTTTTTCACAACTGCTTATCAACTGTTTTTAGGCAACTTTTGTGAAGCAAGTTTGAATGGAACTCAACAATAAGCAAATTAGTGGCTTATTTGTTTGACAGTTAAGCTTTTTAGCTTATTAGGACTTTGCTTGTAATGAAAAAGCTACCAAATGAGATTATAAACACCAATAAGCTTTAAACAGATTGAGAACTACTTATAATAAGCCAAATGGAAACAAAAAGCACAAGAAATAAGCAAATAATAAGCAATAAGCAATCCCAAATACTAAACAGTCCAAACAGGTCACAAGGGCCAAGTTTGCAGGCCTATAGGGCCCACTAGGGAGCTTGGAAGGCCAAACGAAAAGTTAAGCCAAATGAAAAGTTAAGCCACATGTGAGGTCAGGGGGGACTTGGAATATGGTCACAAAAGTTGATCACTCAGCTTAAGTCAGGAAATGGGACAGACTTTATGGGGTAAGCAACCCTAGCAAATAAGCTCTAATCCACAAAATAAGCTACAAACCCTCAAGATAAGCTTATGTGCTTTCTAAAAAGCCAAAATCCATGAGGTGGGGCCCAATAGAGACAAAGCTATGGCACAAGGAAAGTAGGTGGTTGACTGGGTGGATTGTTGCTGGGCAACACCTTTCCTTGCAGCTCTCTTTGAGCTTATGCACAAGCTTGTGGAGAAATCACAAAATTAAGCCATACGTGGGATTTCAAAATTCAGCTGAGACTCAACAACTTTTGAAAATTACAAGGCTTAATTCTTACTACAAAAATCACAAATATTCTTTGAAATTTCGGAATTATGACAAAGGGTCACTTTTGACTTTTTGAGATTGTAAGATTTGACCAAGATGAACTTCAAACCCTGATTTAATGACTTGTTTAAGTTATATAAGCTACAATAAGTTCAAAATAAGCAAAAACTTATACTTGTGACATGAAATGAGGTCTGTGCCTCTCTAAATCCTTCATAAAAGGTTTTTAGGCCAAATTTAATATGATTTTGACTTCTATGCTAGTTTCTACTAAAAAGTTGTTTGTTAAAGTCTACTTAGGCCCTGAGTGAGATGTGTCAACAATAAATGAAAAAGGAATCCAACTGATGCACTTGATACAGAATAAACCAAACACACCTTATGAACACAGAAGCCTATGAAACTAGGTTCAAATCAACTCAAACTACTATCTAATGATCACACATGTTCTACTGAGCAATAAATAAGCAAAATAGACAAAGATAAACCACTACTAGTACTTGTACACTAAGATGATGGAAATCAACATTAAAGGCTTACAAAGCTTTCCAAGCAGTTTTCAATGAACCAGGACCCAATACCACTTCCTAATGGTTTCCACAAACCTCTAACCCACAGCCATCCATAATTAACTATGCTCCTTGCTTCTTCAACCTTGGATCATGATTTTTTTATTTTATTTTTATTTTCTATATATTTTTGCCTATTTTTATGAAACCTTGGTTAAAACACTTCCACAAGCTTAAAAAGCTTCTGAAAGCAAACACATTGAGCTTATATGAGTTTGTAGATGGCTTATGAACACTAGTCAACCTTACACTAACAATTGGAATTTTTGAATGAGATGTGGAATTTAAAACAGGATATAAACTTGGAATAAAACTTTCATTAACTAAAAAGCTGAGTACAATGGGTAAATTAAAAACTACTACAACTAGTTTTTTTTACTAATACATGCCTTTTGAGGCTTCTACTAGCTGCTACTTATACTACGGAAATAAAAATAATACATCCCTTGCATCCATGTGCTTCCCTTTGCAAATTGAGAGTCCCACATGCTTCTTTGTTGACCATAGACTAAATCGCAGCCATCAATTTAAGAATTCATCAATCCTAGCCATTGGTTAAGGTTTTGACGCCAAAAATCAAACGACAAGTTTTAGTGGTGCTGGTGAGGGCATTAAATGGAGAGAGGGGGGGGGGGGGAGGTTGGTTTGGGGATTGGGCTTGGGCTTTGGATTTGGATTGGGATGGTTTTGGGTATAATAAATAAGGGTCCGGTTTGGTTATTTGTATCACAAGGACCACTTTTGTAATTTGACCAAACTTTGAGGGCTGAAGTTGTATATTTTCCAAAGTGCTCCAAAGGACCAAACATGCCAAATACCAATTATCCAAGAACCAAAATTGCAATTTTTCATTTTAAAATTCCTAGGGACCTAATTTGCCAATTTTGAAATTTTAGGGACCAAACATGTCAACTTTTGAAACTTAAGACCCAAGTATCATATTTTGTGATTTTTTACTTTCAAAGGACTTGGGTTGACTTTACTTTCAAAATAAATGCATAGGGACTATTTTTGACAAGTTTTGAAACTTGGGGGACTGAAACTTCCAATATTGCAAACTTTGATCATTTTTCATTTATTTTTGCTCATTTTGCATTTAAAACATATAAAACACAATCCATGGGATATTTTTAGTATTTTGATGACTTTTTGATTGTTTTTGTATGTTTTGCAGTTCAGATTTGATCAAAAATGATGAGTGTTTGAGCACCCATCAATCCTCCACACTAAACTATTGCTAGTCCCTAGCAATCTTTTTAGAAAACATAATGGATTTGAATCTCTTTACCAAAAGCCATTACTTCTGGAGTAGCCAAATGTTTTAGTTCAAGTAAGAACCATGGTACACCGATAACCATGTGATTTTGAGCAAACCACCAGCTTTCAACGGTTTTGATTTGTCTTTACCAGAAGCCGTTTTCTTCTGGACTAGCCAACTCTTGATGGACACAATCTACATCTTGGTGAGCTGATTACCAATTATGGCTTTCCACTGCCTTTACCGCAAGCCATAATCTTGCGGGCTAGCCAACTCTTTTACTTTTTAGGATATGGCGAGTTGAGATACCATACAATTTTGGGCAAATTGCAAGCCGTCAACGGATTTGAGTTATCTTTACCAAGAGCCGTTTGCTCCTGGATTAGCCAATCCCTTTGTCGGTTCGACATGGCGGACTGATAACCACAAAAATTTTGAAATAAAGTGAAAAAATTTTGAAAATTTTGACCAAAAACGGGGGTACTAGAAGATATATTGTGATAAAATTCGCTAGAATTTCCCCCCACACTTAGAAATGAATATTGTCCTCAATATTCAAAGTCCCGGCTATTATGCCGACTCTTTGAACGGAAAAAGGCAATATTCGAAGCTAACTCTTCATCACTAGTGGATGTATCAACTATAAGATTTAGTTCCTTGCTCTTAAATGGAATACCTTCATTGCTATCATAACCTAAGCCTGTCTTAATATTGGATGTTTTTTGCTTTTCAACAAATTGAACATGTGACACACCTGCCTCATTCCATACAGCAAGTTTTTCTAACAACTTATCCCTTTCAGCAGTCACTTTTTCTAGTTCAGACACCTTGCAACCTAGTTTTCATTCATTCAACTTAACTGGGTAATCCTTTTGTTTATATGTTTCAAGCCATGCTACTTCATTGTTTTCATGTGTAAGAATTTTGGCTTCCATTGACTCTAAAGTTAATTGATAACCAATTATCTCAGCCCTAGCTTTTTGAAATTTCTCTCTTTCAGCTACATACTCAGTAAGTAACTTTTGATACATATCATTACACTTAGAGCATACCTCAGAGTTAGTGGATGAACTTGGTGAAGCAGCTACCATAGCAAGCTGAACAGGTGCTTCTTCAAACTCCATGCTCCAATCAAGGCTTCCTAACTCATCTCTTGACTCCAAAGCAGCATATCCAGGCTCTTCATCAAATGCTGTGCTCCAGTCTTCCAATGCAACCATTGAATAGGTTACAGGTGCATCATCAAACTCATTGGACCAATCAATCTCTGACAGATTCTCTTGAGCTACCAAAGCTTTTGGTTTTGGTTCAGTAATTGGAATCTCTTTTCTTTCAGGCTTGGGTGGTTCAATCATCTTGTTTGCTTGATACTTTGCAAATTTGCACTCCCTTGCAAAGTGACCAGTCCTTTGACAGTTGAAACACTTAATCTTGGACTTGTCAAATGTTATTCCTTGTTTAGCTCTGAAGTTGATGCCTTTTCCTGTCTTGTTCACATACTTCTTGATCCTTGCAGTGAGCATAGCAACTTGCCATCTGATATCAATTTCTTCCAAAGCATCATCATCTATTTGCAATACATCTTCTTGATAGGTGACAGGCAGAGATGCTTGTTGAGCAAAGAATGAACATAGAACATTATCTGAGGTGGGAGTAAGTGATTGTGATGAATTGGTGGTGACCATTGTTGTGCATGGAACCTGTGTTTCAGTCACAGTACTTTGAACAGGGTAAACAGTACCTTTGTTAGAAGTACTGCTTCTCTTTTCAGAAGAGACAAAAGCAATGTTCTATTGTGTGCTTGATCCTGTAGTACCATTCATCTCATGCTCATACACCTTCATATTGTTGTAAAGATCATCAAAGTCCATAGTATCCAGCCCTGATTGTCCTCTGATCATAGTAGCAACTACATGCCATGCTGATGGCAAACTCCTTAGAAACTTTAAATTAGCATCTTCAACTGATGCCTCAGCATCATATAGTTCTAGCATACTCAAAAGATGTTGAAATCTTTCATAAGCAGAATCACGACCTTCTCTTTCACCAACAGTGAAAGTTTCAAATTGTTGCTTCAGCAAATTCCTATGCATCTTCTTGGAAGCATCATTACCTCCAAACTTCTTCTTTATTGCAGCCCATAGTTGTTTGGCATCTTTGGCATCATGAAACTTTAGTAGGTGACCATCAGGAATAGCAGAAAGCAGTATGTTGAGAGCTTTGTCTTGATTTCTTTTGGTAGCAGCAGGTACAGTTATTTTTGGTGGTGTTGGTTGTCCAGGTACCTCTACTGGTTCATCAATTTACATGTTACCATTGACAATCACATCCCACATAGCATGGTCTGTGATGGCAATGTACTGCCTCATCTTCATGGCCCATAGGTTATATTCTCCCTTCTTAACAATAGGGATTCTAACAGCAGTGATTAAGGGAGCAGGTGCAGCATCTGTCGACATCTTGAAGGGTTTGTAGTGAAGTCGGTTTAAAGGTTTTAAAGGTTTATCTTCTTAATCAGAGTTTCCAACACAAGCTCTGATACCACTTGTTGGATCGATATACTCTGACCAAACTACTTTGTAGCTTGTAAGGGTTTAACAATATTGAGTAAACTCAACACTATTAATATTGAAACACTGTTTTACTTTGTAAAGTATGCGGAATCTACTAACACAAAGCTTAAGAAGAACTTTTATATTAACCAAACTTTGAACCTGCTTTGTTACACAGATTCACTAACAATCCCTAACTATTAACTTTGATCGACTTCTAAACGTATCTAAGACTTGTAAAACTTATATCGACCAATACCTCTTAAGGCTCTTTATATAGATAACCTTAAGTCGGTTTACAACATGTAATCCTTGAACGACAAGTAATTATCCCTAACTAATTCTAGAATATTCGTTTAATATTACACATTAATCCTTATCTAATATTGCATATCAGTCCTTGTTTCCTTCGAATTACTTTAAGCATTCTTCAATAACAGCAGTACTTTGACTTTATTCTTCATGCAGCAGTACTTTGACATCTAGAAGTACTTTGATATTTCATATCCCAACAATCCTCCCCTAACTTGAACTCTACTTGCTTGATTTCAAGTTCCTTTGTTATCTTTAATCTTCAAATCTTTAATTATGCAGTGAGGTTGTTTCTTTATTCCTTTTCTTCTATCTGTCATCTGTCAAAGTACTCTTCATCAGCATCATATCTTCCATAGTATCTTCTCAGCAACTCAGCAACATTATGGTACAAAGCTCATCAAATCTTAAAAGTTTCATATTATTCTCATCACTTCCAGGTGTGTTAACTCATGTGAGAGGTGAATCATTGAAAATTATGATTTTTAGCAAATCATCAGCTATCAACGGATTTGATATGTCTTTACCATGAGCCGTTTGCTATAGACTAGCCAACTCTTGATCACTTGGATGTATGGTGAGTTGATAACCTAGTTTTTGGTAAACTATCAACCATCAACGGATTTGATTATCACATCAGAGCCGTACTCTCATGATGAGTCAAACTCTTTCTTGTTTGTTAAACATGGTGAGTTGATTACCATTTGTTGTGTAGTATGAATACTAACACCATGTGTTTCTTTTCAAATCCTTTTTCCTTTTCTTTTAAACATTAAAACATTTTATTTTATTTTAAAGAACTCATACTGGTTTATATCAGCAAGTAGTACTTTGATAAAGTACTGTTTGTTTTTGCAGTACTTTTAAAAAATACTTTAATTTTACAAAACAGATCATACCAGTATTATGCAATATTACTCTTCAGACTTGACCCATCTGATAAATAGCTTGATAACATCCAAAGCTACTTCAGATTCATCTTCAAGTTCCATTCCATGATCCAGCATTCTGAGCATTATTTCTCTGATCAATGGATATCTCCTCTCAGCCAACATGTGAATCATAGTACCATCTTCCATCTCTAGTGTACGAACTCCTGATGACTCAAAGAATCTCCATCTTGTTATTTCCCAATTCTCTTGATCATTCCAAAGAGGATCAACACTTGTTTCTTTAGTATCCCAGATGGTAAATAAATCTCCAAGCAGAACTAATCCCACTCCTGAAGCTTCATTCTCTGCATAATAAGTCTGCACTTGCACATATAAGTCATAAAGATCTGCCCTTGTGATACAGTGCAACAAATCCCATAACATATAAAATGTTGTGAAGCTTTCATCTTCTTTGTGGATCATAAAATAATTTCCCTCTTTAGATTCAACCACAGAAAATGAGATTATCTTGGACTTCTTTTCAGAATCTTCAATCTTTTTGTTCTCAAAATCAACAACTCTGAAATAATTTCTGAGTTCATCAGCTGTATCTTCATGAACTAACTTCAGCCTTTTTGTCAGTTGATCATCTTCAGCTAATTTCTTTCTTTTCAATCTCCTTTGCTCAGCTTCTTCCTTTCTGATATCTTCTAATTTCTTCTTTCTATCAACTTCCATGGGTACAATGCTTTCTACCTCTCTTCTGATATCTTCTTGTACTTTATCCCATAAAGCTTTTATTTCTGGATACCTTTGTTTATGTAAATTCTTGTATCCCTTCTTTCTTAAGAATTGCATCATCCAATTCCTTTCCTGAGCTTTGGTCATTGACTTCTTTGTAATTGGTCTACTAACTTCTTCCAAATACTCAGCATCATATTCAGCTTGTTACTTTCTAGCAAGCTTTAAATCATCTGCAGTCTCTAATTCTCTAATCTGAGCAATAGAAAATTTCTTCTTCTTCTTCTTAGTATCTTTCTGAACCATTATTCCTTTCCCTTTATCTTTTGGATCTAGTTTTTCTAATTCAGAAGTACTTTCATCATCTTTTTGTGCAGGCTCAGATATATGTATTCCTCCAGTAGGTCTTCTTAAATTCACAATAACCTGAGCAATTGTTTCATCATCACTAGCAGTATGTACTCTTTCTTCTTCTTGCTGTATAAAAGTGGAAGGACCAGCTTCATCTTCATGATACTTTATAGAAGGACCATCAATATCTTGTTCAGCAGTACCTTGCACAACAGTATTTTCAACAAAAGTACTTTGAGCATTATTTCCTTCTAAATCAATTTCCTCTGTATCCCCACTTTTTACATTCTCTTGCTCAACTTCAAGATTAATTTGCTCTGTCTCACCACTTTTTCTTTCAGTACTGTTTTGAGCAACATTTTCAACTTGATCATTCTTGTTCTCTGAAAATTGAACCATATCATCAAATCTATCCAAATTATCATCCTGATTCCTCCCCAGTTTGATAGATGATGATTTCCTATGCCTCCTCTTAGAGTTAGACTTCTTCTGTTTAGATTGTAGCTTCTGAGACTGCTTCTTTTCTTTCACATAAAGCCTAAAATTCTGAACAAGAGGCCAGACAAATTTCTTCAATCTTCTGAACTTCTTTCTTAGCCTTTTGATTTCTGCAGCTTGAGAAGTAACAGTTGACTTTAGCTTCTCCAATTCCTTAGCCAAATTACTTTCAGTACCTTTAATTCCCTCATCTCCTCCAGGTGTTTGAAACCCACCTGTGGAAGTATAATCATTGGGATTAGGTACTTGCGAATCCTCTGAAGCAGTACCTTGAGGATCAGTACTTTGTGGAGAAGTACCTTGAGCAGAAACAGGTTTATCCAAAGAGGCTATGACTGAGGGAGTCCTTTCACCTGAAACAACATGCTGAGGGGAAACAATAGGTGGTGTGGGGGTATGTACTGAAGCAGAATGCTCAGCAGAATCAGATTGAGCAGCATTATTAGAATGTGCAGAACCACTATTGTCTTCTTCATCCCTAACAGCCTGAGCTACCTCTAACATATAAGCATTAAGAGGTGTATTCCTACCCGAAAAATTAACTCCCTTATTGGACATAAAAGTGAAAACTTTAGATGGCATCCTAATGGTAGGTACATAATCTTGAGGTTTGGGTATACCATCTAGTGGATTTTCTAAAAGCAATTGAACAAACCTAGGATACATAAGAAAAGGTTTGCCAGCCTGAATATGAGTAAGCATACCCTCAAGAATCATGTATGAAAAGTTAAAAGGCTGATTGGTAATAAGACCAACAAAAGCAGAAGCTATGGATTGACTGAATTGATCCCAAGCAGTACTCTTTGGACTCAAACAATGTAGCAAAACATGAATAGGAAATTTCCAATGAGGACTAACCATAGCCTTCTGAAAAGTAAGCTTAGTCAAAGAACCTTCATACCCAATATCTCTGAGTGTATTCCAAACTTCTTGTTTCCCAAATAAAACAGAGCCTCCTTTATCATCAAATAACAAAACCTCCCTGATTGAAGCTTCTGTAACACGTATAGCTCTCCCAGCAACTGTACCAGTAATGATATCCTCTCCATCTTCAACCTGTGACCTGGCTGTATCCCAAAAAGCTTGAATCCAGGGTCCGATAATCTCAGGGTTGACAAGCATGGAGTAACAGATGTTGGTACCAGTGAGAAAATCAATAATTCCATGAAAATCAAGATTTGCTTGGGTTTTCTCAAGGTTTGTAATCATGTTGTGTTTGGTGTTGGTACGTCGATTTGCCATGATAAGTAGGGTTAGAGTAAGAAAAGTGATGATCGATGCAAAGTAGATATGAGTAAATAAAGATGAATAAGGTGAATAAAAGGAAAAGATATGATGTTTATATTAGGATAAAATTACAAAAAATCACGGTTAATTAATGATTTTACCGTTATTTTTGGAAGTGAATATCCCATATCTTTCGAAAGGTTGTTAGCCGCAAATCTGACCGTTGGAACAGTATCTGACACGTCAGCGAACCCTTTTAATAACACCAAGCAGTACTTTCCATAAAGAATGGAGCAGTACTTTCCACCATAAGCTCAAACAGTATATTGACCAAAGTACTTTCCCACTAAAAATCTTGAATATTGACCATTTGACCAAAATATCTTAGAAAGTCAACCTTCATTAATGACTAGCACCAAATTAAATCCCAAAGCTACCAAGGTAAGTGAACTTTAATACACTTCATTAAATGCCCATTTACCTTCACCTTGCTTATAAAAGCAACTTCACCAATAATTTGCAAACACCATATTTTCTCTTAACAAAAACAAGTAAGCAAAATGAGTCACATTCCAATTGTGAACATCTCTTCAGACTCAGAGATAAGTTACTACTCTGATTCTGAGTTTGAAGATCCAGGATGGTTAGACTATTTTCCTCCTCATGTGCAATGGATGGGACACCAAGAAGCTTCATCAACAATGAGTGCAACCAACTCTACCATAACTGATGCAGGCAGTGCTACCAGCAAAAAGCCTAAAAAGAAAGTTGGTTCTGGTTCAACTTTGGCTAAAGAGCTTCCACATGCATTGACTCAGGCCCTGGAAACAGCTATCCAGAATATGAAGTGGCCTGCTCCAAGAAAAGAAAGACCTTGTGGAAAACAAGAAGGGGGGGTTGAATGGTTTTCCCCTCTTTTTCGTTTTATGAAAAATCTTCAATTAGAGTTTATTATGAAAACAATATATAATCAATATGATTAATTATATATGTGTACTTTTGAGTTTGTTTTCAAAACTTAGTTTTATGAATAAAGCATTGGTTGATCTTTAAGTTAATATGTTTTCCTTTTGAAATCTTAAAACGTTTTGTATCAAATCATCTATTAAGTTAAACTCAATATGAGGAGTGTGAATAATAATGTAGTCGATCATATTCTATAATTATGCACATCTTCACAATATTAACTTGCAACTATAACACAATCAATCATCATGACAATATAAGCAACACCTAACACATATATGCAAGCATAGATATAAAGTGATAAATGCAAGAGTAAATGTAAAGAGATAAGATAAAGAAGATGCAAACCGGACACGATGATTTATAGTGGTTCGGCTACAAGGACACCTTCCTTGCCCTACTCCACTCCCCGAGTACCACACTCGAGAGTTTTCTTCACTACACAACAAGCTCCTTTTTGGCGGAGAAAACCTTACATAACTTTTGCTTACACCATTTAACGACACTAAGCTAAATGTCGAGTTCTAATAGTAGCTAGAACCAATCTCACACCACAACACACCTTCTTCACAACACTACTACTACACAACTTATCACACCTTCACAACACACCTATTTCTTCACGGCTTCACGACTTCTTCATGGCTTCACAACTTCACGACTTCTTCACTACTTCACAACTTCTTCTATACTCCACTACATACTCACACATCTATTACTTCACACCTACATAACTTCTCCACACTACTACTTCTTCACACTACTTCTTACTCACTCATAAACTCACTACTAAGTAAGATCATCTTGATCTACTTATTACATATACAAAGCTCACAACTTTACATAAGCACTAACTACATCTTTGGCTTTATGATGGGGAGGATTCTTCTCTTGCACTTTGAGATATGAGAGATTGGATCACTTGAAACAAAGATTAATAATCTTATGATCAAAGGGTTTTAGAAGGATGTTTAGAGAGAATTGGATCTGAAAATATTTGTGCAAAGAGGTGAGAAAAATTCCAGGTTTGAGGTGGTATTTATAGGGAAAAATTTCTGACAAAATCTGACAGGGAGCGTGGCCGGTCCCCTTAATTGTGTGCCGGTCCCCTTAATTATTAAGGGGACCACCTAGTATAATTAAGGGGGCCGCCTAAGAAAAAAATATTTTTTCTTCAGATTTTTTTTCTTTTTGTGGGGGAGGTTTTTCCTGAAGAATGTGGCCGTTTTTTGGGTAGAAATTTGAATTCAAAATGTTTATTTTGAATAAAACATTTCTTATAAATACAAAAATGTTTTGTATAAGTTTAGAAATGTTTGTCCCATTTTAATAAAATGTAAGGTTTGTAAAAATAAAAATTCCTTTGATCATAAAATGCATTAGACACTTTGTTTATTCATACCTTAAGTGATATGGATGCTAAAGCAAATATTTACGACTAAATACTTGTTTACGTCATAATTTGTAGTTCAATGCGTTTACGTTTTGTGATTATCAAAACATAGAGATATCGATATATGTTAATAATGTTTTTAGACATTATTTATATCAACAATCTCCCCCTTTTTGATGATTACAAAACCTAAACTCATTAAGTCTAAAAATTAATTTTTAGACAAGTACTTAGTGAGTTTATATTCACTTCTCCCCCTTTTTGTAGAATCAAAAAGGTTATGCCGTCTAGATTCATAAATGAAGTTAGACGGGGATGAAAGCTCCCCCTTGATGTGTGCTCCCCTCGTTCGATGGCACCAAGGGATCGAGAAATGGATTGCTCGCAAGAAAAGTATTAGAAGCACAAGCATATATAGAAGAGTAACAAGCATAGCAAACAAATATTAAGGATACATAACAAGCATAGCAAATAACAAGCATAGCAAACAAATATTAAGGATACATAACAATTAATTCAAAGTGATTATGTTAAAAGATCCTAATTTGCCAAAGAGAGCCATTGGACTTGCTTGTAACAAAAGGTTGGTTGATTCGTATTTGAAAGTGAAAATCATAAGCATGTAGTATGCTTAGATGGTTGATGATTGAGTGTTTGGAATGAAGATGGTTGAGTAGGGTAAGGTTGTTGGATTAATGGAGGTATATGTTTGGGTCTTGAATGTTGGAGAGTTTGGTGGTGGAGAGTTTGTAGCGGAAGAGGTTGATTAAGGTTTTGGATGTTGTTCAAGTGAGGGTATTGGATATGATCTAGTGAGAAGATATTCAATCCAAGTGAAGTGTTCATTGAATGCAATGGTTTTTAGGAGAAAGATGCAACAAGGTCAATTGTTGACATGCTTCTCAAGTTGATTTAAGTTGTGTGGTGATGAGGGTGATCTAGATGAAGGTGGATCCAAATTGCGTTGAGCAAGATGTAAGGCTAAAAGAGCACTAAGCTCATGGGCTTCTTTTAGCGCCTCAACGAACTTCAAGTGTTCGGAGGAAGGTGATGGTGGTGGAGCATGATAATAGTCTTGGGTGAGGGTTTGAACATGCAACATAGGAATGGCATGTGAAGTTGTAGGATGTGGTGGTGATACTCTTGGTGGTGTAGACATGTTTGAGCTTGGGTAATCATGAAAACATGATATGGGTGGAAGAGATGCTTCATGAGTGGATGGTGTTTTTGTTGAATGAGCATCACGTAAAGTGTTGGTAATGAGGTTGGGATTATTGTTTTGGGATTGTGCATGCTCATCATAAGAACGAACATTAGTGGAAGCACGAATGGATGATATTTTGTTAAATGGATCATTTGTGTGAGAGTGAGGTTTAGGTGTTGGTTGATTATGAACAACATCACTTGAGTTGTGAAAAGATTATGAGGTTTGAGTGTAATGTAGAAGGATATGGGTGAGTAAAGATTTTTAATATGTTGAAGACATAGGAGGAATTTGGTGTTGGATGTTTGACAACATCATTTGGTTTGACGGGCTTTGAGTGGAAGTTAGGCTTACTTCTCCAAACGGTTTGGTGGTTTTGGTTTAATGGGAGAGGTCATGAAGAGATGAGAATAGATTGAGAGGAATGAGAGTGTTTATAATGTAGGATTGGTGGGATTAAAGATGTATAGATTTTGATAGAGGGTTTAGGATAAAATAGGTTTATGAATTTTGGGAAGTGTAGGATGAAATGGGCTAAAAAGTAGAAAAAGGAAACAACACCTTCGACCATCAGATGGCCGGTCCCCTTAATTGGAGGCCGGTCCCCTTAATAATTATGGGGGCCGCCTTATGATTTAAGGGGGCCGCCCATCTGGTGATTCCCAGATTGCCAGAAAAGGGTTTTTGGTAGTGAATTGCAGAAAGGTTGTGTTTTTGGTTTCAAACAAGTCCAACTCTTTGAGGCAATTAAGCATATATTAATTTTGTAGGTAATTATGTAGCCAAAGCATGTTAATCAAAGGGATTAAGTGAACAAGAAATTTCATCTAGCATGCAAACATACTCATCAAGCAAGTAAAATATAAGTGCTAGGAAACACTAAGCAACATCAAGTATTTCATAACTACATAACTAGGAGGATTAATCCTAATGTGTATCAATGTGCAATAAGTGGGTAGTTATGATAGCATGGATTTCTAGACTTGTTACAAACAAAGTCTTAATGAACAAACCATGGTCCTCTTGATTTGATTTAGTTCACTTATAAGTGTCATTTATGTAAATATAGATGACAAATATGAGATCACCATGCATGATTTTAAAAGAGATGTTTTTAGCATTATTCAACAATGTTTGAAAGTAAGTTTTCACTTAGATGTGAGAGTTATTTGAATAAAATAGATTGGGTTTTTACTTCAATATGTGTGAATAAATGGTAAAGAATATTTTCCCAATCTTTAGTTTTGATCAAAACAAAATTGTGGATATTGATAGTGAAAACATGTTATTTAAAAGTGGGATAGTTATTTGAAAAACTATTTTCCAAAATGTGAGGTTTTTGCATATTTTTAGAGATATTAGATTTTTGACAACAAATATCATGAATCAAATATTTAAAAAAATATATGTTTATTAAAGATCTCATGCTTAAGAGGGTTGGTTAAGCCTATTATTATCTCATGCTATCGTTTCTACATATCCTATGATCCTAAAGGAAATGAAGACGATAATTTATATGTTAGATGCGAGAGTGTTGAATGGGGTATAACCTAACATCTATAGTTCCTTTGTTTTCGCACGCTTATCTAACTTAATGGCATAAATCTAGGAATGAAAGAATCTAATGAGAAGCAAGGTTCATAAAAGTAAACTAGCGTTAGGTATATATAGGAAGAGGAATTTAATCAAGTTGGAGAATGAGTATGAGACTATTACTAGTGGTGCTCAATTCAGGCTAAACACGACCATTTTTACGGGTTACACACACCCAACTTCTCACATAGAAGCAATTCAACAGTTAGGTTAAATTGAATTTCTAGTCAATAGATTCTCCAGTAGTCATTCTCTTTTTAGAAGAAATCGAGTTCCTAAATTTACCTATCGAAGATTACCAAATATGAAGTTTGCTTGATTCACTAATACTTGGCTTAATGTGACTCAAACATCATGTTTTTATGAAGGTAAATCTAGATGATATATTTTATTCACGATCCTAATAGAGACGTGTTGAATGTTTAGATAAGAGTAAACAATTTTTTTTTTTTTTTTTTTTAATCCTTTCTTCATGATTTACCGGTTGTTTGGTTTTGATGACATATTACTTGATTTAATAACTGTGCTAGATTTAAGAGTGCACCTTAGCATCTCTTGTGAAATGAATCTCATTAAGATTATTTATCTTAAATGAGTTTGTGATTCTCAACTGATATCAAAACTAGACATTAAAATATTTTTAAACAAGTATTATTTTCTATGATTTTTGCCAATGTTGTATATCATACTTTAACAAGCATTTGAAAAAAAAAATTACTTGTTTATGGATTGTGACAAGTTATTTTTCAATTCTAATAACTTGTATTATTAAAAAAAAAAAAGTAGTGCATTATCTTGTAACACAACCATTCATGCTACAAAGAAAATGAAATACATAGAATATATAGTGTGTATTATTCTTAAATATGTATTTTATCTTGAAGTGATAATTTTAAGTAGTGTGAGCAAAGTTTACATATGTTGTTAGTTTGCTCATGTTTGGTTTTTCGGATATGACACATTTATCCATTGCATTGCAATGTAAATTGCTTGAATATTTCGGACGAAACATCCAAGTCGTCAATCCTACTTTATTGTATATTTTATGAATGTGTTTAAAATGTTATTCTAATGTTTGGAACACAATTATTGGACAAGTAGATTCAATATGACATTATCAACACAAGTGTGAGTTATGATCCAATGCATACTCTTTTCATCTACAAAGGATGTAACTATTTTCATATCAATCTAGTGTGATTGAGTATGTAGATTCAAGACTATATCTTTTGTTTTAATTTGATATAATCTTGAAGCTAAACAAATAGCAATCCAATTTCTTGTCCACACTCAAAAATGTGTCAATTAGATTTGATAAATATATCAACCATAATTTGAATAACGAATTGATATAATATCAAGATCTTTCTTGACCCTCACGGACACTCATTTGAAATAAATAAACATTTTGATAGTGTGTTTCATTAATCCTAAGATTATTTATTAGTGAATGATTGAAAGTTGACTTATTATTTCATGATTGTTATATGTTTTGTTTTTGTGAAAGACTCTTCATTTTTATTTATTATGAACACACTTAGATTTTGAAAATACTTTTTCTTTTATATAACTATTAATGTTTTATAATGATTTAGTTTCTCTTATTAAACATCTTAAGGTAAAACAAGCTAATTTGTAGAAAATATTTAAGTGTGTTGTAAAGAATAGATTAAATTGTTTGAAATGTTTAGGTGACTAGATTGAACTCATTTACAAGATGTTTGAGTAACATTAAGCCATCTATACCTATATGCAATGCAAGCATATTATAACAATCCTAATGCAAGAAATCTAGCATAAGATCTAGTTAAGTATAAATCGGAAAACTAGCTATAAACTAATAGGGCACATATGCATAGATATACACATAGCTAAACTTCTAATAGCAACAATCATTTAATACATTCAATTAAGAAAATAAAATCACAAAGAAGTTCACATAACACATAAAACACTTGTCGTCGTTTTGTGTATTATATACACCAATGTTTACTTAGCTCGAATTTATTTGAAAATAAAATAGTTTCCTCCCCATTCTATAATTTAATTAAGATCAATATTTTGAAAACATAAATACTTAATTTTTCAAAAGTATATCAACTAGGAATGCCCGACTCGAAGGAAAAGGTAAAACAAAAGTTTTACGTTAAAACGAAACACAAATTTTTGACCACCGTATAGTATTTTGACTTTCTTAGTTATTTAAGTTTGTAATGGTTACTTGTAAGTATTTTTAAATGAAAGTAGACTCAATTACCTTTAAAACGCCGGGTGGCACGACTTCTACGGAGTTACGGTTAATTTTATATGATTTTTCAAAGTTTTTGAAAAACTGTCGAACAGACAGGCGGACCCCTTAAATAATTAAGGGGACCGCCCAGTATTTAAGGGGGCCGCCCAGAAAATTAAGGGGGCCGCCCATCTGGTACTCAAAATTTCATTTTTTTGTAAAAAATTGTTTTCTGACCTTTCGGAAAGGTGTGTAACTTTCTGATTTTGATACCGAACATATAACACTTGTTTTAAACATAATCTTATATCGAGCTAGTATAATTAGTGTATATAGTATCAAAACTAATACAAGTTAATCAACAAAAATACTTTTCATATTTAATCCTCCTTAATGAGTAATTTGATACATGGATCGTACTCAATTTTTAAAACCATTTGTTTTGAAAATTTGAGCGACGTGGCTCTGATACCAATTGTGGAAAACAAGAAGGGGGGGTTGAATGGTTTTCCCCTCTTTTTCGTTTTATGAAAAATCTTCAATTAGAGTTTATTATGAAAACAATATATAATCAATATGATTAATTATATATGTGTACTTTTGAGTTTGTTTTCAAAACTTAGTTTTATGAATAAAGCATTGGTTGATCTTTAAGTTAATATGTTTTCCTTTTGAAATCTTAAAACGTTTTGTATCAAATCATCTATTAAGTTAAACTCAATATGAGGAGTGTGAATAATAATGTAGTCGATCATATTCTATAATTATGCACATCTTCACAATATTAACTTGCAACTATAACACAATCAATCATCATGACAATATAAGCAACACCTAACACATATATGCAAGTATAGATATAAAGTGATAAATGCAAGAGTAAATGTAAAGAGATAAGATAAAGAAGATGCAAACCGGACACAATGATTTATAGTGGTTCGGCTACAAGGACACCTTCCTTGCCCTACTCCACTCACCGAGTACCACACTCGAGAGTTTTCTTCACTACACAACAAGCTCCTTTTTGGCGGAGAAAACCTTACATAACTTTTGCTTACACCATTTAACGACACTAAGCTAAATGTCGAGTTCTAATAGTAGCTAGAACCAATCTCACACCACAACACACCTTCTCCACAACACTACTACTACACAACTTTATCACACCTTCACAACACACCTATTTCTTCACGGCTTCACGACTTCTTCATGGCTTCACAACTTCACGACTTCTTCACTACTTCACAACTTCTTCTATACTCCACTACATACTCACACATCTATTACTTCACACCTACATAACTTCTCCACACTACTACTTCTTCACACTACTTCTTACTCACTCATAAACTCACTACTAAGTAAGATCATCTTGATCTACTTATTACATATACAAAGCTCACAACTTTACATAAGCACTAACTACATCTATGGCTTTATGATGGGGAGGATTCTTCTCTTGCACTTTGAGATATGAGAGATTGGATCACTTGAAATAAAGATTAATAATCTTATGATCAAAGGGTTTTAGAAGGATGTTTAGAGAGAATTGGATCTGAAAATATTTGTGCAAAGAGGTGAGAAAAATTCCAAGTTTGAGGTGGTATTTATAGGGAAAACTTTCTGACAAAATCTGACAGGGAGCGTGGCCGGTCCCCTTAATTGTGTGCCGGTCCCCTTAATTATTAAGGGGACCGCCTAGTATAATTAAGGGGGCCACCTAAGAAAAAAATATTTTTTCTTCAGATTTTTTTTCTTTTTGTGGGGGAGGTTTTTCCTGAAGAATGTGGCCGTTTTTTGGGTAGAAATTTGAATTCAAAATGTTTATTTTGAATAAAACATTTCTTATAAATACAAAAATGTTTTGTATAAGTTTAGAAATGTTTGTCCCATTTTAATAAAATGTAAGGTTTGCAAAAATAAAAATTCCTTTGATCATAAAATGCATTAGACACTTTGTTTATTCATACCTTAAGTGATATGGATGCTAAAGCAAATATTTACGACTAAATACTTGTTTACGTCATAATTTGTAGTTCAATGAGTTTACGTTTTGTGATTATCAAAACATAGAGATATCGATATATGTTAATAATGTTTTTAGACATTATTTATATCAACAGACCTCCCACACAGGTTCTTGGCCTGGCTTGCCTAAGAAAACAGACTTCTTTTGATGACAAGAGAAGGACTGCTCAAAAGGGAAAGCAAAGCTATGAGGGCAAGGGTAAAAGGCCTATGGAGTAGGTGTGTGGAGCTTGGTAGTAGGTTGATGTAGTCTTGTGTTTATGTTGTCTTTGTTGTGTCTGTGTCTGTATCTTGAAAACAAGAATGGTGTTGTACTTCTGAATGGTAGTTGTAAGAACATGAATGAATAAAATCCTTTCTTTTGAATGATATATGTAGCCTCCCCTCAAATAATGACTATCTAATAACTACTTATGCCTCCCCTAAAAAATAGCTTACATATTAATCATGCCAATACTCACAACCAAGAAAGTAAATCTGGAAACATCAAAGCCCTTTGTGAGTAGATCTGCTACATTATCATCAGTATGAACTTTAACCACATTGATAAGCCTTTGTTCATAGCAATCTCTTATAAAGTGATGTCTAATCTGAATGTGCTTGGTCTTGGAATGATAGACTGGATTCTTAACAATACAGATGGTACTCTCATTATCAATGTTGATAGGAGTATTCTTGAAATTGAATCCATAATCCAAAAGCTGATTCTGCAACCAAAGTACTTGTGCACAACAGCTTGCAGCAGCTACATACTCTGCTTCTGTGGAAGAAGTTGCTGCAATTGTTTGCTTCTTACATTACCATGACACTAATATGCTTCCAAGGTACTGGCATCCTCCAGTTGTGGACCTTCTATCATAGTTATCTCCAGCATAATCACTATCTGAGAAGGCATGGAGATGGAAAGGTGAATCCCTAGGATACCATAATCCTAGCTTAGGTTGTTGCCTAAGATACCTGAAAATCCTCTTGACATCATTCAAATGAGATACTTTTGGATTAACCTGATGTCTTGCACATAAGCTCACAGCAAAAGTAATATCAGGTCTTGATGCAGTTAAATACATAAGACATCTAATCATAGACCTGTATAGTGTGACATCAACATCTTCTCCATCTTCATCTTTTCCCAAAGGTTTGTTAGTATCCACTAGTGTAGATGTAGGCCTAACAGTTGTAAAAGTGGATCTCTTAAGAATATCTGCAACATACTTATCTTAACAAATATAAATCCCACTGCTTGACTGTTGCACTTGAAGGCCTAAGAAAAATGTTAATTCTCCCATGGAACACATCTGAAACTCTTTCTGCATAAGATCTTCAAATTCCTTCACCATGGATTGCTTGGTAGCACCAAAAATAATATCATCTACATATACTTGAACAAGCATAATATCCTTCTTATCTCTCTTGATAAACAAAGTCTTGTTAATAGCTCCTCTTCTATAACCATGTTGCAATAGAAAATTGGAAAGCCTTTCATACCAAGCTCTTGGAGCTTGATGAAGTCCATAAAGAGCTTTTACTACCTTGTAGACTTTGTTTGGATGTGCAGGATCTTCAAAACCAGGAGGCTGTTTGACATAAACTTCTTCTGTGATTTTTCCATATAGAAAAGCACTTTTAACATCCATCTGATATACAGGGAATCCCATATAAGATGCAAAAGCCAAAAATAGCCTGATGGCTTCAAGCCTTACCACAGGAGTAAAAACTTCATCATAGTCTACTCCTTCTTCCTATCTATATCCTTGAGCCACTAACCTTGCCTTGTTCTTAATAACATTCCCTCTTTCATCTCTTTTTACTCTGAAAACCCATTTAGTTCCAATAAGTGTCTTTCCATCAGGTAAATCACATAATACCCAAACTTCTTGAAGTTTAAACTGTAGAAGTTCTTCTTGCATAGCCTCCACCCAACTTTCCTTGGCTAATGCTTGTTTGATATTCTTGGGCTCTTCCTGAGATAGAAAACAAGCAAATAAACACAACTTCTGATCCTTGTGATTCACCCTATTTTGCGTGTAGATAAAACTAAGTAAAGAAGTATGTTGTTGAGACATATTCTTGGCCTTAGTCCTTGTGAGCACCCCTGATGATGAGGGTCCAGTAATATTGGTAACAGGATGAGTTTATGAATTCTGAGAGTAGGAGTTGGTGAGACTTCAAGATTATCTTCCAAATTAGTTATATCAGGATCTTCATTAGAATCTGAGAAAATGCCTTCTTGATCCAATTCATCATCAGTGTCTTCCAAAGTAATTGTGTTTGGATCAGCAGTATCTTCTAAGTCAGGCATATTAGGATCATGAACAGCATCAGTATTTATCCAATTTGAAGTATTCAATGGTTGAAAAGTACTTTCAAATGGATTAGCATTACTTTGGGGTAAAGTACTGGTTGTTTCTTTTGCCTTTTTCTTTTCTGCTTCATAAGATCTCCTTTGTTCATCATCATACAACTTAGCCATTGTTTCTTGAAAAAGCATCCTAGAAAGTTCATCTTGAATGGCTTGATCTTCTGCAGATACTAGTATTTGTGGTGGAACAATACATTGAGGATCAACAGTACTGTTAGGTTGAGAAGTACCTTTCTTCTCATCATTGGCATTATCTTTTGGCTCATCTTCAGATCTTAAATTAACATCATGAACAATGTACTGTGCTTCTTCTTCAGTGGGAGCAACTTGATTTTCTTCCCTTACAGGTACATAATTCATTGATGAAGACATTAAATCAAGATCAAACATCCAATCAGGACCTTTACCTTTAGAATTCTCTTGTTCTTCCAAAAAATCAAGATGAAGACATTCTTGTACCTTCTTGGTAGCCCTATTGTACACTCTGAATCCTTTGCTATTTGTACAATATCCCAATAAATATCCTTCATCTGACTTCTCATCAAATTTGCCCAAATTATCAGCAATATTTAAGATGGTTAGGGGACATCCAAAAGGTTTCATAAACTTGATGCTTGGCTTCTTTCCCATGAGTAACTCATAATGTGTCTTCATTTGAGGTTTAGTCACTGATACTCTATTCAATACATAGCAAGCAGCACTTACAGCTTCAGCCCAGAATGGAACAGGTAGTTGAGAGTCTGCAAGCATTGTTCTTGCTGCTTCTATAAGAGTTCTATTCTTTCTTTCTACAACTCCATTTTGTTGAGGAGTTCTAGCAATACTGAACTCTCTTTTAATTCCTTTCTTGGCACAAAATTCATCCATAAGCTGATTCTTGAACTCAGTCCCATTATCACATCTAATGTCTCTAACCTTGAGTCTTAACTGATTTTCAAGTGCTATAATTAGGTCATGAATATCATAAAAAGGTTCATCTTTAAAACATAAGAAAAAGACCCAACTAAATCTGCTATAGTCATCTGTGACAACCAAACAGTACTTCTTCTTGTTCAGACTAACAACTGAAACAGGTCCAAACAGATCCATGTGCAGCAATTCCAAAGGCTCTCTAATAGTCTTCTCATCAATCTTCTTACAAGAGGCCTTGTGCTGTTTACCCTTCTTACAAGCAAGACATGTGTGTTCATTCTTGAATTTCTTAGAAGGTAAACCTCTAACTAGATTACCTCTGACCAGCTTATTGATATTCTTGAAATTAACATGTCCCAGTCTTCTGTGCCATTGATGTGCTTCCTCCATAGATGCTCCTGCAATCAAACATGTTGCTCTTTCAGCAGAATTTACATTCTTCAAGTCTATGCTGTACACATCATTAGTTCTTGGTGCTCTCAGCAACACCAAGTTTCTATCTTCTAACTTGAAATCAGGAGAAAGTATAAGACATTCTGTGTCAAAGAATAACACAGGGTACTTCTTATCACAAATCTGAGAGACTGACAAAAGATTGAATTTGAGCTCCTTCACATATCTAACATCTTCAAAATCAATGTTTCCTGCTTTGATAGTTCCTTTGCCAGTTATTCTTCCTCCATCAGGATCATTCCCAAATGCAACTTTTCCTCCATAATAAGCTTTAAAATCTGACAAGAGCTCCTTTTCTCCTGATCTTTAAGCTCCTCCTCTGGGTTGCCCTGCATTCACATAAAAAAGGTTAGTTATTTTTAGGAACCCAAGCCATTACTGACTTGTGTTCCCCTTGTGGAGTGACATACTCAAAATTTTTGAGTATGTAATCACCACTGTCTTTGAAAGCATGATCAAGAGTTAAGGTTTTTGTTTCTAAAATTGTTGTTTTTTCAAGATCACTTGTCCCTTTTTTATCCTTAACTTCTGAAAGTACTTGTTTTTCCCCAGCAGTACCTTCTTTCTTAACCCATTTAGTTGTAACTTTATGAGTTGGGTTCTGTGTCCTAGCATCGTTTCTTGTGTTGTAAGGCTTTCTAGGGTTGTAATGATTTTGCCTCCTAGATCTTACACTTGATTGTTTGTTAGAAACATTAGGGAACTTTCTATCAGTACTTTGTGAAGGTACTGAGGGTTTGGAGTATGACCTTTTCTGATGAGGGTACCTATAGTCTTTTGAGAAATTAATATGGTTGACCCTATTTGTATAGTTCCAAACTGGTTTGTTGTCCCTTTGCTTATTCTCCCTATGACTTGGTTGTGCAGTTCTGGTCTTTGGATATTTACTTAGGTATTATGAATGATAATCACAGTCTTTAATCAAATGATGAGGACTGTAACAAACATAATAGACCTTTGGACAAATATCCCCAAATCCCCTTCCATAAGTGTTTCTAAAATTAGCAGTATTTTGAAAGAATTTTCTTTGAGGTACTGCTGAGTGATCAGCAGTATTCCTAAAAGAGTTTGAAGGTACTGCTTGTTTTGAAAACTTGGTCTCTTCTACCTTAGGTGCTTCGACAGATTTTTCTAAAGTTTCAGGATTAAATTTACTTTTAAGCTTTTTCCTAAACTCTAGATTATCTACACCATAGCAATCAACATCTTTTCTAGGTGGTTGAAAGCTACCTGGGGGGTGAGGAACTGCATTATAACCCTTTTCTTTCTGAAATACAGGAGGTGTTGGACTAGGGGATTCCACATCACTAGAAGTGTTTTCATCTAGACTTATGAACTCTTCATCACTAGTGGAGGTATCAACTGTAAGATTTAGTTCCTTGCTCTTAAATGGAATACCTTCATTGCTATCATAACCTAGGCCTGTCTTAATATTGGATGTTCTTTGCTTTTCAACAAATTGAACATGTGACACACCAGCCTCATTCCATACAGCAAGTTTTTCTAACAACTTATCCCTTTCAGCAGTCACTTTTTCTAGTTCAGACACCTTGCAACCTAGTTTTCAATCATTCAACTTAACTGGGTAATCCTTTTGTTTATATGTTTCAAGCCATGCTACTTCATTGTTTTCATGTGTAAGAATTTTGGCTTCCATTGACTCTAAAGTTAATTGATAACCAGTTATCTCAGCCCTAGCTTTTTAAAATTTCTCTCTTTCAGCTACATACTCAGTAAGTAACTTTTGATACATATCATTACACTTAGAGCATACCTCAGAGTTAGTGGATGAACTTGGTGAAGCAGCTACCATAGCAAGCTGAACAGGTGCTTCTTTAAACTCCATGCTCCAATCAAAGCTTCCTAACTCATCTCTTGACTCCAAAGCAGCATATCCAGGCTCTTCATCAAATGCTGTGCTCCAGTCTTCCAATGCAACCATTAAATAGGTTACAGGTTCATCATCAAACTCATTGGACCAATCAATCTCTGACAGATTCTCTTGAGCTACCAAAGCTTTTGGTTTTGGTTCAGTAATTGGAATCTCTTTTCTTTCAGGCTTGGGTGGTTCAATCATCTTGTTTGCTTGATACTTTGCAAATTTGCACTCCCTTGCAAAGTGACCAGTCCTTTGACAGTTGAAACACTTAATCTTGGACTTGTCAAATGTTATTCCTTGTTTAGCTCTGAAGTTGATGCCTTTTCCTGTCTTGTTCACATACTTCTTGATCCTTGCAGTGAGCATAGCAACTTGCCATCTGATATCAATTTCTTCCAAAGCATCATCATCTATTTGCAATACATCTTCTTGATAGGTGACAGGCAGAGATGCTTGTTGAGCAAAGAATGAACATAGAACATTATCTGAGGTGGGAGTAAGTGATTGTGATGAATTGGTGGTGACCATTGTTGTGCATGGAACCTGTGTTTCAGTCACAGTACTTTGAACAGGGTAAACAGTACCTTTGTTAGAAGTACTGCTTCTCTTTTCAGAAGAGACAAAAGCATTGTTCTGTTGTGTGCTTGATCCTGTAGTACCATTCATCTCATGCTCATACACCTTCATATTGTTGTAAAGATCATCAAAGTCCATAGTATCCAGCCCTGATTGTCCTCTGATCATAGTAGCAACTACATGCCATGCTGATGGCAAACTCCTTAGAAACTTTAAATTAGCATCTTCAACTGATGCCTCAGCATCATATAGTTCTAGCATACTCAAAAGTTGTTGAAATCTTTCATAAGCAGAATCAAGACCTTCTCTTTCACCAACAGTGAAAGTTTCAAATTGTTGCTTTAGCAAATTCCTATGCATCTTCTTGGAAGCATCATTACCTCCAAACTTCTTCTTTATTGCAGCCCATAGTTGTTTGGCATCTTTGGCATCATGAAACTTTAGTAGGTGACCATCAGGAATAGCAGAAAGCAGTATGTTGAGTGCTTTGTCTTGATTTCTTTTGGTAGCAGCAGGTACAGTTATTTTTGGTGGTGTTGGTTGTCCAGGTACCTCTACTGGTTCATCAATTTACATGTTACCATTGACAATCACATCCCATATAGCATGGTCTGTGATGGCAATGTACTGCCTCATCTTCATGGCCCATAGGTTATATTATCCCTTCTTAACAATAGGGATTCTAACAGCAGTGATTGAGGGAGCAGGTGCAGCATCTGTCGACATCTTGAAGGGTTTGTAGTGAAGTCGGTTTAAAGGTTTTAAAGGTTTGTCTTCTTAATCAGAGTTTCCAACACAAGCTCTGATACCACTTGTTGGATCGATATACTCTGACCAAACTACTTTGTAGCTTGTAAGGGTTTAACAATATTGAGTAAACTCAACACTATTAATATTGAAACACTGTTTTACTTTGTAAAGTATGCGGAATCTACTAACACAAAGCTTAAGACGAACTTTTATATTAACCAAACTTTGAACCTGCTTTGTTACACAGATTCACTAACAATCCCTAACTATTAACTTTGATCGACTTCTAAACGTATCTAAGACTTGTAAAACTTATATCGACCAATACCTCTTAAGGCTCTTTATATAGATAACCTTAAGTCGGTTTACAACATGTAATCCTTGAACGACAAGTAATTATCCCTAAGTAATTCTAGAATATTCGTTTAATATTACACATTAATCCTTATCTAATATTGCATATCAGTCCTTGTTTCCTTCGAAGTACTTTAAGCATTCTTCAATAACAGCAGTACTTTGACTTTATTCTTCATGCAGCAGTACTTTGACATCCAGAAGTACTTTGATATTTCATATCCCAACAATTTGCATGCTTGAGAGCCCAATAGGCTTTGTGCTCAAGCTCAATTGGTAGATGGCACGCTTTCCCGTACACAAGCTTGTAAGGTGTACACCCAATGGGTGTTTTGTAAGCCGTACGGAAAGCCCAGAGTGCATCATCTAGTTTATCTGACCACGATGCACGACTTTCACCAACAGTTCTTTCTAAAATTATCTTAATGCCCCGATTGGAAACTTCTACTTGTCCACTTGTTTGTGGGTGGTACGCAGTAGAAAGACGGTGAGTTACACCGTGCTTTTGCCTGACTTTATCAAATTTGTCATTGCAAAAATGCGTACCACGATCACTGATAATAGCACGTGGAGTTTCAAATCAAGCAAAAAGAGCTTTCAAGAATTTCACAACTACTCGGGCATCATTTGTGGGTAAAGCTTTCGCTTCAACCCATTTTGAAAAATAGTCAACAGCCACGAGTATATATTTGTTACCATGAGAAGACGGAAATGGCCCCATAAAGTCTATGCCCCATACGTCAAAGATTTCACAAACTTGAATTGCATTTTGAGGCATTTCGTTCTTTTGTGAAATATTCCCGTGACGTTGACAAGCGTCACAGGACTTGACCAATTCTTGGGCATCCTTATAGATTGTGGGCCAATAAAATCCGGAATCAAACACCTTTTTGGCGGTGTAGTTTGGATTGTGGTGGCCCCCCGTGGGACCAGAATGGCAAGCCTTGAGAATTTCAGTGGCTTCTTGACCATAAACACACCGCCGGATGACTTGATTCGCACAGATTTTGAACAGGTAGGGGTCGTCCCAGAAGTAATGTTTTACATCTTTGAAGAATTTATTTTTCTGTTGGGACGACATTCCTTTCACACCAAAGTTACCCGCATGGTAGTTTGCAGAATCGGCAAACCATGGGGTAATCGAGTCTCCACGAAAAGAAACCGCATTGAGGGTTTCGAGAGGAAATGTTTCGTTTATTTCCTTTCGAAAGCATCTTGGTAAGGGTTTTCAAGACGGGAGAGATGATCAGCAGCTAAGTTCTCAGCTCCGTTTTTATCACGAATAATGATATCAAATTCTTGCAAGAGGAGAACCCAACGGAGTAGTCTCGGCTTTGCATCTTGTTTTGCAAAGAGATACTTCAAAGCCGAGTGATCCGTATACACTATGCTCTTGGTCAATATCAAGTATGGCCGGAATTTTTCAAAGGCATACACCACAGCTAATAATTCTTTTTCAGTGGTGGTGTAATGACTTTGAGCCTCACTCATAGTTTTGCTCGCATAGTGTATAGGATGAAAGTGTTTTGTTTTCGTTGCCCCAAGACTGCCCCTATTGCATAATCACTAGCATCACACATGAGTTCGAATGGCAAGTCCCAATCGGGGGCAACAATGTTGGGAATTATTGATTTGATGATACAAAATAATAAGAATGAAACACGAAGGACTTAAAGTGACATGGAAGAATTCTTCAATTAATGATGAATAAAAGACAAGGGACTTACTTGTTAAAGAATATTTATTTATTAGTCTCTCGTATTAATTTGTAAACCCTAAAGCTCTACTATATAAAGAGATCAAGGGTGTAGGGTTTTATGTACAAGTCTTCCATTATGTAGTTGACTAAAGGTGTGTGTGTGTGTGTGTGTAAACCTAGGCGTAGGGAAAACGTCTAGAGTTAGGGTTAGTGGTTAGTTCAGCCCCAAGGTCAAGTCCTTGATCCTTGTTACAAGGTGTGTAACAAGTTCTACCTTGATCAAGTAGAATTGGGGCTGTAGATGTTTGTAATAGAGATGATGACGAAGAACCTTATTGATAATAAAGATGTTTTGTTTATTCCGCTGCGTACATGTTATTAATCTTTATTATTGTTTAATCCCTAAATGAGGTCTAAACAACCTCGAGCTAAACAATTCTAACATGTGGCATCAGAGCTAGGTTAGCTCATGATCTAGGGATTTACAAGGTTTATGTGTCGAAGAAAGAAGCAGCTCTAGAGTAAGATCAGTTTGTCGATGGTATCTAATTTAATTCAGTGTTCGTACCTTAATCTATCGCTTTCTCAATCATGGTAAGGTGAATTTAAATTGGTCGGTCAATAAATTACCTCGCACTGATTCATGATATTAATTGGGTAGTGATTCATAATTATTACATTTACCTTGTACTCCATACTAATTAAAGATGGGTCGGTCCTATATTAATTTAAGGGATAAATTAATCGGTGGCTATTGAATTAAATGGATCAGTTATGTTGTTATTTAAGGGCATGCTAAATGAACCCATTAATTCTACTAATCAAACACTAATCATTAATTAATTATTATTTTTTTACTTAAAGTTCTCACATTATTATGCTAATCATTGAATTTTTCTTCTTATTACTTTTTATGTTATTATAAAGTAATAATCACTTACATTTTATTTTTTTTTTCTTCTTTTTTACTTATCTAAAAATATATATTTATAAAGTAAACAAATATTACAGATTGTTGCCATTATTATTTTTATTTTGATTTGATAACATTTTTCAAAACATAATGACTGGAAATTGAATGATCAAATATTTTATTCGTTCATCTATATATGAATCTAATCACATGTGGTTGAGAAACATCGTGGTTATAATTAGTGTTTTGAAACTCGGTCGACCCGGCCGGATTAACATGTTGAACTGGTTCCGGCAAAAAAAATCGGGTTTTTAAAAAAGGATTAACCGGTTAAATCGGACAGGTTTTAAACGACCCGAGTCAATCCGGTTCTCGAAACTCGGTCGGGTTTGTTTTTTTCTTTTTTTAATAGAAAACCGGGTTGTTCCGATGGTCGAACCGGTTGACCCGGTTGAAAAAAATAGTTTTTATTTATTTATTTATTTATTTTATTTTATTAAGTAGAAAACAGGGTTGACCCGATGATTGAATCGGTAATAAAAGTGCTAACTATTTAACCTATTAATAATTTTGGCGTTCTACTTTTGAAAAACATATATCTACTAGGCTATAAATTAGTTGGCCAAGCGGTATGTGAGATACAATTTTTGAGATAGGTTGTGTAGGGTGTAAAAAATTGCCGTTCTAAAAAAATAATAAAATAATAAAAAATATTTAAAATTGAAAAACATTTGCTCATCACAAAAATAATTATCGGGTACACAATGACGCGTGGATACCTTTCTAACAAAACCCATATATAATATATCTAATACTTAGTGTAACGTAGACATGTAATTGGAATACGAAAGCGAGGAAAAAGAATAAAAACAAAGTATTATTTTAAAAAGGTTACCTCAAAAATAAGATGCGTTAATATGCGGGAAAGTAATAAATATTACAGTATTAAATTTAGGGATGTGTCCCTACCATGGGGGTCCATCTACTTTAGTCAAAATGTACAAGTTTTAATGCAGACAGTATAGGCGGCGGCAGCACTGTCTTTCACAAACCCTCCCTACAGGGGTCCGGTTAACTCATGCCTAAATTTAAAGGTTAGTCAACTATAGTAGCAATAAGGATTGAAATGAAAATTTAAGGTTTAGATAGTGGATTAAGGGTAAATTTAGTAGTACCCGTTGTTTATTGCTGTCGTTTTCTGCCACGTGGGACGCTAATGGAATATAAATCTTGTACTGGTTTGCTATATTATAATGGATTGGTGATGAGCAGCTGAACGTCAAAAGCTAATTGTTGTGTACTGAATTTGAGATAAAGATATATAAACCTCGTACAAATCTGATTCTCTATCATGAACGTGGATCTGGACTTCAAATTCATTAATATTTGATTATGGAGCTGATTGGTGGATTCTTTATCATGGGTCGGTCATAGGTTTTTCAATTTATCGGATGAATATAATATATTAATTGCGCATGAGATGCTCTCTATGTGGCGACAAGATTATATGGATCAGTAGCAATATTGATAATTCAATGTGGGATGAATTAATTCTCAAGGTTCGTTTTTAATATATGTTATTGAGATAATGAGTCGGTGGTGAGCAGCTATGGGTCAATGGATTTTATTTGTTTGTGCAAACAGTGGTAAAGTTAAAGTGCTGCTTGATTGGTTTCTGACTTGACTCGATTGAAAGTACTGCTATGCTACAACTGTTCAACATTAATTATGCAGCTATGTCTAAAGTACTTCTATTACAAAGTACTGCTTCAAAGTACTTCTATTTCCAAAGTGCTGCTCGAAAAATCTTTCAAAGTACTGCTACTCCAACGTACTGCTGCTCCAAGGTACTGTTCATTCAAAGTACTGCTGCGAGACATGTAAAGAGTTTTATGGTTTAATACATATGCATGATTTACGAGCAGTGAAGGGAAGCCGAGATGGTTTTTTATGAGATTGGTTCTACTTTGGCTCTCGGTTAATTATGAGCAGTTTGTTAAATTACACACACAGGTTATGAGTTTCACACACACAAGATGGTTAGTTGGTTTATGTTCTTAAAGATTTTAACAGGCTCGTATTTGTTCACATTGGAAGAATTGATTACGAAGAAGATTGTTTATCACTTATTTGAAGTTGAAGTGGAGTTTCTTGGATACGTGTTCTTATCATATCTCAAAGACTTGATGAAGGTGTATTATCTACAAACTGAAGGTGCTTAATGTCACATTTGCTATCACTTTAAGAAGTTACGTTGTAGTGCTCAGTGTCTCATATTAGTTGAGGATTTTGTCAAGAGGTTGTGATCTACTTATATTTATGGTTTCGTATAAGTTTGAAGTCACAAGGTTAGTACAAGGTATAAGGCACAAGTTTGGGTTGTTCTACTTCTTCATCAAATTCGTTATACTTGATTTTCTTCACAAGTGATCATTACAAGGAGCTTACAGATTTGATGTTCATGCACCACTCAAGGGGAAGTGTTTGATTCTTACTACTATTGATTAGTATTACTACTGCTAGTTGGAGTTTCTATTGTTTTGGATTCATTTTTAGTAATCATTTTGGTGTTCTTCATGGAGGGCAATTCGAAACATTGGAAGGCTTGGATTGGAAGTTTGTGATATTGGTTCGTGGTGGTTAAGATCATTATTTGCATACGTTCCCTATTTGTTGATAACAAAAAGGGGAAGAGATGTTAGAAGAGATGTTGGAGTGGTATAGCATGGATTAAGGGGAAGACAAAGATTGTTTCATTCATGGCGAGATTTAATTATCTCAATTTCTCTACTTCATCTAGGGAAGTTCGTACAAGATTCGTGGTTGTTTTCTCATCATCAAATAGGGGAAGATTGTTGGGAATTATTGATTTGATGATACAAAACAATAAGAATGAAACACGAAGGACTTAAAGTGACATGGAAGAATTCTTCAATTAATGAAGAATAAAAGACAAGGGACTTGCTTGTTAAAAAATATTTATTTATTAGTCCCTCGTAGTAATTTGTAAACCCTAAAGCTCTACTATATAAAGAGATCAAGGGTGTAGGGTTTTATGTACAAGTCTTCCATTATGTAGTCGACTAAAGGTGTGTGTGTGTGTGTAAACCTAGGCGTAGGAAAAACGTCTAGAGTTAGGGTTAGTGGTTAGTTCAGCCTCAAGGTCAAGTCCTTGATCCCTGTTACAAGGTGTGTAACAAGTTCTACCTTGATCAAGTAGAATTGGGGCTGTAGATGTTTGTAATAGACATGATGACGAAGAACCTTATTGATAATAAAGATGTTTTGTTTATTCCGCTGCGTACATGTTATTAATCTTTATTATTGTTTAATCCCTAGATGAGGTCTAAACAACCTCGAGCTAAACAATTCTAACAAACAAGAATCGGTGCCTCAGTAAGCTTTTTATTTAATGTTTCAAAAGCTTCGATGCACTCGGGGGAGAAGATAAAAGGAGCGTCCTTCTCGAGGAGATGGGTCATAGGCCGGGCGATTTTAGAAAAATCTTGAATGAACCTACGATAGAAACCGGCATGACCCTAAAAGCTCCTAACATCTTTGACTGTAGTGGGATGAGGTAATTTTGCAATGACATCCACTTTGGCTTTGTCAACCTCAATCCCATTCTTTGAAATTTCATGGCCGAGGACAATGCCCTCTTTAACCATAAAGTGACTCTTCTCCCAATTTAGACATAACCTTGTGTCATCACAACGTTTGAGCATGTTGTGTAAATGGGAGAGACATGATTGAAACGAATCCCCAATGACCGAAAAATCGTCCATAAAGACCTCTATAGTTTTCCCGATCATGTCGGAAAATATGGCCTTCATACATCTTTGAAACGTGCCCGGAGCATTACACACTACTACAAAAAAATCACATAAAGACCGGTTAGAATGGCTCATAGAGAGTGGTTTAGGAACCACTCTAGGCGGGGGGGGGGGGGGGGGGGGGGGTATTTCTATAACCAAAACATATAGAAACCGGTTCCATAACCGGTTTCTAATATGAGCATCAAAACCTGTTTGCTAGTAGGAACCGGTGTCTACAACCGATGTCTACATGCCTCTATTATAGAATAAACCAGTTTTTATATAAGAACCGGTCTTGGTGAGAATTTCGTTTTAAAAAAAAATAATTTTTTAATTTTTGCAAAAAAAAAATATATAATTTTCATAATTCCATAATATACAACTAAAGTGCATATATCTTAATACATGACAATATAACTAACTACAATATATCAAATCGTCTCAACTTGACTCAAAACTTGTTTAACTAATTAAGCTAGAAAGGAATGTAGTAGCACAACAAGCTCGTCCATCAAGGCTCCAACAACAGCTTCATCAATTTCGATTGCAACTCCTTCCTACACAAATGTTTAAATGTGACATACTGATGACGCAGAATCCAAATAAAATCACAAAACTCGAAAGTTATTCACAAACCTGAGCTTCCATGGTACTAGCACCGAGATGAAGTGTAACAGTGACTTTTTCATGATTAACCAAAATGTTATCTTTCGGTGGTGGTTCTACAGTGTAAACTTCAAGTGCGCCTGCAAGCACTGTTCAGTTTAACGGATATCTATAATAGATAACAAGTAAAGGCGGAATTGCAAACCCATTTACTTATAAAACCCACTTTGGGTACGCTTTATCTCAAACGGGTCAAATTAAAATGTCTAAGAAAAGAGCAGTGGGTCAAACAGGCAAAATTAACACATTTATTTTTGTAAAATTTAAGAAAATTGGCGATAAGTGTTAGTTAGCCCAAGCTGGCCATTTACCGGTTTTAACCAAGACTCATTTCGCCCCATTACCAAAATATCCCTATTGTCACCCCTAAGTTGCAATAACTAATGCATAAACTACCCAATCGTGTAATAGTATTGTTTTTCTGATCACAATTAGCGCATTAACTCCTGATAAAAACTATACAAAGTGGAGAAAAAAGTGTTTACTTGTCAACCCAAGTCACACTCATTACAACCTGCCCATACCCAAACTACCAACATTGCTACCCCTAATATCAATAATCTGTGATAAAACAGAAAGACACAACTACATATGCTACATTATTTTATTTTATTTTTGCTAAACAAGATATACACAACAACAACGCATGTACAAACTTAGGAGTAAATTAACTATTCACTGTCCTTTACGAGTTGGTTAACATATGTAGAATAAGCATTACCTGTTACAGAAGTGAGGAGACAAGACACACAAGGGAGCATCCATTGCGAGTAGAAGATCCCGAACAATAGAGAACTTTCAACCAAATGACTCGAGCCTCCCTTGCCATTAACATGATTTTCAGGCATCAAGTTACCGCGTTGATAAACAGAATTTAGCTTCACCGATATTCTCACACTTCCAGATATTTGCTTATGTGTAACAGTAGTTTGACCATAATCCCCTACAGAAGGTACAGGTCAGTATATAGGCTTAATGTGTCAATAACACTCACATTTCATGGTGCAAAATTGAACACAAGAAGTAACCTGAGGCTGCTATATAGATAAGCATAACACTTTCGGGAGGGATGTCCTCACAAATTGCAGCCAATACCTGCAAATACCGGAAAAATTTAGGACTAACCCGGATGAAATATTCATTCAAATTTGTACAGTATAAAAAAGCTAAATTAAGCAGTATCATATCACACTAATATTTGGGATAACCAAGAAAATGAACACTGGCAATATTGCAATGAAAGGAGTTTGGTACTGACTACTAGCAACTGTGTTGCAGACGGGCGATAGAGAACAACCTTTTTAGGATTTGGAGGCAAAGATGGGTCTGTCATATCTGCCACTAAATGTATATCAATTAACCCTGAAGTAACAGACTAATCAGCTGTAGCACCATCGTCATGAGATTCAACAGGTTGCTTCTGGTAGAAGGATCCACTTGGCTCCCATTCCAATGACTCCATCATTCTGAATGTATCTATTGTAAGTTCTGCAAACTTAGCCTGAAATGATGTTTTGACAAAGTAGAGTAGAAGAGTAGATTATTTTCTGGGAGGGTAGTGTGTGTGGGGGGGGGGGGTGGGGGGTGGGGGGGGGGGTTACTAATCTGGATCAGATATGTTAACATGTATAACAGTACCTCATTCCGGTGATAGCTCATCAGCAATGCATCTCTCAGCTTAAGAACCTTCTTTGCATGGAAACGTGCCACATACGGAAGTGAACTTGGGTAACAATCGAACATAGCACAGTATCGCAAAGGTCTAGTGTTTGAAAAGGGTGCATCAACTTTCATAAACTGCACCATTTCTTACATCACTACCCTCCATTCATTAAATGTGGTATCCTGCAACGAAATGGTTTGTGCATTAGGGTAATAAAATGTGCCACATTAGCCGAGAACACAATTCCCCACCCCCAAAAGAAAAGGAATTTAAAAAAAATATATATATATATTAACACTTTAAACTGCTGAGACGAACATATAAATTATATTGGCTGAAGAAAACATCAAATGTCAACTAAATATTTGAATTGAAAACTAAATCCGATCACAAATTCCCCATCTGCAATATGAGTATTAGATATGTAACTAGATATCTAAGAGGGTGTTTGGGATTGCTTACACAAGTATTTTTAAACATGAAAAGTGGTTTTAACAAAATCAATCTGAATAGCAGTAGTCAGGGCATGTCATATACGTAAAGCTCCAGTCACATTAGGAGGTGGCAAAACCTGTAATTTTGTAATTTATATAAGAATACTACATATGAAATTATTTAACTAATAGTAAAAGATCTAGAAATTGAGCTTACCATCACAAACGGTGGTATTAATATTTGCTCTAAGCTAGTTTAAAGCAATACCAAACAGCCTAGATATTTGACATTTCTTTTAGTGCAAATTGATCAAAGCCATCTATCTTTTTCAAAAAGTTTTTATTAAGAACTGATCGAGCAAGCTTAAACTTATTTTCATGAAACTTATTTCCATGTTTAATAAATATATGGCTTAGATCGAGCAAGCCTAAAGTGTTTCACTTTAACATATAAACTAGTTGTATATACGAAGTAAAGGTTAGGCCAGAATTTATTTTCATTCTCAAAAAATCAAAGTAAGTCTAGGCATAAAAACAGATCGAGCAAGCCCAATTTATTTTCATGCTTAATAAATATAAACAACTGATCGAGCAAGCATAAATAGCATGCATATTTAAAACTTAGTTGCATATTCTAGAGGATGAAATGAAATAATATGCAATACACATTCAAAGCTACATACTTATATACCAAAACTCTAGTTGTACGGTGCATAGCATATGAAATGTAAATATACTTGTTCAACACAAAGAAAAAGGCATACCGAAAGTAAAAATAAGTACTCAAATCAGTAAAATAGATATGAAAATGATAGTACGGTGCTCATAACAAAGAGGGTAACACATTTATAACTGATTGGTATGTTCTTCGGTTCCGGAACAGATACCCGCGGTTCCGAACCGAACAGAGAACCGAAATTTGCAATATTGAAGAACCGAGAACCGAACCGCAGGTCTAAAATTCTGTTTGGATTGGGTCGGTTCCGATCCGATTAGGTTCTTGGTCCATTTGCTCACCCCTATATGCTCCTTTACCCTGATTCAATAATGTCTTCTAAACACTGCTACTATTATTCTCAATAGGTATTTCAGTTTTTCTACATTAATCAAGTCTGTCTTTCTTGGCAGCTAAATTCCACTAATTTTTAACTAACAATACTTCCAAGCTTTAAGATTTTTCAAACCTAATCCTCCATCCTTAGGCCTGCTAATGTACTCCCCTTGTGACCATAAAAACCCCTTTAACAATTTGTTTACATCATTAATCACAGAACGTTATTTTAATTAGCCTTGAATGCTAATGTGACAATTTATTATTTATGCATACAAAACGTTATTTTGATAAACCAAAATCCAACCCTAATCCAACAAATATTAACCTTAAAATAAGTAACAATTGCGTATCAAAGTTAAATTAAGAAGAAGCAAAATACCATTTGATGTGCTCAAACTCAGATGAATGACCCAAATTGAGCTTGGTCATGATGGCAGAGGTGGGTCTTGGTTTGGGATACGATATGATAAAAAAGATTACGGTTAATATATTGTCAAATGATGCAAAAAACATCATATATATTAAGAGCGTGGTGGTTAGGGCTAGATTAGCGGGAAATCAATTGAGAGTGAAGTTGTGAAGGTGGAGGATCGTGGTGTTGTAGTAGCGGTAAAAATTTGGGGGAGAAGTTCTGGATCGTGGGGTTTTTTTTGTTTTTTTGTTTTTTTCTTTTTCTTTTTTTTTTCCTTTTACTTACATATATAGAAGATGAAATTATTTAGTGACTTGTTGGAGAAAAGAAATTATAGCATATAATATACGTTATTTATTTAATTTATTCGGCTATGTCTTCGGATAAGTATATTAGCTTAAATTTAGTTATAACTTGAGTAAATTGTTTTATTAGTTGTTGACTATAAATTTAGTTATAACTTGAGTAAATTATATTATTACCTGACTCGTCATTTTCGTGTCCTTCTTGATGATCCGATCTTAAATAAAGAGTATCATCAAGAATTTCATCTAAAGACTAAAATGCCACTAGAAAATGGAGGTAGCTTGTCAAATTGATTATAGTCGTCCTCGTCCACAACATCATCAACACCAACTATAAAAATACTTGGGTGGCTTGGTTTGCTAGAATGAATGGATCAAATTTGTAGATGTTTGTGGAAAGATTGACACACGTGAAACCATCCCTATCAACTTTAACACCTCCCCTGTCATTGACCCATTTACACTTGAATAGAGGTATAACAAACAAATTTTAATCCAATTCCCATATTTCTTCAATGACACCATAATACGAATTTTTTAAGCTTGTCATCCTCGATGAATTTGTCATTGTTGCTACAAGTGTCACTCCACTATTTTGCATTGTACTTTTATCATCTTGTTGTTTGGTGTAGAACGTGTATCTGTTAATTTCGTAGCCTTGATATTGAAAAACATGACGTGGCCGGTACCCCAATTGTGCCACTTATGGATCAAGATTTGGAAACATACGACTAACTTTATCTGCAAACCATTGTGAAAATGTTCTCGTATGCTCAGCTTCCAACCAAAGTTGACCTCGATGGTTGTTATTTTGTTTTAAATATGACATGTCCTTGTGTATGTATGGGTCAACACATGTCATATTTTGCAATACGGTAAAGTATGGTGAACTTCTTATATCCGCTATACAATGGTTTTTCTGCATCGACAAACATCTCATCTATATGTAACTTTTTAACATCCTTTTCAGCAACAACACGTTCCACATCACGTAACATCTCATCTATATTAACATGAGGGTCATCGTTAGAATTATCATTCTCATCGTGATCAATGTCTGAAACAAATATGTGACTCTCAACTTGCGATTCACCGTGAAAAGTCCAAGCAGTATACTCTTTGTCAAACCCTTGTTGTATGAGATGGCCTCTAATATTCTTAGGATCGACAATGGACACATTATTTCTACACTCTTTACAAGGACAAGAAATTTTTGTTTCTCATGTCTTTTCACGATGATCCTCAGCGCATTTAAAAAATTCAGATAGTCCTTTCATGTATTCAGATGTAAAACGTCCTATCTTTTGCATCCATGTACTACGATCAATCTGAAATATATAAAGAAAAAAAGTTATATGTTAAGATTAGTTTTGCATATATACGGTTACAAGTGTTATAAATTGTGTCTAGTTGACGCCATTGATTCAATTAAATGTGTGATCAATAGAAAATAACGTCTATTAAATTAATTTGGGTATTTTGTTACATGTCTCTACTAGGGATGTTAGCCGGGTTGTCCCGGTCGGGTTTGGGTCAATTCAAGTTGAGGCAAATACCCGAATCCGACCCTATTTAAGACGCGGGTTAACCGGGTTGACCTGAATTGACCCAAATAAACCGAGCCAAATGATAGGATCGGTTTCAACAAAACAAGCTTAATGAAAAAAACACTTTAAAATTTGTCCCCTTTCAAATTGTTTAAACTTTAAAAAACATGCATGTATAAATTACATAGCAAGTATTTAACCCGCCAAAAACTACCCATCCTAAAATTGAAGCGCCATTCTTCATTCTAACATTCAAATGAAAATTTTGAATTCCCTCCTGTAGTGTTACTTTCTCTCTTGATACCCCTAATCATTTTGTTCTAACCCATTATTTAATAATAAAAAAATGTATATTTTTGATCAAAAAAAAAAAGAAAAAAAAAAGATAATGGCTATCAGTAATGTATGATTATCTTAAAATAAAAATGGATATTATGAAACCTTGAATTTCTGTTGCTCTTTTTGGAAGCATGTATAATGTGTTAAGGTTTTTTTAAAGCATTAATGGTGATCTCAAGGTTTTTAGAGTAAATACTTGTATTTTCGAAAATTATGGAGCAAGGCCGTTAGATAGCAAATTCAAAAGATAATATAGAGTGCAGTCCGTTGCTTGCAAATTCAAAAAAACAAAAGTTCAGTAAGACCGGTTTTTTATTAAACAACCGGTGTCTATAAGGGAAATATACTAAAATCTTTTTTTTTAAACAGATGTCTTTGCGTATCTATAGAGACCGGTCTTTTTTTGCAGAACCGGTTTTTCTTCATTTTTATATTATAGAGACTGGTTATAGTATGACAACCGGTTTTCTACACTTTCCAAACCTGCTATTTTTTAGAATAGGGACTGGTTATTATATAACCGATTTATATTAGGGGTGTTTATGAGACTTTTTGTAATAGTGACATAAACCAAATGGCATACGTTTATAGGTAAATGTTCCATAGGGGCACGTAATAGGCTAGTGGACCTTGAAGAACTTGTGCGCATGCACTAAAAACAAAACTCACTCAAAACAAATCGAGACAAAACGACAGTGAACTTAAACCAATAATCACAAGCAAGTGGCTTCTTTAAGAATGGTACACCACTCACAAGGATACAAAGGCAAGTTTTAATCTTTTGTTTGGGAACTTATTATGTCCACACCCCCAAATGGTAGGTGTTCTGTCTTGGTTTGCGACGGTTTATTTTTATGTATAATTATTCACAAGAAAAGACGGATGTTTTTGGGTTTTTGTGTATATGCGAAAAAACTTTTGGACAATCTTTTTGGTATCGTCTCGTTATCCTAAATCGTATCTCTATAAGAATCACCTTAAAAGAATTCCGATTCAGAAAACGTTACGATCTGTTTTGTTGTTTTTAAATTTTTTTTTTGGTGTTTTAACACTTTAGGAAAAGTGTTAATGATTTTTTTTTTATATATTTTTTTGTGTTTTGATTTGAAAATTTACAAAAGTGATGGATTTTTACAATGATTGTGGTGAAATAACACTAATCTCTTAAGACGCTGCAGAAACGTGCACCTCCCCGGCAGCGGCCCCAAAATTTGATTGGCCCTAAACAGTCAACTTATATTGACCAAGGGATGGTCAACAAAGTCAAATAGCCTAGAGTCAATCTCCGGGTAATATAGGATATCACCAGGTCGTTATGTCCCGACGAGGTGTGAATTGTACTTCAGTGTGCTTATGATCGGGTGATTTTTCACAGAAAAAGGGTTGTGATGAGAATTATTTGAGAATTATGAAATAAAATAGCTTAGGAAAGCTATATGATTGATTACGTGAATTTAGATTAAGAAGAATTGGGCTAAACCTTAAAAACGTACGTTTTGATTATAAACCTGAACTGACGTACGTAATAAAAAGTGAATCTGATTAACTAAAAAGGACTTGGGTTGACTTTACTTTCAAAATAAATGCATAGGAACTATTTTTGACAAGTTTTGAAACTTGGGGGACTGAAACTGCCAATATTGCAAACTTTGATCATTTTTCATTTGTTTTTGCTCATTTTGCATTTAAAACATATAAAACACAATCCCTGGGATATTTTCAGTATTTTGGTGACTTTTTGATTGTTTCTGTATGTTTTGCAGTTCAGATTTGATCAAAAATGATGAGTGTTTGAGCACTCATCAGTGGGCAGTCATATTTTCAATGACATCATAGCACTCTTCGGGCCTCCTTTTCATAAAGGTCCCACCAGCAGCAGCATTGATAGTGTCTCAATGTCTCAATGTTAGACCATTATAGAAGGTATATATTAGGGTGACTAGTAACATGTTATGGTTTGGACACCGATCGATTGAAATCTTATAGCGTTCCCAAGCTTCAAATAAAGAATCTTCGGGAAGCTGACGAAAGTTGCTAATGTCATTTCGTAACTTGGTAACCATGGATGGTGAAAAATATTTGTCTAAAAATTTGGAAACCATCTCATCAAAACTGTGAATCGAATTCTTGGGAAGTAGATCAAACCATGTAGTGGCATGATGAGTCAAAGAATAAGGAAAGAGGTATAAACAAAGGGCATCATCGGAGACACCATTTTGTTTCATGCTTTGGGTGACGGTAAGAAATTTATCAAGATGCTTATTTGAATCATCACCAGGTAAACCGTGAAATTGGCACAAATTCTGGACTTCATGTATCATATGATGCTTAAGTCCAATATCCGTAGCCGCGATGTTAAGGGGGCAATGGGTCCACCCCTTCCTTGCATTGTAGGCTGACACAATTCCTCCATCGTTCGGAGATCAGGAATTGGGTCATCCTTTTGAGGTTCTTGGTTGTCGTCCATTTTTTGAACGGGATCCTCAACAATAGCACGTAACTCAGTTACGTTTCCTCGTTGACGATTTCGTCTCAATTTTGAACGAGTGCGCATGCACTAGAAACAACTCTAAGAATTCCCACAGGAAAGTGAATTTTGAAAAAGGAAATTTTTTTTGGGTTTTTGTATGTTTATGAAAACTGAATTACGATATTTTTGGTAATTGATTCGATAAATGAAATCGTTTCCTCTTAGATTACAGTTTGTAATCTTAAAGTTATCCGAAATAGTGAACTTCACGATTCATTTTTTTTACATGAAAATATACAAAAGGATGGTAAATTTACAAAGAGTGATTTTCAAAAACACGATACTTCAATACGTTTAGAATACGCAACACGCCTCCTCAGCAGCGGTGCAAAAATTTGATGCGTCCTGACTCAACCACTTAACCAAGTGATGGTCAATGTAGTCAAACCAGGTGCATGTGATCCGTGAGCACAGTGTTTTCCCAGGTCGTTATGTCCCAGCGAGGTTTGAAATTGTATTTTAAAACGTTTTGTGATCGAGTGAATTTGAATGGTTAACGATATAAGAGATTGGGTGTTTACACTAAGCAAATAGAAGTGAAAATAACTTAAAAAAAACTATATTAACAATTACGTGAAAGCAAATTACCCTAAAACATATTTAAATTTAAAAACACGCGTTTAAATTAAGAATAACGTAAACGCGCAAAATAAAAAGTGAAATTAGAGAAATACTAATCCTATGGGTGTAAAAATAACTTTTCAAAGATCCTAATGATAAAAGAAAATTTTAGAATTTTTTTTTGACTTTTTAATTATTTATTATTGATTAATTACTAATTAAACTAATTAAAATGATTAAAAATAGTAAATAAACAGTGAAAATTATGAAATTTTTTCTAAAAGTCCTAAGTGATGACAGGAAGCTAGGAAAAATATGAAAAATACTATTTGGCTTATTAATAAGCTGAGAATTAATTAAATAAGCTAAATAAGCTTAAAGGACAAATTCTACTATATAAATAAAATAGGAAAACTATAACACTAAGCACCACCTATGGGAGATAATGCTTGTGTCAGGTTTTGTGCTTGGCTAACCAAGAGGTCAAAGGTTCGAATCCCTCAACCCCACACTTTTTATATTATTATTATTATAATTATTATTATTATTATTATTATTATTATTATTATTATTATTATTATTATTATTATTATTATTATTATTATTATTATTATTATTATTATTATTATTATTATTATTATTATTATTATCACTAGAAACAAAACCAAAGGATTACAAGAAATTGGTGGGGAGCCTCGAAACTATCTGGGCCCCTACACCTTTAGCAATAGCAAAGCTAATCCTACTGAAAATATAAGTAGCAGCACGCGCCCCAATATCTTGAGTTATGGAGAACTTCCGGATTCGCTTAAGTAAGGTCACCGCATCTGCCTCGAGTTCTCCCAAAGAGGAAATCGAGAAAGGAATGAACCCATATCCAATATCTGCACATTTAGCCCCGTATTTGACGCGTTTACGTTTCGCGGCGTCAATTACCCCACGACCTGGCGCAAAATCAATCATACTAGTTTGCGTAAGGGGAGACGACCCTGTCAAATCAACACATACGTCCTGTCCTCCATCCCAAGAGTAGAGCAAGATATCAGCTGGCCGTAAGACTTGCTCTCTATCTCCACTCAACCCGATGTCGACCTCTTTACGAGCCGAGACCCCGGATCGAGAACAAATATCAACCAAAGTATCACGTACCATGTTGTGCCTATGTTTAATGCCAATAGTGCCAGTACACGATACAGCATGGTCCCCGTAAATATCCCCGGCAAAAACCTTGGAGCAAGCTGAGCAAGGCATCTGAACCGAGAAAAGGGGAACGCCTAGCCGATAACATAATACACACCTGTAAGTTCTGGCATTCATAGTCTGTCCCAACCCAGATATCGGAACCACCCTAAGCCAGTCTGAAGTGTAGTCCTCCTTTTGCGACCTCCAGAGTGCCATTTGTCGGGAAGATAGGCAAAATGTGGATTCAGCCATTTTGGTAACACGTGTGAAATATATATCTGCCAATTTCTTCATGAGTTTGGGGGCAGCGATCTCATCCGGGTTACTTAGAAGGTCAATCTCCATTTTCGCATTAAAAGTGTTCAAGGCCTCGTCGAAGGAAGGTCCAGAGGTTACAATATCAGGTTATTATTATTATTATTATTATTATTATTATTATTATTATTATTATTATTATTATTATTATTATTATTATTATTATTATTATTATTATTATTTACTTTCTCTTTTACAAAACTAATTTAGACTAAAGAATAGATAACTTTTACAAAAACAACTTGTCTAAAATTCACAAATAAGCTCAGTGGGAGCTTAAATGCCTCACAGTTAACAAAAAGAAGATAAAATGGATTTTTGGTTTTGAAAAAGCTACAAAACAAGCTACAAGCTAGGAATAGAAGACAATAAGCTAACAAAAAGTTGATGCTAGAAAAAATAAGCTAAAACAAGTAGAAAAACTCACTAGAATAAGCCAATAATCATAAACAAGCAAAATCCAATACTGCTCTATCAAACAGTCCACAATGGCTTATTGCAGGCCTAAATTAGCTTATTAAATAAGCTTCAAAGCACAAAATAAGCCCTGAACTAGCAAGCCTACTCTATAAGCTTACCAAAAAGCCCAAAAGCTCAGTGTAAGATTCACTGATAAGCCCTACAAGAGCTTATGAAATATGCTCATCCACACTAATGAGTCAGTGTGACTGAGTCAGTGGTGGCTTATTAAGAGGCAAAATTAAGCACACAAATAAGCACTTCAATGGACAAAAAGCACATGCACTAGAAGTTGGTATTATGAGCTTTCTAAAACACCCAAAATCTCAGAGTAAGCTCAACTGTAGAACAAGATATAGGCTTTGGAAAAGAGGCTTATCAACCAAAGTACCCTGGTGCAGGGGATGTTTTCTCAAAACAGGTAATTAGAAGCTATCAAATAAGCACTAAATAAAATTCTAAAAAATAAGCAAAAATTGGGATTAAGATCACAAGCTGCCCAAGTTTAAAATCCCAAAATTTCAGAAGCAATGGATTAACACAGAGAAAATGACAAATCAAAACAAAATTGGATTTTGAAACTAGTATGCAAATTTGAGTTTTTGAGTTTTTCTTTTTTGTTGACTTTTATGAACTTTAATCCAATCTAAATTACTGAAAATGATATTATAAGTTGAAATGAGGCTAAATTAAGCTATTCTAACTAATTATGTAACTATCTATGTGATTATACAATTTTAAAACAATAACAATTAAACTAAAATGGAGTTTAAAATGAATTTTGACTTTTTTTATGAACAAACACTAGTTTTGATGGTTATTCTATCCTAATAGACCCTAATGTGACAAGTTTTAACCATTTGCAACCACTAAAACTCACTGGGACTCAGTGAACCAGCTTAAACCAAACACCCCTATAATGAACTATTTTGAAGATTTATGAACCAAATCAATGTTTTAACCCATGAAACCACATAAAAAGCTTGTATACTAATGTATTAAGCCATTTGAATCACAGAAACATCAAACTTAGCAACAAATTACTAGGTATCACTATTATGCAAAAGGTGGCAGTGAAATAAAGTACGAACTAGGAAACTAAGATCAAGCAATAAAAATGAACACACACTAACTTGAAATCAATTCAAATACATCAAATAAGCATAAATACACTAGAATAACATTGAATTAAGCTAATCTACAGTAAAATGCAAAAAAATAGAAAATGCTCACAAAGCTCCAAGCTCATAAGAGATGTGAACCAGACCAATTCCAACCATCCCTAAGCTTCCTATGAAGCACTAAACCTAAGGCCTTCCATTATAAACCCTGCTCCAGCTTTCTTTCTTTCTTTCTTTTTTTTTTTTTTTTTTTTTTTTTTTTGATTTTTTATTTTTCAGCTACTTTTTGGTATTTTTGAATTAGAACAGGTTTAAATGCTCACTGAGCTTACAAAAGCTTATAAATGACTTAAGTTTAGCTTATTAAATAGTAAAACACAACTCTTAACAATATTAAAGTGAAATGAGGATTTTAATGGAAAATGCAAAATCTGAATTTGACAAAGGAAACTTGAAGTTTATATTAAAGAACACTTATATTACACTAGAAACACTGAGATTACACTTTTAAAGCTAAGTTTACAAAATGAAAATGAAGATTAAACCAATTCGACATTAAGGGTAAACTAAGAAAACTATGCACTGTCTTCTTCTATAGCAACACTCTTTATAAGGATGAATTAGGGTTCCTTGGACCTCTCTGAACCTTTCCCATCAATATTTTCAGCCATTGGATGCTCTGCTTTGATCCTAGCCCTTGATTTATTTTTGGCGCCACAAAGCTTTTTGGCAAATTTCCCTATAATTGTGTTGATGGTGAAGAAGCATTAAATGCTTATTGTTGTTCTGTGTTAGGAGTGGATAAGAAGGGTGGTGATGGCAGAGGCAAGTGGTGAAGGTGGGAGTGGTTTTGCAGTAGTGGTATTGGAGGGAAAGGTGGGAGAGGGTGCCTGGTTTTAGCTAAGTGGGTTGGGTGTTGGGCTTGGAAGGAGTTAGGCATGTGAAAGGGTGGACTTTATTGTTGGATTGGAGTTATAAGGGGTGGTGTTGGGTTATTAGTTAAAGGGTCTGTTTGGTTTGTTAATAAGTACATGGACCATTTTTTGCTGAAAATTGAAGGTTGGGTTTTGCCAAATTTCCAAGTTTATTCCAAGGACCTCTCTTGATAACTTTCAAATTCCCAAGGGCTCATAATGAAAATTCCTTAAAATTAAACATCCAGGGGCCATTTCTGCCAACTTTGAAACTTGAGCGGGCAGTTTTGCCAATTCTTGAAAATTACGCTCCGAGGGCTAATATTGATAACTTTTGATTTCCCAAGGACTTTAGATGTCATTTCTTCAAAAATAAACCTCCAGGGACTAATTCAGTAGTTTTCCGAACTTGAGGGACCAATTCTGCCAAATGCTTGAAAATGTGATCCAAGGGCCAGAAATGTCATTCCTTGATTCCTGTTGAATTTTATTCAAAATAAATCTTCTAGGGACCGATTCTGACACTTTCTAAAAGTTGAGGGACTCATTTTGCCATTTGTGCAAACTTTGCTCCATTTTCATCTTTTTTCAATCTTTTTGTACCTGAAACACATAAAAATACAATCCAAGGATATTTGCAATATTATTTAGTATATCTGTGTGTTTTCAGTTGTTTTTGCAGTTTAAATGAGACAAAAATGATGAGTATTTACACACTCTTCAGTAATTACACAATTAACTTCCATGGGTAGTGTTGGCATCTAACTTGTAAATAAACAATGATTTCGTTTTTAAGCTTAGTTTGGGAACTTATGAAAAATCAGGAACGATTAATTTTATCCGTATGGTCACTTCTCCATGAGTCGTGTTCTTACTCTATGACCCTAAACGTTATTGCAAAATAATGAAAGTCAACATACCGTCACTTGAAATATGAGGAAAATTATAAAAATAGTAGTATAGAGTTAGTATATGAATAAATTGGAATAACGGGGCGTTTTCGGGAATAAATGATTTCATAATCTCTTTTGAACGTTTTGCTACTTTCCAAAGTTAGAAAAAAGAGTTGTGAAATTATTTATCTCAAAAGCATGAAGTGATGACATTGCGTGAGGACACGGCAATACCTTAATCTGGGGGATTTTAGTATGTGTTAAATTACACTTACTTTTTACCTAATAAAACGGACCAAGATGACCAAAAACCGACCTAAAATGCCAAATAGATGTTGTTTTTGTGTTTTTGATTGTGCAGGTATGGATAAGTAAGAAAAGGACAAAAATCACAAAAAATGACAAAAAAACGAGCATGAGATTGGAAATAGCACGAAATTATGAGTCCATCGTTAATTTTATTTGGAGCATCGTGACACAAGACGAAAAATTTAAAGACTAATATAAAGCCAAATGTTGAACCCATCCAAAATCATGATAGAAGCCCAGCCCACGTGATTGTTTTTGCATGCGACAAAACAAGAATATTACGAGGTCCTCTATATTGCTGAGTACATGAAGCATTACTACGAAATGAAGAAAGAATTAAAATGAAGACCAGCAATAGGCCCAAGTCCACAGCTGCCAAACGTGGCCCAACTTAATGAAGATCCAGTCCAGCAAGGGAATAAAGATAAGGCCAATTCATTCAGTCCAAGGACCGAGTAAAATCTATAATGAAATGAAATATGTGAAATGATATCACGTGAGCCATTTTATATCTTCGTTGGGGTACACGACAAAACAAATAAAAGGTTCCTTTCAAAGACAAAACAAATAAAAGGTTCCTTTAAAATTTACTTGCGACAGAGAATGAAAGCAATAAAGGAGAAAAAGAAAAAAAAAAAAGGAATATTGCATAGTGTAAGACAAAGTCACGTACAAGTGGGGTCCATTCTTTCTACTTAAGTGGAGCATGATATTTTTATTAGAGCTATCATATGAGGTGTTTGAAGCACATATGCTAAAAGTAATTCATCAAAAGGCGTTTGAAACAAAATGATCCATCTTTTTCTGCCACTACATCCCCTCGCTCCACTATAATAAAAATCCAGCCACTCACATTGAGCCACGTGTACACGCTTAAGAAATATCTGTCCGAACACAATGAATGTGCCAATGATAGAGCTTTCATGAATATTTGAGAATTTACCTGATTGCATATAAATGGACGCCATATCCAAGAATGGAAATCATTCTCCTCGTCATTATTCACACATATTTTTATTTTTAAGTATTAGTTTTTTTTAATAGTTTTTTTTTTTTTTTTTTTTTTTTTTTTTTTTTTTTTTTTTTTTTTTTTTTAAGTTGTAATAGTAGCTTATTATGATGTAAGAGATCTAGTTTATTTTTAAGAGTTTATTGTACACCTTATTTCAAGTTTAATGAAGATGATTATTGTGGATCCAACCTAGCTTATACTACTTTTTTCTTCTCATCTCTTTCTTTTAATTTTCTTTTTCTTTTCTTTTATCTAAAATCCATTTTAGCTTAATAATTTTTGTGGCTTATTTAAATCTAGTTTTTTAAACAAGCGTTTTTTCACTACTTTGTTTTAAAAGCATTTACATATCTAGATCTATTTTTTGTTTTACAAATTACTTTATAAAAAACAAAAAATATTCAATTTTTATTAGATATTCTTTTATTAAAAGCAATCCTTTAGCTTATGTGTTCATGTTTATTTTTGTTTTAAGTGGCGTTTGGTATTTATGTTTTTTAGTATATGTGTTTATGTGTTTGTTTACTAGTGTTTATTTTTCGTGTTTGTTACCTTATGTCTTGTTTTATTTTATCAATAAAACGTTTTTAGTAAAAATTGTTTTGAAAAAAAAAAATTGAAATTTTTGTCCAACCGGATCGGATGGAATCCGTGCCGATCGGTTGGAGCTCTCGGTAAAATATTTTTCATTCCAACCGAATCGGTTGGACCAATCGGTAAAAGTTTAAATTTTTTTCAAATTTTTATTTTTTAGTGTTTGTGTTTAAATCGGTTAAGTTTAAATGTCTTTTTGTTTTTGCAAGAGTATCATGTCTTTTATTCTACTTAAACTCTGTTTTGCTATATATATATTTTTTTTAATTTTAGTACATTTTTAATAAATAAGTACGTTGTTTTAAAAATAAATAAAAATATTTTGAATTTTGTGGGTATGTTCACTGGAAACCCTCACGAGACTTCACTCGTCCACTCGGGCCACCGAGGGGTTTAAAAGGCTTGTTGCATACGCTAAATGCAACCGTGATGCCTACGAAAGTGAGTTTTAGAATTTTATGTGTTTTTGTAGCTTAGTTTGTTTTTGCATATTTAATAAGCTCTTGGAGATTGGATTATTGGTGACATTATACTTGGTGTGTTGATGTTTTGTTAGAAGCGAAATCGATTGATCTCACATGCTTAGCATCTTATCATTTGGAGTTCGATCGCGATTTCTACGATCCGGGAAGTTTTGTTTCTCTTGGACTATTTGTTTACTTATTTATATTTCCTATTTTACATGCTTTGAAGTTTATTTTTCATGAGTATAATGCATAACTTAAGTGTGGGGGAAATTAAAATAACGGAGGACGAAACTAATTTTCAAATTTATAATTTTTGGGCCACTGTGAAAATAATAATTTTAAAATGTATGAATACTTGTTTGCCCTTGTGATCTAGTTGTTTTCACGCTTTTAGGAGTAATATACTAGAATAACTTGATCAATCCCACTGGTGAAATCTGTAATTTTGAAAAATTTGAGATGTGTCCCGATTAATATTGCAATCCATTATGGGATCGATAACATTTGCTAGCACATATTATAGCCCTTTCCACTAAATTGTGAGGATTTGAGCCTATTTCATTTATAGCATACATCTTTTTATGCTTGAACCTTTTACTATGAGTGTGCCGGTGATTTTATTTATTCCAGAACTTGTACTTGTAAATCATTACCAGACCGCTGTAAGATCGCATTCGTGTGATATAAGTGTATTCGTGTGATAAAGAGGCAACCTTAGGAATAAAACCAAATGGCCATCCGTTTACAAAACAATTTTTGCTAACCACATCGGTTAGTTACCCTCGTATTTGGAACCCATTTGTTAGCGTTTATCTTTAGCGCTAGATACCCCTAGTTAAACCCTCTGAGCCAATCCTTTTCATTTTTGTTACATCCAGAAAAATACAAAAATATTTTACACTTTAAACCTTAGCCTTACCCTTGTCAAAGTCTAAATGGTGGGTTGCTAGTTGCTTGGTATGTTGGATTGTTTTTGATGATTATTAGTTAGCCACACTTTGTGATTCGTGTGTGCCATTCCAACAAAGACGAAGGATGCATACTTCTTATTTGTATTTTTTGTGGTGTATGCTTATGCGAAGTGTGAGGGAGATGTGATGTATAAAGAAAAAAGAGGTTGAAAAAAATATATAGAAAAGAAAAAAAAAGAGAGAGAGAGAGAATAAGTCATCGAGAAAAAAAAGAGAAAGAAAAGGAAAATATATATGTGATGACAATTATAGCCAATGTGCTATATTATTGTTGTGAAGATGAAGAAAGAAAGTTATGTGATATGTTGTTAGTCAATGTGCTAAGTATGAAGAATATTGTTATGGCAAATCAATGTATCGATATGTGAAAGTTTGAAGAGGAGGAAGTTAACTATAATCATTTTTGGGTTTGTGGTTTGTTTGGTGACTAGCAACAATGGGACTTTGATTTGACTTGATTTTTCTTTTAAAACCAATTTCATAAATATTCCCATGCCTTATGAAACTTCAAATGTTATATATATATATACAACATTTGAAGTTTCTTATATCATTAATTTTCCGTTCAGGTAACTATTGAAGTTTCTTATAAATTTATATATGTTTGGTTGTTATAAATAATAGACAATGTTGTATACTCGTATGGCTTGCTTGTTTAAAGTTACTGAGAATGCTTCAATATAGGCGGACATGTTAAATTTACATAATCTTTTTTCATGTCTCCGATGATGAGTTTGCTCTTAACTTGTTAGGTAATGGGGTTTTTTGGGATTGAAAACGAATGTCACTAATAGACTATATATGCTTCTAATATTGAATAGATAGTAGCAGGAACACTATCCTTAGTTTCTCCCTATTAGGATTGATCACCAAAAATCCACAAGGCACATATTCTGTTTATGTTATTTTTTGTTAATTAACAGAGACACAACTAGTAAGAAAAATATAATTCTCATCCATACCTGATTTTATATTTATCATCTTCAAAATGCAAGATTCTAGTTTAGTGACATCTATAACCCATTTATTAACAATTTCACTTTGTTCTTTTAGTGCCATATGCAGTCATTGTTTCTGTCCGATTTTGTTTGAACTTAACCTATAAAATTGCAGCAATGTTGTTATTTAGAAGGGTGAAAGGCTTCCTAGAAGAAACTTGTTGCATGTGAAGTGCGTAAAGGCTACAATTGTTAAAAGGTCGAGGTACGTCAATGTATATTTCGCTTATATACTATGGAACTTAGTGATGTAATAAAATCAAACCAAGTATATTGTAGTATAGTATTACTCAAGAAATCCGCAAAGAAATACGGATTACCCGTGGTCGTAGTCCGTGTGAAGGGTGAATAGAATTTCGAATTCCCGATTCGTGAAACGTGTCGTGAAAGTGGTAAAAAGTGATTTAGATGAGATTATACTAATGAAATAGCAAATGAAGCACAAATAATCACTTAAGCACGTAATTCAAGTATCCAAATGATGAGGCGAAAAATGAACTGTTTTCCCCGGAATTGAATTTATTTGATCAAATATTGCCCTAAATCGTTCCTTTTGTGATTTTAGGTACTTTGGGAGTGAATTCTGGAAAAGGAAGCCTTTTGGACGTTTTTGGAGCATAAAAGTGAAGAAAACGGCAAAGACTTAATTTTCCATGCTGGGAACAGTACCTGACGGCGTCAAGAAGGATTTTTTGACGGCGTCAAGAGCAAAATGGATGACGACCCAAAGAAAACGTGACGGCGTCAGAAGTAGGGCGTCAAGAGTTAATTTGGTGACGGCCTGGAGAAAGATTACACATGACGGCGTCAACTTTGGATCTAGGCAGTTTGAGAACTTTATTGGCAGCAAGATGACGGCGTCAGATTTTTCCTCTTGACGCCGTCACCTCACTGAATATATATATACTTTTCTATTTTTCATTCATTAAGACAGGAACTTGTGTGGAGAATACTAAGGACGAATCTAATAAACCCTAGGTCGTTTGTAACAGTATTTTCAAGGGTTTTCACCCCTTGAAACCTTTCATGTTCAATTAAGATAAGTCTTCTCTCAATTCATTCAATATGTCTATGTGTTGTTTGAATATATCTTATGCTTGTCTTGATTACAACATGCTAGGCTAGATCTTTCATGTGTTTGCTTAGATGTAATGAAACCTAGATGTTAATTATAGGTTGATTGCTTGTTTATAGTTGTAATGGATGAATGATTTCAATGTTAGGCTTAAGAAAACTAGAAGATCTCCATTGTGTAACTTGCTTGAACGTCTTAAGAAACATGAACCGATGTGTACTAGGTTTTTATGATTGTATTTAATGCATGAGCGAATTCTAGTGATCCCATGTTAGGTGCTTCTTAGCCGGCTCGACATAGGAGTGAAGTAGGAGCTTATAGGATTGGGGAAGTAAGTACGCCACCCCATGAATGGTATTAAGGAATACAATCCGTCATCCACGCAACTGTAACAAGTAATTAACCTGTAAAAGATATCTAAGGAGTAGTGAAATCTAAGTAAATACAATTCTCCCATATATTGCTCACACCATTAGTTTAATTTAGTTTATTTTCATTTTTGTTATTTTATTTTGATTGCATCTTAGTTATTGGGGTGGCACACTTAACTCCCCAATTCTATGAGCTCTTATCTCCTCCTACACCATGCCCAGCACAACTATAGGGATTGTAAACAGTGGCTCATGCATTAAATACAACCAATAAAGACCTAGTGCGCGTCGGTTCATGTTTCTTAAGACGTTCAAGCATGTTACCAATTGGAGATCTGCCAGTTTTCTTAAGCCTAACATATAAATCATTCATCCAAGACAAGTATAAACAAGTAATCAACACATAATTAACATCTAGGTTTCATTAGATCCAAGCAAACACAAGATAGATCTAGCCTAGCATGATGGAATTAAGACAAGAACAAGATATAGACAACCAACACATAGACATATTGATTGAATTGAAAGAACACTTATCTCAATTACACATGTAAGGTATCAAGGGCTTGGAACCCTTGAAAAACCTGTAAAATTCGCACCAAGTTCGTACTTAGGGTTTCTCCAAAACTTCTCTCTTTTTAATGTGAAAATTAGAAAACTATATATAGGAAAAGGGGTCTGACGGCGTCAAGACAAACATTGTGACGCCGTCACCTCGCCGCCAAAACTATTCTCGGACTGCCTTGATCTACATTTGACGCCGTCAAGACTTAATCATTTCCAGACCGTCATGACTTTTACTCTTGACGCCCTACCTTCGTGACGCCGTCAAATCTTTACTGGATCGTCATGGAATTTTGCTCTTGACGTCGTCAGGGAGTTACTCTTGACGCCGTCACCTACTGTTCCCAGCATGGAAAATTAAGACTTTGGCGTTTTCTTCACTTTTATACTCCAAAAACGTCCGAATTGCTTCCTTTTCCAGATTTCACTCCCAAAGTACCTAAAATCACAAAAGGAACGATTTAGGGCAATATTTGATCAAATAAATTCGAATTCGGGTTAAATGACCCCCTAAAAACGGATCATTTTTCGCCTCATCATATACCCTTACACTTGAGATTTGCTTGTCCTCAAGCAAATGTGCTTTTATTCTACTCAAAAGACAAGTTAGGGGTCATTTAACACTAATATAATAGTAATTACAACAATTAATCGTTCCACTAAAGACCAATAGACAAGCACGGAGGTCATACACAAGCACCTCACAAATAGTGTTTAGATACTCACATCTCTCGGGTGTAATAAAGTATACATTACAATATGGAAACGGAAGATATCTCTCACTACCTGTCATAGCAAAATAGATTACCATAGGCTTGGGAAAGGATCAAACCTCCACCACATGGCGTAAGCACCTAGGATAAACTATCAAAGAGGTATTTTAAAGGGTTGTAACGTTAGGTGTAGGGATATGAAATACACGGTTTTGTTGGATAAAGGAAGTTTTATTGGTGGTGAGTTAACAATCTTGGTTAATTACATGTACAATATGGCGTTGCTAAGCCAAGACTAGACTCGACTTAAGCTAATAAATGAAAAATAACAAAAACATAAAATGAACATATAATGAAAAGGGATGGTAGTCTGTATGTTTTTTTCTCTTTATCTTTTTTTTTTTTTTTTTTTTTTTTTTTTTTTTTTTTTTTTTTTGCATACACTCTTACCCTACCATCCAAAATAATACATCATAGGGAATGAACGTTCCCCTTACACTTGAATCTTTGCATACTTTACAATAAACTATTCTAATGACTCGAATTAAGAAAATCAAAACACTTGGAGCACTTTTAAGATTAACGTACATATGGGGGTAATATAAGATGTTCTTCCCCACTACTCCATAAAATAAGTACTTACCCATGAGTCCCAATCGTCCCAAAACAATATGTACAAGGATATGACTCGACTTAGCAACCATGTAATCAATTAGATAGTTAACTTAGGGTTTAAAAAATAACAATAATGCACTAAAAATGAGCGCATACACGAAAGGCTAAGGCGATTTGGTTGTACATTTAAGTGGGGTGTAACAAATTCTTCCTTTAAGTAAAATGCTTAAAGTTAGAAATGAAAAGATAGGTTCGGAGGGGTGTACTAGGGGTTTCGTGTACTAAAAATGAGTACAACGCTAAGGGTGTGGGAAAAATTAGTTGACTTAACTAGCCAAGTAATATGACTTAAATGGTCAAGTAATTATAATACGGGTTTAACACAAGGGTGATCCTAATGCCTCTTATCATGTAGTAAATCCTACTACACGAATGTAGTCTCACTAGCGGTCTCGGGATGCATCACTAACGCAAGTTCTAGAATCTAAATGCTACCGGTACACTCATAAGCACTAATAGTAAATGCTTTTCCTATCAAATCTAAAGGCGAACCTCACATATTTGGGTGGAAATTTTTTTTGAATATACGGTTATGTGCTAGTCATACAATCTCCTATCCATGAGACGCTTGCTATGGCTAAAGTTTCACTCCTAAATGTTGTAAAAAATCTTAAATTTGGCGCTAAAATTGCACTAACAAGTATTTCTCATAGTTTTATTACACATCTACCATTAAACAAAACAAACTCAAGCGAAAGTGCATATGTAAGGTATCATCTTTTTACCCTCCCCTTACACTTAAGATGAACATTGTCCCCAATGTTCAAGTAAAGAATGTAAAAGTGAAAAAGTTAAAAAGAATGAAATCAAATACTCCTCTGATTCGCTCGGTATGGATTATAAGGTGGCCAGGTTAAATCTTCCTCCAAGAAAATGAACAATCAAAGCTTCCCTTCCAGAATATAAATCATCTTCTTGTCATACATAACCTGTAAAACCTGATAAGATAGACAAGACAACCTCGCGTAAAATCGGCGGCATCCTATATAAGTTACTAAATCCTAGAAAACAAGATAAGATATAATGCTTGTGGAATGAAGTTTGCAGATCTCCTGGAGATTATAAAACTTAATAATTTACAAAAACCATAAGACTCCGTTAGAAAAACAAAACCGGTAAAATTTCCAGATTTTTACACTAGATGCCGTTAAGAGTAAACTCTTGACGCCGTCAGAAGTGACCTGCATAAATTCTTATGTTAAGTTTCCGGAAAATTTCTGGAAAAACTTGGTCCTACTTCCTGGAAAATCCTGTAAAACTTCATTATGACTCAATACAAGCATTTGACTCTAACAAATACTAATATACATGTCCATTTAATATTGTTGTGGTTCATGCTCAATTTCGTTCTTATAAACGGATTTGGATCTCCCTTACACTTATCTTTTGCAAAATACCTTTATATGCAATTAAGACGAAGTTAAAAACAAAATAAAGCATTTTCACAATTTACTTTCAAACATGAGCCACAAACAATAAAAATAAAACATGCATACGGAAACAAATAAAATCAAATAAACAAACAAACAAACAAATAAAGATTGGGTTGCCTCCCAATAAGCGCTTGTTTTTGTTCGAGTCACGAGCCTGACTCTACCCTTATTTAACGGAAATAGGAGAGGTTTTCCCTACACTTAGGATTAAGTGTGGGTGATAGTAGCGATACACACCTTCTCGGTGGAAGTATGTCACGTGAGGAAAGAGTGGTGGATGAATTATATGCTCAAAGGGGTGTGCTTCTATCATCATAACCTTACCTAATTCAATCGGGTTAATGGGTGGATTAAGATTTTCTCCTAGAAAGGGATCATTTTCAATTAACTTCAAGAGATTACTAGTTCGGGATCCATCTTGACCTAATAAACCCGGTTTAAACCCATAATGTTTCTTGTGATCAATCATAAATGGGTGATGTAAGCATGTAAGGTCATTTTCCACTCCTATATTGGCTTCCTCTCTACAAGGCTTAGAGTCCCCTACCTTTGTCCTAAGACTACCCGGACTATATGGTTTGATGGGTGGATCGGAACCTATTTCAATTCCTAAATTTTTATCCAAGGATGGAAGATTAGGTAACGGTTTTGGTTGAGGCTCCGGTTCATCAAAACTGGGAACTTCCCTAGAACTAAGAGTAAGGTTATCATTATAAGTATTCAAACCTATATCCTCTAGTTGTGTTTGGTTCTACCTCTATTGGGGCTCCTATAGTCTCTTCTACTTCTTTCGGGTAAGTCACGGGTGGTGTGTATCCCTCAAGTGATGGTGGGAGTTGTGGGGTACTTTGTAGGTTTGTGTTATTTACCTCATCCTTCCTTTTCTCAACATCACCAATATCCTCAACATGTGTTTCATTATAATCTAATCCTAACATTTTCCCAAGTATCTCACGTACTTCTCTAGGCATCTCAACTTCTATGTCCGAATCATACGGATCATCCTCAATATTCTGACTGCTATATACAAATTGCCCAAAAGATTCATCACGTGTTTCTTGAGATTCATCATCATCGATCATAAAACCTAGGTCTTTTTGATCAATGTGATCATGTTCGGTTACATCCTCCATCACATCAAGGTCACCTATGTGTTCATCCTGTATTATGGTAGTGCCTAACCATGACATGCAGCTAGGTGGCTCATACGAAACTATCCTAGGTGAAGGCTCATATGGTGCATAGGTTTCACTAAGTGAGGCATTTTGAGGGGTTGATGGAGCTCCTAAGGTGAATTCTTTAAAAGCATTATGCACTTGGCCTCTTTTCTCAAGGTACTCAATAAAATCAATATAAGATCCTGTCCTCCTCATTTCATTCCTCCATCTTGTTATATCCAAACTAGTGTAATTATACTTTTTCTGGTAAAACTCTAGTGTCGGACTTGGTGGATTCGCATTCTCCATAATGGTGAACGGAATAGTCAATGAATTTAATTACTAACAAAGGCACGAAGAAAAAGATAGACTAAAGAAAACCTAAAAATAAAAAATAAAATCTTACTAGAAAGGAATCTAGCAAGTAGACCTAATAAAAAGATATTCTAACCTAGACAATAACTATTCCCCGGGCTGCGGCGCCAAAAACTTGATACGTGGGAATCACACCAGGCTTTACCTCTCAAGGGATCTTGAGAAGCTTACAACCCCCACCAGGCAGTGTACCTGATCGTTGTAGTAAAGTATAGTGACAAGTACCGAGGGATTGATCGTTCAGCTAGGAATAGTGTCGCTAGGATTAGAAGACCTAAATACTAGTTCTAAAGGTGAGGGATTATTATTTTTGTGTTTTTATAATTTTTAGAAAGCAATTAAAATTCTCGGGTTTGAAGGATTTGGGCGGAATTAGTTGCTACTCAACTAACCCAATACTAAAGATGCAATCAAAATAAAATACAAGAAATGAAAATAAACTAATTTATACTAAAGTTGTGAGCAATAAGTGGAGAAAATGTGTTTACTTAGATTTCACTACTCCCTAGACATCTTTTACACGTTAATTACTTGTTATAAATGCATGGATGACGGATCGTATTCCTTAATACCATTCATGGGGTGGCACACTTAACTCCCCAATTCTATGAGCTCTTATCTCCTCCTACACCATGCCTAGCACAACTATAGGGATTGTAAACAGTGGCTCATGCATTAAATACAACCAATAAAGACCTAGTGCGCGTCGGTTCATGTTTCTTAAAACGTTCAAGCATGTTACCAATTGGAGATCTGCCAGTTTTCTTAAGCCTAACATATAAATCATTCATCCAAGACAAGTATAAACAAGTAATAAACACATAATTAACATCTAGGTTTCATTAGATCCAAGCAAACACAAGATAGATCTAGCCTAGCATGATGGAATTAAGACAAGAACAAGATATAGACAACCAACACATAGACATATTGATTGAATTGAAAGAACACTTATCTCAATTACACATGTAAGGTATCAAGGGCTTGGAACCCTTGAAAAACCTGTAAAATTCGCACCAAGTTCGTACTTAGGGTTTCTCCAAAACTTCTCTCTTTTTAATGTGAAAATTAGAAAACTATATATAGGAAAAGGGGTCTGACGGCGTCAAGACAAACATTGTGACGCCGTCACCTCGCCGTCAAAAGTATTCTCGGACTGCCTTGATCTACATTTGACGCCGTCAAGACTTAATCATTTCCAGGCCGTCATGACTTTTACTCTTGACGCCCTACCTTCGTGACGCCGTCAAATCTTTACTGGATCGTCATGGAATTTTGCTCTTGACGCCGTCAGGGAGTTACTCTTGACGCCGTCACCTACTGTTCCCAGCATGGAAAATTTAGACTTTAGCGTTTTCTTCACTTTTATGCTCCAAAAACGTCCGAATTGCTTCCTTTTCCGGATTTCACTCCCAAAGTACCTAAAATCACAAAAGGAACGATTTAGGGTAATATTTGATCAAATAAATTCGAATTCGGGCTTAAATGACCCCCTAAAAACGGATCATTTTTTGCCTCATCAGTGGGTTGTAAGCTTCTCGAGATCCCTCGAGAGGTAAAGCCTGGTGCAATTCCCACGCATCAAGTTTTTGGCGCCGCTGCCGGGGAATAGTTATTTTCTAGGTTAGAATTTCTTTTTATTAGGTCTATTTGCTAGATTCCTTTCTAGTAACATTTTATTTTTTATTTTTTGGTCCTCTTTAGTGGGTTGTAAGCTTCGTGTCTGTATTCGTAATCCTTACCATCTGACATCATGGAAGGTGGTAACATCTTTGAACCCATAAACCCACCACTAGCTAACCAACCTCTTAGGCCCCGAACCCTAGGAGAGTATTCTCGACCTAGCCACCAAGGCTACCGAAACACCATTGCCAAGGAGCCAATGTGTCTCCCTTGCGATCCGACACCATCCGGTTGGTGCAAAGCGGATGTGCATTCCATGGACTTCGTTCCGAAGATCCAAATCAACATCTCAAGGACTTTCTTAAAATCGTAGATTCTATAGACCTTGATGTTACAATGATGCGTGTGAATCGCAACAGGCTTTACCTCTCGAGGGATCTCGAGAAGTTTACAACCCCCACCAGGCAGTGTACCTGATCGTTGTAGTATAGTATAGTGACAAGTACCAGGGGATTGATCGTTCAGCTTAGGAATAGTGTCGCTAGGATTAGAAAGCCTAAATACTAGTTCTAAAGGTGAGGGGTGATTATTTTTGTGTTTTTATATTTTTTAGAAAGCAATTAAAAATCTCGGGTTTGAAGGATTTGGGCGGAATTAGATGCTAATCAACTAACCCAATACTAAGATGCAATCAAAATAAAATACTAAAAATGAAAATAAACTGAATTATACTAAAGTTGTGAGCAGTAAGTGGAGAAAATGTGTTAACTTAGATTTCACTACTCCCTAGACATCTTTTACACGTTAATTACTTGTTATAAATGCATGGATGACGGATCGTATTCCTTAATACCATTCATGGGGTGGCACACTTAACTCCCCAATTCAATGAGCTCTTATCTCCTCCTACACCATGCCCAGCACAACTATAGGGATTGTAAACAGTGGCTCATGCATTAAATACAACCAATAAAGACCTAGTGCGCGTCGGTTCATGTTTCTTAAGACGTTCAAGCATGTTACCAATTGGAGATCTGCCAGTTTTCTTAAGCCTAACATATAAATCATTCATCCAAAACAAGTATAAACAAGTAATCAACACATAATTAACATCTAGGTTTCATTAGATCTAAGCAAACACAAGATAGATCTAGCCTAGCATGATGGAATTAAGACAAGAACAAAATATAGACAACCAACACATAGACATATTGATTGAATTAAAAGAACACTTATCTTAATTACACATGCAAGGTATCAAGGGGTTGGAACCCTTGAAAAACCTGTAAAGTTTGCACCAAAATCGTACTAGGGTTTCTCCCCAAAACTTCTCTCTAAATGTGAAAAATTAGAAAACTATATATAGGAAAAGAGGTCTGACGGCGTCAAGACAAATCTTGTGACGCCGTCACCTCGCCGCCAAAACTATTCTCGGACTGCCTTGATCTACATTTGACGCCGTCAAGACTTAATCATTTCCAGGCCGTCATGACTTTTACTCTTGACGCCCTACCTTCATGACGCCGTCAAATCTCTTCTGGACCGTCATGGAATTTTGTTCTTGATGCCGTCAGGAAATTACTCTTGACGCCGTCACCTACTGTTCCCAGCATGGAAAACTAAGACTTTGGCATTTTCTTCACTTTTATGCTCTAAAAACGTCCGAATTGCTTCCTTTTCCAGATTTCACTCCCAAAGTATCTAAAATCACAAAAGGAACGATTTAGGGCAATATTTGATCAAATAAATTCGAATTCAGGCTTAAATGACCCCCTAAAAACGGATCATTTTTCGCCTCATCATATACCCTTACACTTGAGATTTGCTTGTCCTCAAGCAAATGCGCTTTTATTCTACTCAAAATACAAGTTAGGGGTCATTTAACACTAATATAAAAGTAATTACAACAAATAATCGTTCCACTAAAGACCAATAGACAAGCACGGAGGTCATATACTAGCACCTCATAAATAGTGTTTAGATACTCACATCTCTCGGGTGTAATAAAGTGTAAATTACAATATGGAAACGGAAGATATCTCTCACTACCTGTCATAGCAAAATAGATTACCATAGGCTTGAGAAAGGATCAAACCTCCACCACATGGCGTAAGCACCTAGGATAAACTATCAAAGAGGTCTTTTAAAGGGTTGTAACGTTAGGTGTAGGGATATGAAATACACGGTTTTGTTGGATAAAGGAAGTTTTACTGGTGGCGAGTTAACACTCTTGGTTAATTACATGTATAATATGGCGTTGCTAAGCCAAGACTAGACTCGACTTAAGCTAATAAATGAAAAATAACAAAAACAAAAAATGAACATAGAATGAAACGGGATGGTAGTCCGTATGTTTTCTTCTCTTTTCTTTTTTCTATTTTTTTTATTTATTTATTTTTTTCTTTCGATTATTTATTTATTTATTTTTTTTTGTGTGCATACACTCTTACCCTACTATCCAAAATAATACATCATAGGGAATGAACGTTTCCCTTACACTTGAATCTTTACATACTTTACAATTAACTAATCTAATGACTCGAATTAAGAAAATCAAAACACTTGGAGCACTTTTAAGATTAACGTACATATGGGGGTAATAAATGATGTTCTTCCCCATTACTCCATAAAATAAGTACTTACCCATGAGTCCCAATCGTCCCAAAACAATATGTACAAGGATATGACTCGACTTAGCAACCATGTAATCAATTAGAAAGATAACTTAGGGTTTAACAAATAAAAATAATGCACTAAAAGATGATTGCATACACGGAAGGCTAAGGCGATTTGGTTGTACATTTAAGTGGGGTGTAACAAATTCTTCCTTTAAGTAAAATGCTTAAAGTTAGAAACGAAAAGATAGGCTCGGAGGGGTGTACTAGGGGTATCGTGTACTAAAAATGAGTACAACGCTAAGGGTGTGGGAAAAATTAGTTGACTTAACTAGCCAAGTAAAATGACTTAAATGGTCAAGTAATTATGATACGGGTTTAAGACAAGGGTAATCCTAATGCCTCTTATCATGTAGTAAATCCTACCACACGAATGTAGTCTCACTAGCAGTCTTGGGATGCATCACTAACGCAAGTTCTAGAATCTAAATGCTACCGGTACACTCATAAGCACTAATAATGAATGCTTTTCCTATCAAATCTAAAGGCGAACCTCACATATTTGGGTGGAAAATTTTTCTGAATATACGGTTATGTGCTAGTCATACAATCTCCTATCCATGAGACGCTTGCTATGGCTAAAGTTTCACTCCTAAATGTTGTAAAAAATTTTAAATTTGGCGCTAAAATTGCACTAACAAGTATTTCTCATAGTTTTATTACACATCTACCATTAAACAAAACAAACTCAAGCGAAAGTGCATATGTAAGGTATCATCTTTTTACCTTCCCCTTACACTTAAGATGAACATTGTCCCCAATGTTCAAGTAAAGAATGTAAAAGTAAATTACGTAAAAAGAATGAAATCAAATACTCCCCTGATTCGCTCGGTATGGATAATAAGGTGGCCAGGTTAAATCTCCAAGAAAATGAACAATCAAAGCTTCTCTTCCAGAATATAAATCATCTTCTTATCATATATAACCTGTAAAACCTGACAAAATAGACAAGACAACCTCGCGTAAAATCGGCGGCATCCTATATAAGTTACTAAATCCTAGAAAACAAGATAAGATATAATGCTTGTGGAATGAAGTTTGCAGATCTCCTGGAGATTATAAAACTTAATAATTCACAAAAACCATAAGACTCCGTTAGAAAAACAAAACCGGTAAAATTTCCAGATTTTTACACTTGACGCCGTCAGAAGTGACCTGCAGAAATTCTTATGTTAAGTTTCCGGAAAATTTCTGGAAAAACTTGGTCCTACTTCCTGGAAATTCCTGCAAAACTTCATTATGACTCAATACAAGCATTTGACTCTAACAAATACGAATATACATGTTCATTTAATATTGTGGAGAATCATGATCGGTTTGTTTCTTAAAAACATATTTGGGGTTTCCCCTTACACTTATCTTTTGCAAAAATACCTTTAGGTGGAGTTAAGACTAAGCCAAAACAACAAAGTAAAGTATTTCCACTATTTAGTTTAGAAGCATGATCTACCAACAATAAAAATTAAGCATGCATACGGAAGCAAATAACAAACAAACAAATAAAATCACACAAAACATGGGTTGCCTCCCAAGAAGCGCTTTTCTTTATTTACGAGTCTCGTAGCTAGACTAAAGGTCATGGGTTACTACGTGATCTCATCGTTGGTTCCACTCTATAGGTCGTCTTCTAAACCAGTATCGCTTTCATAGTGTAAGTACTTCAGGTCTTCGAACTCGAAGATATCTTTTCGATACTTAGAACCAAGCTTACTAACATCCTTAAAGAATCCACATGATAAATCGGAAGTGTCATTACACCCTCTCCGAACATCTTCATCGCACAGAATAAGTTGGGAACTTATCTTATCAAGCCCGTCACAATCGATTTCCTTAAGGTCTCTTCTCTTGTATGGCGTTTGGTATGAAACCCTCCTAATCCCATCAGCGAAGGTCATAATACCGTACCGATCATCAATTATCAGATTAGTGATCTCGCAAAATGGCGCTCCAAAAACAATTTGTGATAGTCTAGGGTCGACATAGTCTTCGATGTTGTCCACGATCGTAAATTCCATAGTAAATGCCATATTTCCTACAAACACCTGGATTTCATGATCCTTACCAACCACTTTCTCTCCCTTGTAAATCATTCCCCATCTGCAGATATTGTTATAATGGAATAAGGACATAAAATTCTTCGGCAGGAATATGTTAATGTAGACATTATCGAAGTACTTATGACCAATCATGCATGGGATTTTGAGATTATTCGGATTACGTCGTCTTATCTTCTCCGACTCCCCATCCTTCGACCTATTATGGAAGGAATGTTTATTGAATTGTGCAAACACTTGAGATGTTAATCTCAGTAATGTGTTTAGGATATTTATGAATGAATGTGAGTTAGCATGCGGAATTTACTAAAACACACTAAAGGAACAAAGGTGGTGAATAAGTAAAAGAGAATGAGCACAACAAGAATAACACAAAACGATTCAATATTATTGATGAAATAATACGGGTGATCTAAACTATCACCAGGATTACAAGTGTAACCTTGAATCTTTGATACGTGAAAAGGTTAAAGATAGAAGTTATGCATGGGAAAGCTATGAAAGCTGTATGAAAAGATATATCTAAGATGGTGTCTTAAGGGTTCCTTTTATAGTATAAGGAGCCCTTATTACAAGTGGTCAAGTTGCTTAATATAATATATTAGAGGTTTTATCTTATCCTAATATTACACCTTTCAAGGTAAAACACTCCATTATATCTACTGAGACTTCTGTACTACTTATTCTTAACGTATAACTTTGTACAAAGACTAATAATACAAGTAAATATCTCTAATTAAAATATAGCAACTTGTCGTGAAAACTGGCAGGACCTTCTTTAACTAGCAGTACCTTCTTACCCAGAAGGTACTGTTAGTATATCTTCAACATCAGCAAAACTGAAGAGGCAGGCTTAACTATCACTAGCAGGCTCTTCTGGCAGACTCTTTACTTTGTGCATTTTATTCCCAACAATCCTCCCCTAAACTTGTTATTCCCATATAAAATAACCAAGTTTTTTGTGAATAAAATTCATACCTTGAGGATTTGAGGGAACTCTTCCAAAAACCTTACCTTTTTCTCCTTAGGCTTTCATACTGATCAAATATGCTCTCCTTCAATCTTTTGACTGCATCAGTCTCTTCTTCACATAAAAGCTTATTTGAGATCTAGACTGATAATACTTCATAACTTAAAGGATACTCTTTCTCTCCTAGCATAAAGAGCTCTATTCCACTCTAAGTGGAAAGATGATGAACATGACTCATGCTGAAGTATTCCCATGTACCAGATAAATCATAGTAAGGAAATTTCCAATGAGTATCAGAAGGATTTGGATCATACAGTCTGCTAAACTCAACCCATAGCTCTTGCTACTTTGCATCTGGCTTATACTTGGTTTTCAGCTTCTCTTGAACTAATACCCATAATTCATCTAAATCCATTATGCTACATGCTCTAAGTAGATTTTCAAAGTTCTTGAAAATCTCAACCTTGTTTCCAACTCTTGTTATCTTCCATGCTTTGCCAAACTTGTCATTGAAGATTTCCCAATCTATGACTGGATGCCTTGCATGTAAGGGTTCAGCAAAAACAACTTGTGAAACATGGACAACCATTTCTCTTGATTGAACAGGAGGCAATTCTGCTTTCTCTTTTTGTTCCTTCTGATCATCTTATCTTCCTTTGGAAGACCTTTCTTGAGTATCCATGAGAAAGCTGGTTTTGTTTCTTCTGTAAGCCTCTAAGTATAGAAGCTTCAATTCATCAAAAGATTTACCTTTGAGTTGATGATCTTTCATATTCACTTCTCTTTTCAGATATATCTTGAAGAACTTCTTCTGATCTGCTTTAGAATGTGGCATTTTGAATCCTTTCTTCTGATTCTTCTGAATCTGCTGATAGACATCATCCAATGCCTCTTGATTGTATTTCTTGGTGATGAAATCATTGAGCTTGATTGTCATTTCATCTGAGCTAAGAGATTCATCACAAATCAGGGTATAAGCTTCACCTCTTACAATTGGGTCAATGGAGATGATGTATTGCAGCTGAGCATCAAACTTTTCTTGCAGCATTCTTGATTCTTCTTCAGCTCTCAATACTTCTTCTTCATGAAGCTTTTTGGACAACTCTTCATTTACAGCCAATTGTACTTGTTCTTTCTGCTTCATCTTTTTAGGCTTTGGTTCATCTTCAACCACAATTTTCTTGCCCTTGTCTTTTGGTGATGATACTGGACTTGGAGCAGCAGATTGTTCATCAGAAACAAGAAACCTCCCCTGAGGCTGTGATCCTCTCTTTCTTTTGTAAGACACTTGATCAGATCCTTTTAAATTCATAGCTAATAGCCTCTGAATCCCAGCAGGCTCTTGCTCTGCTTCAGCAGTATCTTGCTTTGCTTCAGCAGTATCTGTAGCAGCAGTATCTTTCAAGCTAACAGGCTCTTGTTCTTGAGTAGCAGGCTCTTCATCAATCACTGGAGTTCCTTCATGAAACTGAAATTAAATCTCTTCTTTATTTTCAGAACTACCCATCCTCCCCTTTTTGGAAGAGAGACCCAAACCCTCTGCATCTGAACTTGAGGAACTAGAAACAACCAACTGAGTAGACTTTTTACCCTTCAGCAACTTCACTTTCAACTCTAATTTCTCAACCCTCTTAACTAACTTGGTATTGATCTCTGTAAAATGTTTGTTTAAACTTTCAAGAGAAGTTTGTAAGTACTGCACTTGCTCCTTTAATTCCCTGATAGTCTAAGCATCTACACTTTGTTGTGGAGGAGATTGAGGTGGTGAGGTATGATGTGATAATGATGGTGATGTTGCAGATGGTGTTTGTGTTTGTTGATGAGATGGTAATGGCACTGATGATGGTGGTGTGACTGATGGTACTGTTGGTGTGGGTGATGGTACTGATGATGGATGTGGTGATGAATGATCAGGTTCTTCAGAATGTTGTAGTAACATTTCCTCAAAAAGTGGTACTTCTTCTCCTTGAAAACCAATTTTCATGTTTGAAAACACCTTGTGTGTAAGTTTGGGAATCTTAAAAGGTTTGTTTGGGGGAAGTAACAAATGTTTGGATTTGTTTATGAGGCACTGAATGAACCTTGGGTACATTAAAAACTTTGTTTCACTGTCCACATTTTTAACCATTCCTTCAAAAATATATTTTGAAAAGTTGAATTTCTTGTTTGTTGCCAGGCAAATGAGAGCTGCAGCCATGTTACCACTAAATTGCTCCCATGAGGTTTTCTTTTGGCTTAAACAATGAAGGATGGTATGAATCAAAAATCTCCATTGAGGGGTAAAATGCTTTTTAAGAAATGTAAGCTTTGTAGAAGTTACATTATACCCCATTTTTGTCAAATTTTCAAATATTTTAGTATCAGGTAGTTGACTAATGCCATCTGAATCATCCAAACGAATGTGTCTTCTAATGGATGATTCGGTAAAAGTCAATGTTCTACCATCCACTTTGACCATTAACTCTTGAATCCCATCCTCAAGAGTATTAAGTTTAGCAGTTTGCCAAAATTGTGAAATTTGAGATTCAAAAATAGTGGGATTCACAAGTAAAGCAAACCTGACATAAGAATTGTTTAGAAAATCCACTGCTTGATGAAAAGTTTCATTATCATCAGACTTTTCCAAAAATGTTAATTGGTTGTGACGTTTGACAAAACTTAGACGAGCCATGGTGAAAGGTTTGATGAAAATTTTGATTTCAATGGTGGGATTTTATTGTTGTACTGGTAGAAGATGAAAGGTGAGTGTGAATTATGATAAGGATTGAATATGAGAAAAATGACTTTTGACCGACTATAAAAGTTATGGATAAGTAATTGAAGAGGCGGTCAAAAAGATCTTTTATTATAATAACTATATCCTTAATTCAAGGAAAACATGAATAATTTACAAAAATACCCTTTTAAAAACAACGGCTATAATTTAGCCTGACAGACTCAACGGCTATGTAGCAGTACCATTTTACTCTACCAGTACTAAAATTTGAACTACCAGTACCTTGTTTTGAAATAAAACTTGGCAGTCTCTTTGAAATTTTAGAAAATATCCCTTATAGTTTTTAGCAAACTACCAGCTATCAACGGATTTGATAAGTCTTTACCAAGAGCCGTTTGCTTTGGACTAGTCAGTTCATTTAAGTTTTTGAAACTGGGTGAACTGATTACCTTATAGTTTTTAGCAAACTATCAGCTATCAACGGATTTGAGAAGTCTTTACCAAGAGCCGTTTGCTTTGGACTAGTCAGCTCTTAAAGTTTTGAACAACTTGGTGAACTGATTACCATTTCCATATCCTGATTGTGTTAGCAAGCTTTGAGTAACCTGAAATGGTTAGTTGTAAACCAAAAGAATAGAGTGCAAAGCACTTGTTTTATAGCGTTGTTAACATTTAAACATCAAGATGAGCAAAAACAGAGCAAACTTTGAACTAACAGTACCAATTTTGTACTGACAGTACCTTATGACTAACTAGCAGTACCATGTTTAAAGTCCAGAACTTGTTTATTTATATACAAAACACATGTTTTTCAAAGATTTATCATACCAATACCTGATACCAGGTATTTAAACCTACCTAAATCAAAAGCTTTGGTGAGAAGGTCTGCAAAATTATTTTCAGAATCAATTTTGACAACTTGAATTAACCTTTTCTCATTGCAATCTCTTATGAAATGGTGTCTGATTTCAATGTGTTTTGTTTTTGAATGTTGAACTGGATTTTTGATGATACATATAGTACTGCTATTGTCAATGTAAATAATGGTGTTAAGAAAATTGTACCCATAGTCAAGCAATTGATTCTGGATTCAAAGAACTTGGCCATAACAACTTGCACTTGCAACATATTCTGCTTCAGTTGTAGAGTTGGCCACCATTGTTTGCTTCTTGCATTGCCATGATATAAGTCTGCAGCCAAGAAATTGACATCCACCAGTTGTGGATTTTTTGTCTAGGGTTGCACCAGCATAGTCACTATCTGAGTAAGCTACCAAATCAAAAGATGATTCCCTTGGATACCATAGACCCAACTTAGGCTGGCCCTTGAGGTATCTGAAGATTCTTTTGACTGCTGTGAGATGAGAAACTTTTGGATTGACTTGAAACCTTGCACATACACATACTGAGAACATGATATCTGGTCTAGATGAAGTAAGGTACATTAGGGACCCAATCATTGATCTGTAGTTGTGCACATCAACATCTTCACCCTCAGCATCTTTGTGTAACCCCTTTTCTGGATCCATTGGTGTACTTGCAACCTTTGAATCTGCAAATGATGCGTGGGAATCGCAACAGGCTTTACCTCTCGAGGGATCTCGAGAAGCTTACAACCCCCACCAGGCAGTGTACCTGATCGTTGTAGTATAGTATAGTGACAAGTACCGGGGGATTGATCGTTCAGCTTAGGAATAGTGTCGCTAGGATTAGAAAGCCTAAATACTAGTTCTAAAGGTGAGGGATGATTATTTTTGTGTTTTTATATTTTATGGAAAGCAAGTAAAAATCTCGCGTTTTGGAAGAGTGGGCGGAATTAGTTGCTATTCAACTAACCCAATACTAAGATGCAATCAAAATAAAATACTAAAAATGAAAATAAACTAATTATACTAAGGTTGTGAGCAGTAATTGGAGAAAATGTGTTTACTTAGATTTCACTACTCCCTAGATATCTTTTACATGTTAATTACTTGTTATAATTGCATGGATGACGGATCGTATTCCTTAATACCATTCATGGGGTGGCATACATAACTACCCAATTCTATGAGCTCTTATCTCCTCCTACACCATGCCCAGCACAACTATAGGGATTGTAAACAGTGGCTCATGCATTAAATACAACCAATAAAGACCTAGTACACCTCGGTTCATGTTTCTTAAGACGTTCAAGCATGTTACCATTTGGAGATCTGCCAGTTTTCTTAAGCCTAACATATAAATCATTCATCCAAGACAAGAATAAACAAGTAATCAACACATAATCAATATCTAGGTTTCATTAGATCTAAGCAAACACAAAAGAGATCTAGCCTAGCATAATGGAATTGAGACAAGAACAAGATATAGACAACCAACACATAGACATATTGATTGAATTAGAAGAACACTTATCTCAATTACAATGCAAGGTATCAAGGGTTTGGAACCCTTGAAAAACCTGTAAAAGTTGCACCAAAATCGTACTTAGGGTTTCTCCAAAACTTCTCTCTTTAAATGTGAAAAATTAGAAAACTATATATAGAAAAATGGGTTTGACGGCGTCAAGAGTAATCTTGTGACGCCGTCACCTCGCCGCCAAAACTCTTCTCGGACTGCCTAGATCTACTTCTGACGCCGTCAAGACTTATATGTTTCCAGGCCGTCATGACTCTTTTACTCTTGACGCCCTTCCTATGTGACGCCGTCAAATCTTCTCTGGATCGTCATGGATTTTCATGAAATTTGCTCTTGACGCCGTCAAGGTTTTGCTCTTGACGCCGTCACCTACTGTTCCCAGCATGGAAAATTAAGACTTTGGCGTTTTCTTCATTTTTATGCTCCAAAAACGTCCGAATTGCTTCCTTTTCCAGATTTCTCTCCCAAAGTACCTAAAATCACAAAATGAACGATTTAGGGCAATATTTGATCAAATAAAGTCGGATTTGGGCTTAAATGACCCCCTAAAAACGGATCATTTTTCGCCTCATCAGCAAACCCAAATTTCCTTAAGATCTGAGCTACATACTTATCTTGGCTGATAAATATGCCTTCATTTGATTGTTTCACTTGGAGACCCAGAAAGAAAGTAAGTTCCCCCATGGAACTCATTTCAAACTTACTATGCATAAGTTTTTCAAACTCTACACACAATTTCTGATTTGTGGATCCAAAGATAATGTCATCAACATAAATTTGCACCAGCAAGATGTCTTTCTTGGTTCTTTTGATGAACAAAGTTGGATCAATCTTGCCTCTTTGAAATCCATTTTCCAGAAAATAGAAAGCCAATGTTTCATACCATGCTCTAGGAGCTTGGTGTAGACCATAAAGAGCTTTGGTAACCTTGTACACCTTGTCTGGATATTCTGCATCAATGAAGCCTCAAGGTTGAGAAACATACACCTCTTCTTCAATAGTACCATATAAAAAGGCACTTTTGACATCCATTTGGTAGACAGTGAAACCTATGAAAGAAGCATAGGCCAAGAATAGCCTAATTGCTTCAATTCTTGCAACTGGAGCAAAAACTTCTTCATAATCCACTCCTTCTTCTTGAGTGTACCCTTGGGCCACCAATCTAGCTTTGTTTTTGATCACTATTCCCCTTTCATCTTTCTTATTTCTGAAAACCCATTTGGTTCCAATTGCCCTGTAACCTTTGGGCAAATCAACCAGTACCCAAACCTTCTGCAGTTTGAATTGAAGTAGTTCTTCTTGCATTGCTTCAACCCAGCTTGAATCATCTAAGGCTTTTGTAATGTTTTTGGGTTCTACTTGAGAGAGAAAGCATGAAAACAGGCATATGTGGGCAACTTCATGGTTCTTTTCTTCATACACAGCTAGGACAAACCCATCTTTGTCTGAAGATAAGACTTGAGTTCTTGTTTTAACACCAGAATCAATGCTACCAATCACATTTTCAATGGAGTGATCTTTGAGAATTCTTGTGTTGTATGTTGTAGGAACATCATAGGAAATTGGAAGGTTTCCAATTCCTATATCTTCTGGTAAGGAATCATCTGATAGAACATTTAATGGTTCAGCAGGACCAATTTGTGAACTGGCAGTACCATCTGTTGAACTGGCAGTACCATCTTGAGAATTGACAGTACCATTTCCATTTTCAGAATTTTCTAGATTCCCTTGATCTTGAGTTCCATGATCATCTTCAACACCTTCATTTGTAGTATTTGAAGGCTCTCCAAGACTTGAAGATGAATCCAATCCTGTCCAAATTGGCATCAAGATGTAATCTTGATCCTCAGTTGTTTCATCATTGTCTTCAAAACCTGCATTATCATTAGAATTTGTACCTGTGACAGGCACATAATTCATAGATTTTGAAAGCTTATCAATGTCAAAACACCAATCTGGTCCAGTGCCTGCAACATTTGGTAGTTTCTCTTGGAACTCTATGTGCAGGTTTTCTTCCACTAGCCTAGTGCATTTATTATACACCCTATAGGCCTTACTTTGCAAAGAATACCCTATCATGTAGCCTTCATCAGCTTTTCCTTCAAACTTTCCTAGATGATCTTTGGTATTGAGAATAGTGACATGACATCCAAAAGGCCTCATAAAACTTAGAAATGGTGTTCTACCAAACAAAAGTTCATAAGGAGTCTTTCTATGAGGTTTAATCACAAGAACCCTATTCTGTACATAACAAGCAGTACCTACTGCTTTAGCCCAAAATGAAATAGGCAACTTAGAATCTACTAGCATTGTTCTAGCAGCCTCAATAAGTGTTCTATTTTTCCTTTCTGCTACTCCATTTTGCTGTGGGGTTCTAGCTACACTATATTCTCTTTTTATTCCTTTTTCTTTGCAAAATTCATCCATAACTTTATTCTTGAATTCTGTCCCATTGTCACATCTAATTACTTTTACTTTCTTATCAATTTGGTTTTCTATCCCTGTAATGTAGGACTTAAGGATCTCACTTGTTTCATCCTTAGTACTTAAAAAGAAAACCCAAGAGAATCTGCTGTAATCATTAGTAACTACAAGACAATATCTTTTACCATTCAAGCTATTCACAGAAGTAGGACCAAAAAGAACCATATGAAGCATGTATAAAGCTTGAGAAATTGAGTTATGGGTTTTGGGCTTACAAGAAGCTCTATGTTGTTTGCCTTTTAGACAATCAACACAGGTTTGGTCATTTTGAAAAATCTTTTTGGGTAAACCTCTAACCAAATCATATTTTGCAATTGTATTGATTGTTTTAAAGTTTACATGACCAAGTCTTCTATGCCAAAGCATAGATTCATCCAATAAGGCTTTTGCTACTAGACAGGTTAAACTCTCTTTAGGAACAATGTTCTTTAAATCAACAATGTACATTGTAACACCCCGCCTTATAGACCACAATATTGTCCGCTTTACCCGAAGGCTCACGACTTTGCTTTTGTGGCCCTCATGTGAAGACTTCCCGGCAGGTCACCCAAGCCAGTACTACTCTCACATGAGCACGCTTAACCGTATGGCCGATTAACCGTTCCACCACAAAACGCGTTATGTCATATAAGGCGAATGTTAACATATATGTCCCAGCATCACTCCAAGTCACAGCCAATGTGGGATTTGCCTGGGGTATTACATACATATTGTTCTTTCTAGGGATTTTAAGAAGAATCTGACTTTCATCAGGAATTTTAAAATCAGGAGAAAGTACAATGCATTCAGTGTCAGTAAAAAGAACTTTGTTCTTTGTGTCACACATTTGTGAGACACTTAAGAGATTAAACTGTAGTTCTTTCACAAAGTACACATTTTCAAAATCTAATTTACTGGTTTTAATTGTACCTTTACCAGTAATCTTTCCTTTGATTCCTCCCCCAAAGGTAACATATCCTCCATCAAATGATTTGAAGTCTGTGAGGTAAGACATGTTGCCTGTCATGTGCCTTGAACATCCACTATCTACATATCCTTGATCTGTAATATCATTTGAATATTCCTGCACATGTATACACATATTAGTTTCTTTGGGGTACCCAAGCCATGACTGACTTGGGTTTGCCTCGTGCATCAATGTAATCAAACCTTTTTAGGACTGTTGATGCACCATTTGGTTGGAGTGGTCTCCAAATCCAACATGCTGAGGACTTAACAGCATTTTCATTTTTGACATATTTTGTGGTTTTTGGTCTGACAGTACCAAAATTGGCAGTACCATTTGGTCTAGCAGGACCATATGGTCTAGCAGAACCTTTTGGTTTTGGTTTCCAGTCTTGTGTTTTATCCACAAAATCCCTTTCAATATGACTTTTCACAACTTTTGGTGTATGTTTGAAAGTATTACTTGCACCCTTAGTAATGAATTTTGGGTAAACAGGCTCATTTGGTCTAACAGTATGATTAACTTTTGGTGTGTTAGATTTTACAGAACCTTTTCTGGGGTTTGTTTTACTTGTTTTAGACCTTGATGTATTCCCAGAAACCCAATTGTTACAATAAGTATGAGTATGATTAAAACTACCACAGTAATAACATGCTTTATTGTACAAAACAAAGTTATCACCAAGTTGATGTGACTTAAGATTGTTCCAATTTCTCTGACTACCTCTAGGTTTGCTATTACATTTAGCACAACATTCAACTGTTTTTAGAACAACTTTTGTCTTTGTTATACTCTCTACACTTTTAGGACTGATGAGTCCTACTTTGTTTCCTTTCTTAGAAACAGTCTCTTTTCTATTCTCATCAGATGTACAACCTTCAATAGTTGTAACATCTGAGCTCTTATCAGTGAGCACCTTTTCTTTGGAGAGAGAAGTATTACTTGTACTCTCAAAAGGTTCACTATTTTCTACAGGTTTTACCTTTTCTAGAGGTTTATTTGTGAGTTCATGTAAACCTGATTCAGCAAGATCTAAACCTGGGGGACAAGGAATTCCTTTGTAAGGAGGTGGACATGTGTTGTATCCAATCCCAGATTTGATTTTTTTGTTCATTTGGTTCTCAACTATACTTTTAGTACAAGCAGAAGCATTTTCTAATGTTGTAACAGTTAGTTGAATATTATCTTTTGCTTGTTTCACTTTAGCAAACTCAGTTCTTAACAGGTTTATTTCAGCATCTTTAAGAAATATGTCTCTATTAAGAATAGCTTTTGTGTCAGAAAAGGTGAGTTCATTTTCTCTAAAGTGAATTATCTGTTTCTCAAGTTTGGACATACCACACTTATGATTAACTAGGTCTTGATGAGTTTTTCTTTGTTCTTCTTTCAGGTCATCATAAAGTTTTGTTAAGATTTCTAGTTCTTTAAAAACTTCACAAGTAGCAGAAGATTTAGTAATTTGTACCTCAGGATTGGAGAGAGCCATTAAAGCCATTTCATTTGAGGATGATTCTTCTTCACCCATGAAGCTCCAATCAAAACCCAGCCCATCAATGGCTACCATAGCTTTTGTTTCAGTGATGTCCACTTCCTTGCTCTTGTTCTCATTGTTTCCCCTGTTCTTGTTCTCAAAACCTCTTCCCTTATCACCCTACTTCTTTGGTCTTCTACATTCTCTTGAGTAGTGACCCTTTATGTGGCAGTTGTAACACTCCACTTTAGATTTGTCATACCCAGCAGGTTCATTGCCATTGATGACAATCTTCTTTCCAGTCCTCATCAAATATTTCTTAGCCCTCATGCTAAGAAGTGAAAGCTGCCATTTTATGTCCATTTCTTCAAGATCATCATCACTGATCTCTTGAAGATCTTCAAAGGTCAATGTGGAACCATTGTGTTGTGATGTTAGGAAAGCACAACCAATTGTTTCATCTAAAATGGTTTTGGTACTGCTGGAAGTACTGGAAGTACCAAAATTTGTGTTGGCAGTACCTTCTTCTCCACCATCTTTTTCTTCATCAACTTTCTTGGCAGTACCATGAGATGACATAAATGCCATATTTCCTGAGCTTGAACTAGTAGACTTCTTTAGTTCATGCTCTACTATTTTGAAGTTGCTGTAAAGATCATTAAGACTTATGGAATCAATATCTGGTTTGTTTTTCCAGAAAATGACATGCATGGCCCATTCAGAGGGTAGACTTCTAAGAAATTTGGAGTTTAAGTCTTCTTGAGATATTATCACTTCATGAATGGCTAACTGACTAGAAAGCTTTTGTAGTCTATTGAACATGCTGTCCAAAGACTCATTTGGTGTGGCTGAAAAGTTTTCAAACTGTTGTTTTAAAAGTGTTTTCTGGGTTTTCTTGGTGGCATCATTACCACCAAATCTAGCCACAATAGCTTGAAAAAGGGTTTTAGCACACTTGTATTTGTTAAAGACTAGAAGCTGGTCATTTGGAATAGACATGAGAAGCATACTCCTGGCTTTAAGATCATTTCTCTTTTGAATTCTTTCTTCAGCGGTTATTGGGTTTACTTGCACAGTTGTGACAAGTGCATCATTTACTGTGGAGGTGGTGGTTGCTGGCTTAAATGAGTTTCCTTCTTCAATAATCTCCCAAAGTGCATAGTCTTGCACTTGGAAGTATTGTTCAACCCTCAGTCTCCACATTTCAAACTCATTCTGTTTGAGTAACGGAAGTTTAGCAGCCACATTGGTTTGAATGTGCTCAACATCCATTTTTGCTTTGTTCTTTTATGTCGTAAATATCAGCCTCGCTCTGATACCACTTGTGGAAGGAATGTTTATTGAATTGTGCAAACACTTGAGATGTTAATCTCAGTAATGTGTTTAGGATATTTATGAATGAATGTGAGTTAGCACGCAGAATTTACTAAAACACACTAAAGGAACAAAGGTGGTGAATAAGTAAAAGAGAATGAGCACAACAAGAATAACACAAAACGATTCAATATTATTGATGAAATAATACGGGTGATCTAAACTATCACCAGGATTACAAGTGTAACCTTGAATCTTTGATACATGAAAAGGTTAAAGATAGAAGTTATGCATGGGAAAGCTATGAAAGCTGTATGAAAAGATATATCTAAGATGGTGTCTTAAGGGTTCCTTTTATAGTATAAGGAGCCCTTATTACAAGTGGTCAAGTTGCTTAATATAATATATTAGAGGTTTTATCTTATCCTAATATTACACCTTTCAAGGTAAAACACTCCATTATATCTACTGAGACTTCTGTACTACTTATTCTTAACGTATAACTTTGTACAAAGACTAATAATACAAGTAAATATCTCTAATTAAAATATAGCAACTTGTCGTGAAAACTGGCAGGACCTTCTTTAACTAGCAGTACCTTCTTACCCAGAAGGTACTGTTAGTATATCTTCAACATCAGCAAAACTGAAGAGGCAGGCTTAACTATCACTAGCAGGCTCTTCTGGCAAACTCTTTACTTTGTGCATTTTATTCCCAACACCTATATATATTCCCCTCAAGGGAAGGACGATACTCGTACACCTCCTCATTACCCTTACGAAAGATTACCTTCTTAACACCATTGGTGAATAATGCACTACCATTTTTCTCATCAAGGATCACTCCTGATTCATTGATAAATGGTTTTCCAAGAACAAGGTTGGTTAATGTTTGATTGGTGAAAGGGTTCACGTCATCGACCACGGTGAGGTCAGTATTGTAAACAAGTTCCCCAATCCTGATTGTCAAATTTTTCATCACTCTCTCGCACGCAATGTGTCCTGGGAAGGCTTCGTGGAATAGGGAAAGGGGAATTATGTTGACTGGGAAGCTAGGATCTATTTGACTATCGGTTAAGAGCTTTTCCTTAATGGTGCAGGAGATCTTGAAAACTTTAGGATTACTTTCCTTAGTCCTATCGTTATTCCCACTAGTAATATCCTCCATTTTTCTCTCGGGTTCTTCTATAATAGACTTACCCAAATTGATTGGATTTCTCTCATGCTCTTTTGATCTCTCTTTCCCTTCATTCGATTTGCCAGAGTCTTGCGCGGTGTATTGCTCAGATGAGTTGGTAGGTTTTCTGGCCAAATCATGGTTTACCCTTAAGGTCTCATCTTTAGCTGTCTGACTGAATTTGTCGGTTTGCTGTTGGGTTGGGTTGGGTGTAGAAGCAGATATCGTGGTGATGGTGTTTACGAAATGGATTGGTCTTAAGGGGTTGACAGGTTCTTTTCCTTTGGGGGATAGATGTTTGAATAACTTGCTAGGACTTTTTATTTTCACAGGTGAGGTTGGTGGACTCGTGACGGCAACAGATCTAACCTCATCAACGTGAACGGGCTTATTAACAACATGCTCTTTGATAGCAGTTAACAGATTACTAATCTTGTTGTTCACATCAGCCTGCTGTTGTCTAAATTTAGCCTCGAGCGTAGAGAGCTGTAACTCTTGGGATAGAATGAATTTTTTTAGGGCATCTTCACAGCTTTGCCTGGGAATACCTTGTGACGGAAAATGCTCGGACCAAGTGAGTGGTGAGGAATCATATAAAGATACGCTCCGCGTTTGGTACCCTTTGAAATTAGGTTTATCCTTCCATGCCTCATAGGCCTCGACAGAAGTTCGAGGGCCTTGAACCACGTGTGATGACGTGAATTCGTTATAAGCACGTTTTGGAAGCTCCATGCAGTTATGAGTCTCGTGAGGGCCACCACAGAATTTACATGTAGAAGCAATTCTGCTTACTTGGCTTAAGGATCTTGGAGCTTCATAAGATTTCATGAGAGACTTGAGTCGACCTTTAAGTTCCATGATCCTACGGTTGGGAGTGCTAGAATTGTTCAAAGGCAAAGATATTGCCTTGACCGTTTTGTTCAAGTCACGGGGATCATTCCAACTTTCGTTGTCATAGAGAGCAAGATCTTCTATGAGTTCCCATGATTGTTCCGCACTAAGATCACGTAGCTTACCACCGGCCGATTGGTCAATGGCTCGCCTCGTGGAGATGTCGATATGGTCATAAAAGATTTGGACTTGGAGCCAATGATCTATGCCATGATGAGGGACTTTTTGGAGTAAGTCCTTGAAACGAGTCCATGCTTCATAAAGAGATTCATTTTGACGTTGTTGGAACATCAAGATGTCATTTCTAAGCTTAGTAGTTCTCCCCGATGGGAAAAATTGAGCAAGGAAACGAGTGGTGAGATCATCCCATGTGGTGATGGATCCCGCGGGTAAACGCTCAAGCCATTGACTAGCTTGATCCCGTAGAGAGAATTGGAATAGGCGTAATCGGGTTGTCTCTCTAGTTTCAACATCTAGGTCTATGGAATCTACGATTTTGAGGAAGTCCTTAAGATGTTGGTTTGGATCTTCGGAACGAAGTCCATGGAATGCACATCCGCTTTGCACCAACCGGATGGTGTTGGATCGCAAGGGGGTCACATTGGCTCCGGTGAGCTCAATGGTGTTTCGGTAGCCTTGGTGGCTAGGTCGGGAATACTCTCCTAAGGTTCGGGGCCTAAGGGGTTCTAATGGTGGGTTTTGTTATGTTGGGATGACGGGTTCAAAGATGTTCCCGTTGTCCATGATGTCAGGTGGTTACGAACAAAGGCACAAAGAAATAAGATAGACTAAAGAGAACCTAAAAATAAAAATAAAATCTTACTAGAAAGGAATCTAGCAAGTAGACCTAATAAAAAGAAATTCTAACCTAGACAATAACTATTCCCCGGGCTGCGGCGCCAAAAACTTGATGCGTGGGAATCGCAACAGGCTTTACCTCTCGAGGGATCTCGAGAAGTTTACAACCCCCACCAGGCAGTGTACCTGATCGTTGTAGTATAGTATAGTGACAAGTACCGGGGGATTGATCGTTCAGCTTAGGAATAGTGTCGCTAGGATTAGAAAGCCTAAATACTAGTTCTAAAGGTGAGGGTGATTATTTTTGTGTTTTTATATTTTTTAGAAAGCAATTAAAAATCTCGGGTTTGAAGGATTTGGGTGGAATTAGTTGCTAATCAACTAACCCAATACTAAGATGCAATCAAAATAAAATACTAAAAATGAGAATAAACTGAATTATACTAAAGTTGTGAGCAGTAAGTGGAGAAAATGTGTTTACTTAGATTTCACTACTCACTAGACATCTTTTACACGTTAATTACTTGTTATAAATGCATGGATGACTGATCGTATTCCTTAATACCATTCATGGGGTGGCACACTTAACTCCCCAATTCTATGAGCTCTTATCTCCTCCTACACCATGCCAAGCACAACTATAGGGATTGTAAACAGTGGCTCATGCATTAAATACAACCAATAAAGACCTAGTGCGCGTCGGTTCATGTTTCTTAAGATGTTCAAGCATGTTACCAATTGGAGATCTGCCAGTTTTCTTAAGCCTAACATATAAATCATTCATCCAAAACAAGTATAAACAAGTAATCAACACATAATTAACATCTAGGTTTCATTAGATCTAAGCAAACACAAGATAGATCTAGCCTAGCATGATGGAATTAAGACAAGAACAAGATATAGACAACCAACACATAGACATATTGATTGAATTAAAAGAACACTTATCTTAATTACACATGTAAGGTATCAAGGGGTTGGAACCCTTGAAAAACCTGTAAAGTTTGCACCAAAATCATACTAGGGTTTCTCCCCAAAACTTCTCTCTAAATGTGAAAAATTAGAAAACTACATATAGGAAAAGAGGTCTTACGGCGTCAAGACAATTCTTGTGACGCTGTCACCTCGCCGCTAAAACTATTCTCGGACTGCCTTGATCTACATTTGACGCCGTCAAGACTTAATCATTTCCAGGCCGTCATGAGTTTTACTCTTGACGCCCTACCTTCATGACGCCGTCAAATCTCTTCTGGACCGTCATGGAATTTTGCTCTTGACGCCATCAGGAAATTACTCTTGACGCCGTCACCTACTGTTCCTAGCATGGAAAATTAAGACTTTGGCGTTTTCTTCACTTTTATGCTCTAAAAACGTCCGAATTGCTTCCTTTTCTAGATTTCACTCCCAAAGTACCTAAAATTACAAAAGGAACGATTTAGGGCAATATTTGATCAAATAAATTCGAATTCGGGCTTAAATGACCCCCTTAAAACGGATCATTTTTCGACTCATCATACAACTAGAGGGACGACCCGATTACGCCTATTTCAATTCTCTCTACGTGATCAAGTTAGTCATTGGCTTGAGCGTTTACCCGCGGGATCCATCACCTCATGGGATGATCTCACCACTCGTTTCCTTGCTGATGCGTAGGGATTGCACCAGGCTTTACCTCTCAAGGGATCTTGAGAAGCTTACAACCCCCACCAGGCAGTGTACCTGATCAATGTAGTATAGTATAATGACAAGTACCGGGGGATTGATCGTTCAGCTAGGAATAGTGTCGCTAGGATTAGAAAACCTAAAGACTAGGTCTAGAGATGAGGGATGATTCTTTTTGTATTTTTATATTTTTATGAAAGCAAGTAAAAATCTCGGGTTTTGAAGGAGTTGGCGGAATTAGTTGCTAGTCAACTAACCCAATACTAAGATGCAATCAAAATAAAATACTAAAAATGAAAATAAACTATATTAACTAAAGTTGTGAGCAACATGTAGGAGAATTGTGTTTACTTAGATTTCACTACTGTTGGGAATTATACTAACAGTTACCACAGCTAAGAGAAGAAGTTACAGCTGCAGAAGATTATACTTGCAGTGGAAACTCATTACCACTGCAAGAACATATATTACCACTGCTTATTAGATAACTATTAGGAAACGTGTTATAGATAAATATAGAATAGATCTTGTGTATATCTTATTCTATTGGCTTTATACTTATCTTGTAGAAGAGGACTCCTTGTGCTATAAAAGGAGATCCTAGGTTAAAGGTTTGATATACGTTTTTCTAGAGCTTCAAGGTGTAACCCTAGTGATATCAAGATCACTCGTATTATTATCATTAATAATATTGGAGCTAATAGTTTGTTTACATATATTGTTTATATACAACTGTCTTACTCACAATCAAACTTCTAAGTGTTACTATGTAGATTCCGCATACTTAGTGATATAATTCAAAGTATCAATCTAACACAAATTCAAGGTGTTTAGATCCATCAAGTGGTATCAGAGACAGGCTTTGATACTTTGATTTAGAAGACTCAAGTTCACTCAGAAGATTCAATGGAGATAGAATCCAGTAACTCAAACATTGCTGCTAAGCTTCCAAAGCTTAAGTTGAATGACTTTGAGATGTGGAGGCTAATGATAGAACAATTCTTTATGGTCCAAGATTACACACTTTGGGAGATCATCATGGTTGGAAATTCTTTCAAACCAAGCTCTACTTCAGAGATGGTTGGTGGCAAGGAAGTAATTAAGGTCAACACTGGACCTGTTACTAATGATGAAAGACTTCAACTGAAGAATGATTTGAAGGCCAGAGGTCTGTTGCTGATGACACTTCCAAGAGATCAAGTTGTAGCATTTAGCAAGTTCAAGACTGCAAAGACTCTCTTTGATGAGATCTGTGAAGTTTTTGGTGGTAATGATTCCACCAAGAAGACTCAAAAGACTCTGCTGAAGCAAACTTATGAAAACTTTGGTTCAACAAGTAATGAATCTCTTGATAGCATCTTCACAAGGCTACAAAAGATTGTTTCTCAACTCACTATTTTTGGAATTGAGGTGGAAAGAGAAGACCTCAATCTAAAGTTCTTAAGAAGCTTACCCTCTGAGTTCGGAACCAATGTTGTAGTGTGGGAAGATAAGTCAGAGTTGGAGACCATGAAACTTAATGACTTGTACAATAACTTCAAGGTTATTGAACAAAGATTGAAGAAAGCTGGCAAGATAAGTTCAAGTTCAGGAAGTGTAGCACTCATATCATCATCTCTTGATGATAGTTCAGATGAAGAAAGTGATAGTGATGATGACTGTGCTAACATTGTTGTTTCCACTGGTAGTGGAAGTGTTTCCACTGGTAGCTCAAAGAAACAGATTGCAGGGCTAAGTGATACTACCTTTTATGCCTTTATATCAAGTCAAGTGGGTGGTTCAATCCTCAATCATGAGGATCTGGATCAAATTGATGAACATGATATGGAGGAGATGGACATTAAATGGCAAGTGGCATTACTAAGCCAGAGGACAAAGAAGTTTTGGAAGAAGACTGGAAGAAAAATCAACATCAGTGGCAATGAAACAGTAGGATTTGACAAAAAGAAGGTGGAGTGCTACAATTGTCATAATAAGGGGCACTTTACCAGAGAGTGTAGGAAGCCAAGGAAGTCTGAAAACAGGTCAACTTGGTACAAGCAGGACAAGAAGAAGGAACCTACTACTGATGAGCCAAAGGGGCTATTGGCCATTGATGGAGTGAGCTTTGATTGGAGCTTTATGACTAAGGAAGAGGATGATGATTCAGAGTCTGCAATGGTTGCTACAGAGCTTGCACTAATTGCTTTTTCTGACTCTGAGGTACAAATTGATAATGCTTGTTCTAAATCTTGTAAGGCCTTAAAAGAGTATGAGAAACTTAAAGCACAATTTAATGAGCAACACATAGAGTTAACTCATACTAATTATAACTTATCAAATCATAAAAGAGGCCTAGGAGTTTTAGAAACACAATTAGAGCATTATAGGGCAAATGAATCTAAGTTCAATGATGATATTGCTGTATTAAGAAGAGACTTAGATTACCAGGTTGCTGTTAATAAGGTTCTTAGAGAAGAACTAGAAAAGGTTAAAGTGGCTAGTGAGAATATTATGATAACTAAGCAAACACTGGATCATAAATCCAAGTGTATTGATAAAATTTGGGAAGCCCAAATTGTGAGCAAAGCTAAATCAGGTCTTGGATACAAAACTGTTCCACCACCTCTAAGAGGTGTTCCATCACCTCCTGGCATTGACTTAGCTCACACAGGTTTAGAAGAATTCCAGGAACCAACCATGACCTATGGACCAAAATTTGTTAAACTAGTTGAAATTGAAAAGGTTCAGGTTGAGGTTGATGTATTTGATAGTGCTAGTGACTCATCTCTTAAAGATGAAAATTTAAATGTTGAGTCTAAACCTAGTGTTCCTGAGAATGTTAAAGTGGAGGTTAAGAGAAGTATTCCTGATGTAATCAAAGAGAAGCCTAGGTCACAACCTAATTTCACTAGGCCCACTACTAGATATGCAGAGATGTACAGAAGTAGGTCACCAACTCCTAGGGGTAATATGAGGAGTTGGAATCATGTTAAGTCCAGGCAATTTGGTAGTGACTTTGTGTTCAATAACAAATCCTGTCATATATGTGGTAGCTTTGACCATTTGTCTTATAGCTGTACCTACCACTTGAGAAGAAGGGAAGTGTTTGGGAATACTAGGGTGAATGGACAAAATGTTAATAACTTAACTCACCCAAATCCACTAAGCAAGATGATTCCCAGGTCTGTTTTGCTTTATTCTGGCATTAAACCTATTTCCACTGCTAGACCAGCAGTTTCCACTGTTAGACCAGCAGTTGCCACTGCCAGAAACAAAAACAAAGTTTACCCTAAGCCCCCTGTTACTACTTTTGTTAAATCTACTCAAACAGGGAAAAGGACCAATTTTGAAAAGAGAGTTAACAATACTCAGCAGTGGGTACCTAAAATTTCTAAGCCAGCAGTTACCACTGCAAGGCCAAAGGTTACCACTGATAAGTCTGTTAACAAGAAAAGGGTAAATGTGGGAAATGCTGTTAAGGCCTCAGCACGTTGGGAATGGAAACCAAAAGGAACCATCACCTCAAACAATCCCAATGGTGTATCAATGACCTTTGAAAGATATAATTATATTGATACACGAGGCAGATCCAAGTCATTTGTGGCTTGGGTCCCCAAAAGGAACTAATTCCTTTATTTTATGTGCAGGGATATTCAAAGACTAATAATGATCAAGGATACTCAGACAGTGGATGTTCCAGGCACCTGACTGGCAATAAGTCCTATCTTTCAGACTTTCAACCTTATGATGGACAATTTGTCAGCTTTGGAGGAGGAATTGGTGGCAAAGTTTCTGGCAAAGGTACAATCAAGGCTGGAAACATTGATTTTGAAGATGTGCAGTATGTGAAAGAACTCAAGTACAACCTGTTTAGTGTGTCACAGATGTGTGACAAAAAGCATAGAGTTCTATTCACAGAAGATGAATGTTATATCTTATCTAAGGATTATAAGCTTCCAGATGAATGTGACATTTTGCTTAAAATCCCTAGAAAAGGAAATTTGTATAGCATTGACATGCAGAACATAGTGGCTAATAATGATGTTACTTGCTTGCTTGCTAAAGCCACTTTGGATGAATCAATGCTTTGGCATAGAAGACTTGGTCATGTTAACTTCAAGACCATCAACAAGATTGTGAAAGATGGACTTGTCAGAGGACTACCACAGAAAAGATTTGAAAATGACCAAACTTGTGTTGCCTGTCTCAAAGGAAAGCAACACAGAGCTTCATGCAAGACCAAGGCATTCAATTCAATAAATCATCCACTCTTTATGCTGCATATGGACTTGTTTGGTCCTACCTCTGTGAGCAGCATCAATTTGAAGAAGTATTGTCTTGTTGTGACTGATGATTTCAGTAGATTCACATGGGTTTTCTTTTTGAGTACCAAGGATGAAACCACAGGCATCCTTAAGACATTCATCACTCAGGTTGAAAATCAATTTGAAAAGAAAATCAAGATCATCAGGTGTGACAATGGGACAAAGTTCAAGAACAAAGTTATGGATGATTTCTGCAGAGACAAAGGTATTAAAAGAGAATTTAGTGTTGGAAGAACTCCTCAACAAAATGGAGTTGCAAAAAGAAGAAATAGAACACTAATTGAGGCTGCTAGAACCATGTTGGCTGATTCCAAGCTTCCAGTGACTTTTTGGGCTGAAGCAATTAACACTGCTTGTTACATTCAGAATAGGGTTTTAGTGGTCAAAACAAAGAACATGACACCTTATGAGTTGTTCAGAGGAAGACCTCCTACTTTGGAGTTTATGAGGCCATTTGGGTGTCATGTTACTATTCTCAATACCATTGATGCGTGGGAATCGCAACAGGCTTTACCTCTCGAGGGATCTCGAGAAGCTTACAACCCCCACCAGGCAGTGTACTTGATCGTTGTAGTATAGTATAGTGACAAGTATCGGGGGATTGATCGTTCAGCTTAGGAATAGTGTCGCTAGGATTAGAAAGCCTAAATACTAGTTCTAAAGGTGAGGGATGATTATTTTTGTGTTTTTATATTTTTTTAGAAAGTAATTAAAATTCTCGGGTTTGAAGGATTTGGGCGGAATTAGTTGCTAATCAACTAACCCAATACTAAAGATGCAATCAAAATAAAATACTAAAAATGAAAACAAACTAAATTATACTAAAGTTGTGAGCAGAAAATGGAGAAAATGTGTTTACTTAGATTTCACTACTCCCTAGACATCTTTTACACGTTAATTACTTGTTATAAATGCATGGATGACGGATCGTATTCCTTAATACCATTCATGGGGTGGCACACTTAACTCCCCAATTCTATGAGCTCTTATCTCCTCCTACACCATGCCCAGCACAACTATAGGGATTGTAAACAGTGGCTCATGCATTAAATACAACCAATAAAGACCTAGTGCGCGTCGGTTCATGTTTCTTAAGACGTTCAAGCATGTTACCAATTGAAGATCTGCAAGTTTTCTTAAGCCTAACATATAAATCATTCATCCAAAACAAGTATAAACAAGTAATCAACACATAATTAACATATAGGTTTCATTAGATCTAAGCAAACACAAGATAGATCTAGCCTAGCATGATGGAATTAAGACAAGAACAAGATATAGACAACCAACACATAGGCATATTGATTGAATTAAAAGAACACTTATCTTAATTACACATGAAAGGTATCAAGGGCTTGGAACCCTTGAAAAACCTGTGAAATTCGCACCAAAATCGTACTTAGGGTTTCTCCCAAAACTTCTCTATTTAAATGTGAAAAATTAGAAAACTATATATAGGAAAAGAGGTCTGACGGCGTCAAGACAAAGCTTATGACGCCGTCACCTCGCCGCCAAAACTATTCTCGTACTGCCTTGATCTACATTTGACGCCGTCAAGACTTAATCATTTCCAGGCCGTCATGAAATTTTGCTCTTGACGCCCTACCTTCATGACGCCGTCAAATCTCTTCTGGACCGTCATGGAATTTTGCTCTTGACGCCGTCAGGGAGCTACTCTTGACGCCGTCACCTACTGTTCCCAGCATGGAAAATTAAGACTTTGGCGTTTTCTTCACTTTTATGCTCCAAAAACGTCCGAGTTGCTTCCTTTCTCAGATTTCTCTCCCAAAGTACCTAAAATCACAAAAGGAATGATTTAGGGCAATATTTGATCAAATAAATTCGAATTCGGGCTTAAATGACCCCCTAAAAACGGATCATTTTTCGCCTCATCATATACCCTTACACTTGAGATTTGCTTGTCCTCAAGCAAATGCGCTTTTATTCTACTCAAAATACAAGTTAGGGGTCATTTAACAGTAATATAAAAGTAATTACAACAAATAATCGTTCCACTAAAGACCAATAAACAAGCACGGAGGTCATACACTAGCACCTCACAAATAGTGTTTAGATACTCACATCTCTCGGGTGTAATAAAGTATAAATTACAATATGGAAACGGAAGATATCTCTCACTACCTGTCATAGCAAAATAGATTACCATAGGCTTGGGAAAGGATCAAACCTCCACCACATGGCGTAAGCACCTAGGATAAACTATCAAAGAGGTCTTTTAAAGGGTTGTAACGTTAGGTATAGGGATATGAAATACGCGGTTTTGTTGGATAAAGGAAGTTTTACTGGTGGCGAGATAACAATCTTGGTTAATTACATGTACAATATGGCGTTGCTAAGCCAAGACTAGACTCGACTTATGCTAATAAATGAAAAATAACAAAAACATAAAATGAACATAGAATAAAAAGGGATGGTAGTCCGTATGTTTTTTTTTTCTTCTCTTTTTCCTTTTTTTATTTTTTTTTTGCATACACTCTTACCCTACCATCCAAAATAATACATCATAGGGAATGAACATTTCCCTTACACTTGAATCTTTACATACTTTACAATTAACTAATCTAATGACTCGAATTAAGAAAATTAAAACACTTGGAGCACTTTTAAGATTAATGTACATATGGGGGTAATAAATGATGTTCTTCCCCATTACTCCATAAAATAAGTACTTACTCATGAGTCCCAATCGTCCCAAAACAATATGTACAAGGATATGACTCGACTTAGCAACCATGTAATCAATTAGAAAGTTAACTTAGAGTTTAACAAATAACAATAATGCACTAAAAATGAGAGCATACACGGAAGGCTAAGGCAATTTGGTTGTACATTTAAGTGGGGTGTAACAAATTCTTCCTTTAAGTAAAATGCTTAAAGTTAGAAACGAAAAGATAGGCTCGGAGGGGTGTACTAGGGGTTTCGTGTACTAAAAATGAGTACAACGCTAAGGGTGTGGGAAAAATTAGTTGACTTAACTAGCCAAGTAATATGACTTAAATGGTCAAGTAATTATAATACGGGTTTAACACAAGGGTGATCCTAATGCCTCTTATCATGTAGTAAATCCTACCACACGAATGTAGTCTCACTAGCGGTCTCGGGATGCATCACTAACGCAAGTTCTAGAATCTAAATGCTACCGGTACACTCATAAGCACTAATAGTAAATGCTTTTCCTATCAAATCTAAAGGCGAACCTCACATATTTGGGTGGAAAATTTTTCTGAATATACGGTTATGTGTTAGTCATACAATCTCCTATCCATGAGACGCTTGCTATGGCTAAAGTTTCACTCCTAAATGTTGTAAAAAAATTTAAATTTGGCGCTAAAATTGCACTAACAAGTATTTCTCATAGTTTTATTACACATCTACCATTAGACAAAACAAACTCAAGCGAAAGTGCATATGTAAGGTATCATATTTTTACCCTCCCCTTACACTTAAGATGAACATTGTCCCCAGTGTTCAAGTAAAGAATGTAAAAGTGAAATAAGTAAAAAGAATGAAATCAAATACTCCCCTGATTCGCTCGTTATGGATAATAAGATGGCCAGGTTAAATCTTCCTCTAAGAGAATGAACAATCAAAGCTTCCCTTCCAGAATATAAATCATCTTCTTGTCATACATAACCTGTAAAACCTGACAAAATAGACAAGACAACCTCGCGTAAAATCAGCGGCATCCTGTATAAGTTACTAAATCCTAGAAAACAAGATAAGATATAATGCTTGTGGAATGAAGTTTGCAGATCTCCTGGAGATTATAAAACTTAATAATTCACAAAAACCATAAGACTCCGTTAGAAAAACAAAACCGGTAAAATTTTCAGATTTTTACACTTGACGCCGTCAAGAGTAAACTCTTGACGCCGTCAGAAGTGACCTGCAGAAGTTCTTATGTTAAGTTTCCGGAAAATTTCTGGAAAAACTTGGTCCTACTTCCTGGAAAATCCTGCAAAACTTCATTATGACTCAATACAAGCATTTGACTCTAACAAATACGAATATACATGTTCACTTAATATTGTGGAGAATCATGATCGGTTTGTTTCTTAAAAACATATTTGGGGTTTCCCCTTACACTTATCTTTTGCAAAAATACTTTTAGGTGGAGTTAAGACTAGGCTAAAACAACAAAGTAAAGTATTTCCACTATTTAGTTTAGAAACATGATCTACCAACAATAAAAATAAAACATGCATGCGGAAGCAAATAACAAACAAACAAATAAAATCACACAAAACATGGGTTGCCACCTAAGAAGCGCTTTTCTTTATTTACGAGTCTTGTAGCTAGACTCAAGGTCATGGGTTACTACGTGACCTCATCATTGGTTCCACTCTCTGATTGTAGATATTCCTTGTAGAAACCAATCACCTTTTTCTCAACCGCCCCCATAATCATTCGGGCAAATTCTTTATCGACTTTATACCTAGGTCCAAGGGCCAAGCAATCTTTGTAATAAAGACTCCTTTTTTCCCATACATAATCCATGCCCTTTCTCTTATCCACCTCATTAGTATCCTCAAAAGCACCAACGTTGTCCTTATCAAAACGGGATATAAATCGAAATTCTTTCATCCTATTAGGCATCCTATAAGTGATACTATCGGTGTTACTTGCAAATCGGATCGTTCCTTCTATCTCATCATATTCCAACTTAGACTCCACAACAAATGGTTTGCCAAACACAACATTAGATAATCGACAATCAATAACATTAGCAAGATCCTCCACAATCATAAAGTCGGTGACAAAAGTGAAGCTACCAACAAAGACATGTAAACCTTTAACTCTCCCGACAAAGTTACAAACTCCACCGGGGTATTTGGGATCCCTTCTAGGTTCAAGTCTTGTTTTCACTATATCATTATAAACAGTTGAGGACATAATGTTGATTGGAGATTTAAAGTCAGTGTAAGCATTGCTAATGTGCCTATATCCAATCATACATGGTATCTGAGCATTCTTGGGATCGCCTCTCTTGATCTTAGGTTCGATTATGGTGAAAGGAGATCGCGGGTTATCGATAAGATTATTATAATATGCAATCTCCTCCTTAGTGGGGTATAGATTAAAATAGTCATTAAGCTTCGGATCTATTTCCCCCTCTTCAAGTCCCTCAATAACATTCACAAAGTCATTAGGCCCTAGGTCCTCATTTGAATACAAGGCTGTCGCTAGGTCACTAAATGCATGTTCAAGCTCAACCTTAATCAAACTATTAAGCTCCCTAAGTTCCCTAATCTCCCTCTCAATTTGTTCACGTAACAAAGCCACTTCTCTAGGGGAAGGGGGTGGATTCGCATTTTCCATAATGGTCAACGGAATAGTCAATGAATTTGATTTACTAACAAAGGCACAAAGAAATAAGATAGACTAAAGAAAACCTAAAAATAAAAATAAAATCTTACTAGAAAGGAATCTAGCAAGTAGACCTAATAAAAAGAAATTCTAACCTAGACAATAACTATTCCCCAGGCTGCGGCGCCAAAAACTTGATGCGTGGGAATCGCAACAGGCTTTACCTCTCGAGGGATCTCGAGAAGCTTACAACCCCCACCAGGCAGTGTACCTGATCGTTGTAGTATAGTATAGTGACAAGTACCGGGGGATTGATCGTTCAGCTTAGGAATAGTGTCGCTAGGATTAGAAAACCTAAATACTAGTTCTAAAGGTGAGGGATGATTATTTTTGTGTTTTTATATTTTTTTAGAAAGCAATTAAAATTCTCGGGTTTGAAGGATTTGGGCGGAATTAGTTGCTAATCAACTAACCCAATACTAAAGATGCAATCAAAATAAAATACTAAAAATGAAAACAAACTAAATTATACTAAAGTTGTGAGCAGTAAATGGAGAAAATGTGTTTACTTTGATTTCACTACTCCATAGACATCTTTTACACGTTAATTACTTGTTATAAATGCATGGATGACGGATCGTATTCCTTAATACCATTCATGGGGTGGCACACTTAACTCCCCAATTCTATGAGCTCTTATCTCCTCCTACACCATGCCCAGCACAACTATAGGGATTGTAAACAGTGGCTCATGCATTAAATACAACCAATAAAGACCTAGTGCGCGTCGGTTCATGTTTCTTAAGACGTTCAAGCATGTTACCAATTGGAGATCTGCCAGTTTTCTTAAACCTAACATATAAATCATTCATCCAAAACAAGTATAAACAAGTAATCAACACATAATTAACATCTAGGTTTCATTAGATCTAAGCAAACACAAGATAGATCTAGCCTAGCATGATGGAATTAAGACAAGAACAAGATATAGACAACCAACACATAGACATATTGATTGAATTAAAAGAACACTTATCTTAATTACACATGAAAGGTATCAAGGGCTTGGAACCCTTGAAAAACCTGTGAAATTCGCACCAAAATCGTACTTAGGGTTTCTCCCAAAACTTCTCTCTTTAAATGTGAAAAATTAGAAAACTATATATAGGAAAAGAGGTCTGACGGCATCAAGACAAAGCTTATGACGCCGTCACCTCGCCACCAAAACTATTCTCGGACTGCCTTGATCTACTTTTGACGCCGTCAAGACTTAATCATTTCCAGGCCGTCATGAAATTTTGCTCTTGATGCCCTACCTTCATGACGCCATCAAATCTCTTCTGGACCGTCATGGAATTTTGCTCTTGACGCCGTCAGGGAGCTACTCTTGACGCCGCCACCTACTGTTCCCAGCATGGAAAATTAAGACTTTGGCGTTTTCTTCACTTTTATGCTCCAAAAACGTCTGAATTGCTTCCTTTCCCAGATTTCTCTCCCAAAGTACCTAAAATCACAAAAGGAACGATTTAGGGCAATATTTGATCAAATAAATTCGAATTCGGGCTTAAATGACCCCCTAAAAATGGATCATTTTTCGCCTCATCAACCATTGATCATCTGGGCAAATTTGAAGAAAAGTCAGATGAAGGCTTCTCTGTTGGATACTCTATGGTTAGCAAGGCTTTTAGAGTCTATAACTTAAGAACAAAGAAGATTAAAGAGAACTTGCATGTTCAGTTTCTTGAAAATAAAGCAAACATGGCAGGTTCTGGACCAGATTGGCTATTTGATCTTGAAACATTATCAAATACAATGAATTATGTTCCACTCACTTCAAGTACTGGAGACAAAGATCTTGAAGATTCAAAAGAATTCATTGATGAAGATGAAGCTTGCAAAGATGATGAAGATCAAATTGTTATGCCACTTTGGGACTTTGGTGATAATTCTGAAAAACCAAGTGATGCAGATGGTGTGAATAAAGAAATTCCTACTAGCAATGGAAACTCAATTCCCACTGCTACACCAGAAGTTTCCACTGTAAGCCCAAATGTGGATCATACTTCTCAGGAATCACCAAGTGATGATGTAGAGATCTCAAACATGCCTACAACATATGATATTCCTAGCACATCACAATCTACCATTCACAAAGTGCATCCAGTTGATAATGTTATTGGTGAACTTCAATCAGGTGTGAAGACTAGAAGACAGACAAAGAAAGATGATATTCATGGGTTCATAAGTGAAGTGTATGAGTCCAAGAAACATAGCAAGAAGAATGAGTGTTTGTTTTTATGCTTTCTCTCACAGGTGGAGCCTAAGAATGTGTATATGGCTCTAGGAGAATCTAGCTGGGTTGAAGCTATGCAAGATGAATTGCTGCAGTTTAAGCTTCAAAAGGTTTGGGTTCTTTGTGACTTGCCTGATGGTATGAAGGTCATTGGTACAAAATGGGTTTTCAGAAACAAGAAAGATTAAAGAGGCATTGTAATCAGGAACAAAGCTAGATTTGTTGCTCAAGGATACACTCAAGAGGAGGGTATTGATTATGAAGAAGTGTTTGCTCCTGTTGCAAGGATTGCGGCTATTAGATTGTTCTTAGCCTATGCATCATTTATGGGCTTTACAGTCTATCAAATGGATGTTAAGAGTGCCTTTCTGTATGGAACTATTGATGAGGAGGTATATGTCTCTCAACCTCCAGGCTTTGAAGATCCTCAACACCCAAATAAAGTTTACAAAGTGGTTAAGGCTCTTTATGGCTTACATCTGGCTCCAAGGAAGTGGTATGAAACCTTAGCTAATTATCTGTTAAATAATGGGTTTCATAGAGGTAAGATTGATCAAACTTTGTTCATCAAGAAAGACAAGGGTGATATCCTACTTGTGCAAGTATATGTTGATGATATTATCTTTGGATCTACTAAACAAGAGATGTGCAAAGAGTTTGAGAAGCTGATGAAAGATGAATTTCAAATGAGTTCTATGGGAGAACTTACATTCTTTTTGGGGCTATAAGTACAACAGAGTAAGGAAGGCATATTTATCAGCCAAGACAAGTATGTGGCTGAGATTATTAAGAAGTTCAAGTTTACTGATGCAAAATCTTCCAATAACCCTGCTGACAAGACCACTCACTTATTGTTGAAGAATGCTAGTGGTGCTAATGTTGATGTTCACACTTACAGATCTATGATTGGATCTTTGATGTATCTTACGTCATCAAGGCCAGACATCATGTTTGTTGTATGTGCTTGTGCAAGATTTCAAGTGACTCCTAAGACATCACATATGACAGCAGTGGAAAAGATTTTTAGGTACTTGAAGACTTATCCTAATCTTGGATTATGGTATCCAAGAGACTCTCCAATGGAATTGATTACATACTCAGATAGTGACTATGCTGGTGCAAGTTTGGATAGAAGATCAACTACTGGAGGATGTCAATTTCTTGGATGTAGATTGGTGTCATGGCAGTGCAAGAAGCAAACTATGGTGGCTACTTCAACCACTGAAGCAGAATATGTTGCAGCTGCTAGTTGTTGTGCTCAGATCCTTTGGCTTCAGAATCAATTATTGGACTATGGGTACAATTTCATGAACACCATTATCTATATAGACAATAGTAGTACCATTTGCATTATTAAAAATCCTGTGCAACACACTAAAACTAAACATATTAAAATTAGACATCACTTTATTTGAGATTGTTTTGAGAAAAAGCTTATTAATGTTGTCAAGATTCATACTGATGACAATTATGCTGATTTATTAACAAAAGGGCTTGATGTGGGTAGGTTTCAATACTTGGTAACAGGTATAGGAATGCTCAATCCATAAACTTTTGATGTCTAAATACTTTTCAGTGTTGCAGGATACTTTTTAGGTACTAATATTGTTTGTATTGTATGTATGGTTTTCTACTAACTTGTATGCAGAGTTATCAAGTGCACAGTGGTAATTAACATACAACAGTGGAAAGATTGGTAATAATAGCAAGAACAAAAGAGTACTTTTATTGATTATTCAGAAAGAGTACATCACAACCATAATGAAAACATTGTCACTTAAACAAGAAAACCATTACATCTGACATGAACCTACAACCTAACACCTACTCCATAGGTTTCTTTCCTTTTCCCTCATACTGCTGCTTGCCTTTGGAAATTTTCTTTCTCTTGTCATCAAAAGAGAGTTGTTTCCTTGGACAAGCAAGTCCTAGAACTTGCTTGGGAGGCCTTGGTACTTGAGTAGGCTTGTCTACAGCTGGCCACTTCATGTTGTTTATTGCAGATGTCAATGCTGTGGTAAGGGCCTTTGGGAGTTCCTTGGAAAGATCAAAGGTTGGATCATTGTCATCATCTGATGAAGAGCTGGAATAAAACTCAAGTGATGGAGAAGAATCAGCTGATATCTTCTTATTTGGTTTCATGCTTGAAGATGTGGCAGTTGCAGAATTTGGTGGAAAATATCCACTCCATCCAGAAGAAAGTTCTTCAGAATCTGAGTAGTAGCTGATCTCCTCATCAGAAGAAACATCAGAGGAGATGTAGATTATTGGAAACCAACTCATGATGCTGTATAGGGTTTGTGTTTATTGAAGAAGATTGTTGATGAAAGATAAAAGATGTTGAGCCCCCCTTTTATATGCAAAGTCAAGGTCGAATTCTAATTAATGAAGGATATTTACTCCTACTTGTTTTGGTAGGTTGGAGGAGTAAATTTGGTTATTATCGGGTTGACTTTTGAAAGATATTTTTGTGAATAGTAACTTGGTTAAAAAGTTACTTTGGGTTAAGTTGAGTTGCTATATACAACCCATATTATTGGAGTCATTGGAGTAATAAGGTGTGTATCATAGACACACAACAAATGGTTATTGATTCACCATGTCTAATCAACATAAGAATCAACTAGTCCAGAGCAAACGGCTACTGGTAAAGACTTATCAAATCCGTTTATGGTTGATAGTTTACCAAAAACTAGGTTATCAACTCACCATACATCCATGTGATCAAGAGTTGGCTAGTCCATAGCAAATGGCTAATGGTAAAGACATATCAAATCCGTTGATAGCTGGTAGTTTGCTAAAAACTATGATAAGAGCAGCAAATTTTCATGTTTTATTAACCACTGCTCTTTGATATGTTGTGAAAATTTTACCACTGCTAGTTCATTAGTTACCACTGCAAGTGTAATTTTTCCACTGATGAACTAGCCGTTACAACTGTTGTGTCAGTAATCTATTTTTTACTAGCCGTTTTAAAATAACTGTCATTCCTTATTAATAGGGTAAAATCTTTTGTGAATTATCTACTTACTTATTATAAATTATTCTTTTTCCAAAGATAATTCTTTCTAAAGATAACTCACATTGCGCAACCTCCTCAAACCCTATTAGTATAAATTCATTATCATACGGCTTGCTTTTTATCTTGATTACTAACACTTTCATTCTCTTTTTCACAAATATCATGGCGATTCTAAACTTTGTCGAGGAGCACAACCAAGTGGCCTACTTACAAAAGTCGAATGAGAAGAGTGGCCCTGTTTTTCATCAGATTGTGGATTTTCTAAACATTACTCATATAAGGTATGCATTAACTCTAAATTCCACAATCTATGTCTCTCATATCAAACAGTTCTGGAACACTGTGGAGTCCATAACTCTTGAACAGGGAGACACACAAGAATCTATGGATGCTCTAAGAGCCACAGTTGATGGGGTAACTATTGATGTTACTGAGTCATCCTTGAGGAGAATTCTCTAATTGGATGATCTCAATGGTATCATCACATTACCTAATTCAGATATTTTTGTTAATATTGCTTTAATGGGGTATGATACATCTGAACAAAAAGTCACTTTTAGAAAAGGATGTTTTTGTCCCCATTGGAGATTTTTAATTCATACTCTTTTACATTGCCTAAGTCCTAAGAAAACATCTTATGAACAATTTGCATCAACCATGGCTTATCCTTTGGTTTGTTTGGCAACAGATAGGACTTTCAATTTTTCAAAGTTTATTTTCAATAATATGAAAGGCAATGTAAAGAGTCAATATAAATTTTTGATGTATCCAAGGTTTGTACAAGCAGTGTTAAATGAGTTTCAACTGCGACCTCACAAAAGAATTTATGAACCTTCCACTCTTAAGCCAAAAGTTTTTCAAAATATGTCTAAGGCTTCAGAACTTTGGAATGGGGAGGTTCGTCCACTTTTCCCTCAAATGCTTGCTAAAATTTCTCAAGTACAGGGTGAGGATGCACCAATCCCAGCTGCATCTCAAAACACACCCTCTATTGTTGTTCCACCAATTCAACATACCCCTGCAGTCACTCACACTTATGAGAGAAGGTCTAAACAGCCAACTTCTCTCATCTCAACATTGCATGTTGCTGAGCCTTTTGGTTTAGGAACAGGCAGTGGTGGTTCAAGGCTTCCTCCTAGTCCAACTATGGAAGAGCCTGAATCCATGCCTCATGATTCACCTCTCCCAGCAGGTTACACAGTTGGAAGTGATGAAGGCAGTGTGCAACAAAATGAATTGATGGATATTTGTACCAAATTAGTCTAGCAGGTTCAAGCTCTGGAGAAAGATCTGGCACAGACCAAAGAACAACATGCCACAGAGCTGAATACATTGAAGGCTGAGATTCAAAGATTGTAGATTGAAGTTGAGAATCTCAAGTAGCAAAGATCTCAGGTTGTATCATCATCATCTTCACCTTCAGATGAGTGTTCTGCAAGTTCTACTAAAGTTTTGGGAGATTCTTCCAAACAGGGGAGGAAAATAGATGCAGAGCTTAAGGGGAGGAGTAAAAGTTTTGATAAAGATTTTGCTGAGCTCAATAATTCTGATATTGTTCAAGCAAAAGATGATGTAGCTGATACTGAGGGGAGGAAATTGGATTTTGAAGATATGGATGTTGATGCAGGTTTTAACTTTGATGATTTAGTTGGAACTGCTCAACCAATTTCCACTGAAGCAGAACAAGTTCCCACTGATCAACCAATGACCACTGCAAGTGAAAATGTTCCAACTGCTAGTCAAGAAATTACCACTGCAGAGGAAGAAGCTGCCAGAAGAAGATCAGTTAAAGGAAAAGCTATTGTAATTGCTTCAGATCAAGAGTCAAGAAAGATTTCTAAGTTTGAACAAGCTCAGATTGATTTTGATGCAAGGTTAGCAGAGCAACAACAAGCTGAAGAGTATGAAAGCAACTAGGTTTAGATAAACTTGAAGCAGTAATGGCACAACCACTTTCAGTTGTTTCACCTATAATCATGCATGAGAAACCCCATTGTTCACTTATGTGCCTACAGAAGAAGTGATTGATTACTTGATTAACAATGATCAAATAATCAGGAAGAAGGCTATTGAATTGATTGCAAATACAACCTTGGATGAAGAACAAAGGTCTGCTTAACTTAAAGATTTCATTCAAATGAAGAATCAGCAGGCTCTTGATGAAATCATTGGGGATGTAAGAAAAGGTCAAAAGAAATCAAGAAAACCTACAAAGGCACAGATTATTGCTGAGAAGAAGACTTTTTGTTGCCATGTTGGTAATATGAAGATGGGTCTGAAGCCGTCATCTCGCCGCCAAATAGTTCCTCGGACTGCCTAGATCTGGGTCTGAAGCCGTCATGTAGTCTCCTTATGCAGGCCGTCACAAATTTAACTCTTGACGCCCTTGTTGTGACGCCGTCAGGTTTGCACTGGGTCGTCACCACTTTTACTCCTGACGCCGTCAGGGTCTTCCTCTTGACGCTGTCAGGTACTGTTCTCAGCATGGAAAATTAAGTCTTTGGCGTTTTCTTCACTTTTATGCTCCAAAAAATGTCCGAATTGCTTCCTTTTCCAGATTTCACTCCCAAAGTACCTAAAATCACAAAAGGAACGATTTAGGGTAATATTTGATCAAATAAATTCAATTCCGGGCTTAAATGACCCCCTAAAAGTGGTTCATTTTTTGCCTCATCATATACCCTTACACTTGAGATTTGCTTGTCCTCAAGCAAATGCGCTTTTATTCTAATCAAAATACAAGTTAGGGGTCATTTAACACTAATATAAAAGTAATTACAAAAATAATCATTCCACTAAAGACCAAAGACAAGCACGGAGGTCATATACTAGCACCTCACAAATAGTGTTTAGATACTCACATCTCTCGGGTGTAATAAAGTATATATCACAATATGGAAACGGAAAACATCTCTCACTACCTGTCATAGCAAAATAGATTACCATAGGCTTGGGAAAGGATCAAACCTCCACCACATGGCGTAAGCACCTAGGATAAACTATCAAAGAGGTCTTTTAAAAGGGTTGTAACGTTAGGTGTAGGGATATGGAATACACGGTTTTGTTGGATATAGGCAGTCTTTACTGGTGGCGAGTTAATAATCTTGGTTAATTACATGTACAATATGGCGTTGCTAAGCCAAAACTAGACTTGACTTAAGCTAATAAATGAAAAATAACAAAAACATAAAATAAACATAGAATGAAAAGGGATGGTAGTCCGTATGTTTCTTTTTTCTCTTTTCTTTTTCCTTTTTTTTTTTTTTTTTTCTTTTTCTTGATTTTTCGTTTTTTAATTTTTTTTGTGCATACACTCTTACCCTACCATCCAAAATAATACATCATAGGGAATGAACATTCCCCTTACACTTGAATCTTTACATACTTTACAATAAACTAATCTAATGACTCGAATTAAGAAAATCAAAACACTTGGAGTACTTTTAAGATTAACGCACATATTGGGGGTAATAAATGATGTTCTTCCCCATTACTCCATAAAACAAGTACTTTACCCATGAGTCCCAATCGTCCCAAAACAATATGTACAAGGATATGACTCGACTTAGCAACCATGTAATCAATTAGATAGTTAACTTAGGGTTTAACATATAACAATAATGCACTAAAGATGAGTGCATACACGGAAGGCTAAGGCAATTTGGGTGTACATTTAAGTGGGGTGTAACAAATTCTTCCTCTAAGTAAAATGCTTAAAGTTAGAAACGAAAAGATAGGCTCGGAGGGGTGTACTAGGGGTTTCATGTACTAAAAATGAGTACAACGCTAAGGGTGTAGGAAAAATTAGTTGACTTAACTAGCCAAGTAATATGACTTAAATGGTCAAGTAATTATGATACGGGTTTAACACAAGGGTGATCCTAATGCTTCTTATCATGTAGTAAATCCTACTACACGAATGTAGTCTCACTAGCGGTCTCGGGATACATCACTAACGCAAGTTCTAGAATCTAAACGCTACCGGTACACTCATAAGCACTAACGGTAAATGCTTTTCCTATCAAATCTAAAGGCGAACCTCACATATTTGGGTGGAAAATTTTTCTGAATGGTACGGTTTTGTGCTAGTCATATAATCTCCTTTCCATGAGACGCTTGCTATGGCTAAAGTTTCACTCCTAAATGTTGTAAAAAAATTTAAATTTGGCGCTAAAATTGCACTAACAAGTATTTCTCATAGTTTTATTACATATCTACTATCAAACAAACAAACTCAAGCGAAAGTGTATCTGTAAGGTATCATCATTTTACCCTCCCCTTACACTTAGGATGAACATTGTCCCCAATGTTCAAGTAAAGAATGTAAAAGTGAAATAAGTAAAACAAATGAAATCAAATACTCCCCTGATTCGCTCGGTATTTATAATAAGGTGGCCAGGTTAGATCTTCCTCCAAGAAAATGAACAATCAAAGCTTCCCTTCCAGAATAATAATCATCTTCTTGTCATACATAACCTGTAAATCCTGAGAAAACAGACAAGGCAACCTCGCATAAAATCGGCGGCAATCTACATATGCTAATAAATCCTAGAAAACAAAATAAGTTATAATGCTTGTGAAATGATCTTTGCAGATTTCCTGGAGATTATAAAACTAATAATTCGACAAAAACTTTAAGACTCCGTTAGAGAAACAAAACTGGTAAAATTTCCAGATTTTTACACGTGACGTCGTCAAGAGTAAACTCGTGACGCCGTCAGAAGTGACCTGCAGAAATTCTTATGTTAAGTTTCCGGAAAATTTCTGGAAATATTTGGTTCTACTTCCTGGAAAATCCTGCAAAACATCATTATGACTCGATACAAGCATTTGACTCTAACAAATACGAATATACATGTTCACTTAATATTGTGGAGAATGATGATCGGTTTTGTTTCTTAAAAACATATTTGGGGTTTCCCCTTACACTTATCTTTTGCAAAAATACCTTTGGGTGAAGTTAATACTAGGCCAAACAATATATTAAAGTATTTTCACTATTTTAATTTAGAAACATGATCTACCAACAATAAAAATAAAGCTTGCATACGGAAGCAAATAACAAACAAACAAAATAAACATCACACAAAACGAAGAATGACACCATAAGCACATTCCATTGTTACTAATTAACGTAAGCATAAACATGAAAATAAAATTATCCAAGGCCAACAGAGGCCATAACCTAGACTATTACAATTCCAATTGTTTCAAATTACATCATCATCAATAAATTGTTTAAACATAACAGACATCAAGAAAGATCACTGGGGAGGAGGACCATAACGGCAGTCATAAGTAGGAGGGAGGTGCCCTGTGTACCCGTAGGGAGGGTAGTCCGTCTCACGACCGGGGAATGGGTCAATCTGCAGGTGGGGCTCGAGCTGATCACGGGTGGAGAGGTGCTGCATCTGGCGGATGGTATGATCATACATCCAATCAAAGCGCTGGTCAGTGATACACATATGTCTTAATCATACTATATATATTAGCAGTGGGTTGTAAACACACAGGTTACAAGTCTCTTATGGCGGGACTTGTAACTGAGTGGATTTACGATGTCTTTGCTGTGTGATCATTTTCTATAGGCTTTATTTGTTAAACAAACTCTATGAACTCACCAACCTCGTGTTGACACTTTAGCATGTATTTTTAGGTTTTAACCAATGGCACGCTACTGGAGGTTTTGGCAGGGCATGACATGGTCATAGAAGACTCTGATTATTCATTTGGGGACCGTTTTAAACTATTTTAAGGGCCTACTTCCGCACTATATTTAACAGTGTAAATTCAACATTTTGATTAAACTATTTTACTCTAAATGATTCAAGTGAAAACCATTTTTGAATTTGTGTTGTAATACCAATCACTACTACAAAAAAGGCTATAAAGATCCCTTAATAAAGACTGGTTATAAAAAGACTAGTCTTTGAAGTAAGAAGTTAGTAAGAATGGAAACCCAAGAGACCCTTTTTGTGGCGAAAATCGGTGTTTATGATCTAAAACACAACAAAAACTTTTCTTTCGGAAAAAACCACTCCCTATACATGATCAAAGAGGCTAGTGTTTTCAATTAGACGGCCTCAATATTAACACCGGTTTTTTTTTTTTTTTTTTTTTTTTTTTTTTTTTTTGCCTATCTCTTTACTCGTAATTTTTGAATCCTATTTATACAATTAAGTTATCATTGTGTACACATAAATTTAGGAAATAGTATTAATTTATTTGAGAAAAATGAAAAGCCACAATAATTGCTCACAAACTTTCACTAGCATATTGTGACGGATCTTCGAATATACACTTTGCCTAACCCTACTATGAAATTTCAATATAAGTTGTTTTTTTTTTTTTTTTTTTTTTTTTTTTTTTTTTTTTTAAATATCATAATAGGCTCTTAATGAGCTAAACCTCATAATCGGTCAGAAGTTTTTGCCGCTCAGCTTATTTTTATTTTTTATTATTTTTTTATTTTTTTTTTTGCGTTCAGACGCAATAAGAGATAAAAACATGTCTTGACTTGGGAGGGGTATCTTAATACCTCTTGTTGATACAAAAATTAAAAAAAAGAAAAAAAGAAAAAAAAGGTCACTCTCCCACATTCCATTCCAATCTCTTCAAACCCTAATCACTAAACTGCCTCTCCCTATCTCTCGCCACCACCCATTGTCGGCCACGAGACGCCACAAATGCCACCTGCAGCCGCCACTTTAACTCACCAGGTCATTTTTTTTTCCTTAATCCATTGTTAGAACTATTTGTGTTTTTCTTTTATCATCATATGGATGATAAGTTTATTTGGGTTTTTGATTGACTTTGTATATTTTCAGATTTAAAAAATGATATTGAGGCTATTAGGTTAGATTTGTGGTTATCATATGTATCAAAAGTAATGATATTTGATAATGTAATTTTCTTTTTTTTTTATTGTAATATAGTTGACGTACTTATGCGTGATTTCATTATAATATGTGGCACAAGTTTATAACTGTTGTGGGTAGCCATGTTGTGATTCAAAGAACCATGTTCTTTAATCCTTGGTGCTATCTTTATTAAATCACCAAGAGTTTTTAACAAATATGTGGCATGTTTTCATTATAATGTGTGGATAATATGTGAACAGCAGAACATGCATCAGTTGTTAATCTTTGGTGCTATCTTTATTAAATCACCAAGAGTTAACAAATACGTGGCATGTTTTCATCATAATGGTTAGATTTGTGGTTATTATAATATGGGTAAGCAGTTGTTAATGAATATGTACAACAGAACAAGCTCTTGAGGACACAACTTGTTTGATTTAGGTACAATAGTTTTTCACAAAATATGTATAAGAGAATATAATTATTTTATGATATTTCATACATCACTGTGCTTACACGTAGATGGTTTGAGATATGTGTAAACCTTAATCAAATTTCCGTTCGTATCTTTTTTGTAGATTCTTGTTCTTAATCATTTTGTTCTCACGGATCGTAAGCAATTGCTCTTAGGACTGGATCGGTCTGCAGGCGCTGAATAATAAGTTTCCAATTCTTCATGCTAGTGTAAGTTTGTTCAACTTTTGATATTTATTGTTATATGTTGTTTTTTCAGCAAAAGCTTATTTTCTTGTTTTCATAATTATTTATATGTTTTATCTCTAAAATAAAATCTCTAAGGTGGTTCTTGACTGATGTTGCAGTGTCAAATAAATTCAGTGTCAATGGTGAAGTCTGTGACAAAATGCATCCAAACATATAGCCTAAGTATTTTGCAATTCTATTTGGTTTTTTCGTACAAATGATTACTTTTGAGTTGTTGATTGATAATGATTTTGTTGTGCAGTAAAAAGCATAAAACTACATGATCATATCATAATACTTGTGATGTAGATCAAGCAGTATTACTTAAAACATGCGACATAGCCATGGGAATGTTCATTTTGATTTTCTTAATGTCTAAATTATACATATAAATATTTAACCTTATTGGTTAAGAAGCTATTGAAGACCCCACAGAAAACTCAATAATATGTTTTACTTCATAACGAAAGCCATTTGCACATATGTGACTATGAATATTGGCTCATTATATAATTGCATCATTGTCACTTTGCTCGATCATTTGCTTTCTTGACAAAATGGTCAATGAATCCTTATAGTTGGTTCCTTATGTGATGTTTATGAATGTAAATAGCCGGCACGACACTAATTGTATGTGCGCATTTGTTATAAATTCTAACCAAGATTTGTTTATGTTTTATAAACAGGTTGAGATATGTTTTTTTTACTAAGATTGAGGTACTACTCAATGAATTTGCACACTTGGATGATTTAAATGAAAAACATCATAAAAGAGACGAAGCTATACAAGGAAGCAAATGTGTTGCTGAAAATGGAATATCGCGAGCAGCGAAGATATACATTCTTGAAAATTCAATATATTTCTTAGCGCATGAATTGTGTGTTAGCTTTTACCTTTGTATATGTAGAAACAAGTGGGATGATAGAAAACGTGGTTGTAGGTGGTGATATTAGCTTATGTTGAGACTTTACACTTTGATTAGTTGCAGATTATGGAATTTATAAGAAATTGAAAATTTTGGAGTAAATTGAAACAATTTTTTTTTAAAACAAAAATTCTCAGTAAGACCGGTTCTTACATAAAAACTAGTTTTGTTACTTCATAATGGAGACTTGTCTTTACTAGAAAACCTATGTAGATGCTTCTATTAAAGACCGGTTGCAGAACCGGTTTCTATTTGTTTTAGTCATAGAGATACCCCCTCACAGAGAGTGGTTCCAAAACCAGTCTCTAAGGGCTATTCTAACCGGTGACAATGACGTTTTGTGTAGTAGTGAATTGAGTTACACCCCAGATTCATGTATGCTTCCGCTGGACCCGATTTTGGGGGTGTGACAGATTGGCATCAGAGCTTTGGCTATAGCGAACTGAGTGTTTTTAAAACCTAGACTATAGCTACTTTTACGAAAAACTTAACCCTATGACCGTCACGTGCCTGCCAGTCAAGCTGAAGCCTCATTTGTAGTTTGTTGCTGACATAGGTGATGAGATTTGTGTCTCATTATCTGATATATTATATTCATTTATTCTAGTTGATTACTATAATTGTCTTTCATATAAGCATACTCACGTATCATATATGTCACCTTGTTATGTTTTTCCTTGCATAGTTTCATCATTTGACCTCGAGTTTGGTCACCTGCCTTAGTATTTCAGAACGTTTTGAGTATTTGTGAAGGACATAGTCTTAGTATAATTGAGCTGAGTATTTCAAAATTCATGGAACCTCGGTGGAATATAGACTGGTCATTTATATTCAACCCGGGATAGTAGGACATAGGCTGACCACCTATATCCGACTCAGAAATGAATTTTGCATCACTGAGAATGGTTATAATAAAATTTTGTCTGGATTGAATCCTCTACTCAATTTCCAAATGTTTCATTTATGTGTGTGCATACCCTCGTTGTCAGAACGTTCATACTTTTCATCACCTCGTGAACCGCCGCCTGGAAGCACATCAACTGGTCATTTCATCTCATGAATCTTCACCTTTATAACACTTCAGAGACCAACATTAAATGAACTTCGGGACGAAGTTCCCATAAGGGGTAGAGACTGTAACAATTCGCATTTTCAGATTACTATTCATTTTTACTATTCACTATTACTATTCACTTTCACTATTCATCTCAAAAAAATTTATTTTATATTCTCGTAAGTTAAACTATTTTAACGATAATCCGAGAGTTTGACGCTCGTCGGATCATTTCTGCTAAAATCACGAAGCCGTGTCCGAGATTTACTTTTAGGTTTAAACATCGTTCCAGCATCCCGATATGTCCACAAAACACTATAAAAGATAAAAATATGATTTTCTCTCATTTTACGACAATTCTAAAAGTTTTGGAATTTTACGTTTTCCAGTTCAGCGTTTTACGCGAATTACGCGTTTTTGACCCGCGTTTCCAGTTTTAATAGCGTTTAAGCAACCCAATGGAACTTACCATTCATTTTTTATTTTATTATAGAGTATTTTGACAATTTTAGTCATTCTTTCAAGTTTCATATTTTTACGATACCCGGATTTACGTTTCGCGGTTTAACACTTTATGGTCAGCAATTAACGGAATCAAAACTGACTCCGTGAACGAGATATTATCAAACTTCCTTCATACTCATCCTAAATATCTAAAAGAATATCTAGATATTTATACTTGACATTGAAATTACAATCATACCCTTTTGTTAAAATTACTAAAATGCCCTTGGACTATATAAGGAAATAACTAGCTAATAATTCATTTTTATCACAAAAATCAATCTCTTTTCTCTCCTAGAAACTCAGGGCAGCAGCAACCATCATGGGGGATCCATATTTTTCAAGAATCAAAGTGTTTACAAGCTTATCTAGTGTTGACATAAATAATGTCTTAAAACATTGTTAGCATATTAACAATGTCTCTATGTTTTGATAATTACAAAGCATAAACTCATTAATCTAAAACTTGTGACGTAAACAAGTTTTTAGTGCTTAATATTTGTCTTTGCCTCCATATCACTTAAGGTATGAATAAACAAAGGGTTTATTGCATTTCATGACCAAAAGAAAATTTTCTAATTGCTAGAATTTTTATAAAATGTATTAAACATCTTATATCTTTTACAAAATTACTTTTGGAATTAAAAGAATATGTTTAATTCATTATAAATATATGATTTCAAATTTCCAACCAAAAATGGCAAATTTTATCCAGAAAAATATTCCCCACTAAAGACAAGAAAAACCAACGTTCTGAAGGGGCGGCCCCCTTAATTCGTTAGGCGGCCCCCTTAATCATTAAGGGGACCGGCCATTAATTAAGGGGACCAGCCACGCTCTAGAACAGTATTTTTCTCCCCTATAAATACTGGTTCATTCCTCAGAATTTCCTCACCTTTTGCACTTCTAAACTTTCTGATCTAGATCCACATTTCTATTCTCTTATCCTTTGATCATAAGTGTATAATTCTTTGTTTCAAAGTGATTCAAACTTCATCCTCTCAAGTGCAAGAGAAGAATACTTCTATCCCCCAAGACAAGAAGTATTACAACTTGTTGTGATCTCCATATCCATGTTGTTGGTGCATCATCAAGATTACTTACATTATTCTTTGTGAAGATTATTGTGAATAATTGATTGTAGATAGTTGTGCTAGATATATAGATTGTGTGATTAGTTAGTAGCTTGGTGTGAAGAAGAAAAGTTAGGAATTAGATTGTAGTGAAGAAGCTAGGTGTAGAGTAGTTAGCTGTGAAGTAAATTGGTGTGAAGAAGATAGGTGTGGAGTAGTTAGTTGTGAAGTAGATTGATTTGAAGAAGTTGTGACTTAAGTGTGAAGAAGTTGTGGTGTGTAAATTGGCGTGTAAATTGGTGTGTAAGGTTTTCTCCACCATAAGGGAGCTTGTTGATATAGTGAAGAAAACTCTCGAGTTAGGTGCTCGGGGAGTGGAGTAGGGCAAGGAAGGTGTCCTTGTAGCCGAACCACTATAAATCTCTTGTCTCGCGGTTCGAACTTTCCATCTCTTACTTATTTCATTACTTATCATTGTTGTATATTATTTATTGATAGTTGTTTATATTGTGCAAGACTTGAGATCACATATTATCGAATCTAAGTTTTTAAAAGCTAAGAAAACACTAAAACTATCTTTCATAACAAATTAAAAAGACGTAAAACTATTCAACCCCCCTTCTAGTTTTCCACAATTGGTATCAAGAGCCACGTCTAGCAAGATTTTTAAAATATATTGTATTTTAAAACTTGTAACGATCTATGGAATCTGAAAAATATTTAGAAGGGCAATCTATGCAAAGACCACCACTATTTGAAAGTGATAGATTTTTACACTGGAAAAATAGATTCGAAACGTATGTGAAATCAAAAGATCTTGATCTTTGGCATATTATTACCTTTGGTGATTTTCCTCCTATTCAATATAATGTTGAAACTAAAATGGATGAAATTGTATCTTTCGAAGAACAAAATGATGATTTGAAAAAGAAATTAGCAAAAAATAATGAGGCTAAAATGGTCATTTATAATGCGTTACCACGCAAAGAATATGAAAGAATTTTTATGTGTAAAACCGCCAAAGAAATTTGGGATTCTTTACTAATCACTCACCAAGGTAATAGCCAAGTCAAAGATAATAAAATAGATCTTCTTGTACAACAATACGAATAATTTACGATTCCAGAAGAGGAATCAATTGATAATGCTTTTGCTAAGTTTAACACTATTATCACAAGTTTAAAAGCACTTGATGAGACATTTTCTAGTAAAAATTGTGTTAGGAAATTTCTTAGGGCATTGCATCCAAAATGTCGAGCTAAGGTCACGGCAATTGAAGAATCAAAGAACTTGATGACGTTATCACTAGATGAACTAATTGGCAACTTGAAGGTTCATGAAGAAATCATAAGAAGAGATTCGGAAACGGTCAAAGTCAAGAAAGAACAAACCAAATCCATTGCTCTAAAAGCCAAAAAGGAACCTAGTGATGATGATGATTCAGGTGACGAAAGTGAAGACGAAGAATATGCAATGGCCGTAAGAGAATTCAAGAAATTCTTCAAGAGACGAGGAAGATTCACTAGATCATCACGAGACGAAAGAAAAGCATTCCAAAGAAATAGAAGTGACAACTACGGGAAAAGAAAGTGCTTTAGATGTGGAAGTCCAAATCATCTCATTGGCGAATGTCTAAAGCCAACGGGTTATGAAAATCAAGGCGCTTTTGTTAGTGGAACATGGAGTGATAGTGACAAAGAAGAAGTTGAAAAGCCAAGAGACGAAAAGTGTTTTATGGCAAAAGAAACTGACGAAATGTGTTTAGGAATTGACTTGGAACCTGACGAATGGATCATGATAGCGGATGTTCGAGGCACATGACGGGGAACCGCAAGCTATTCTCTACATACAAGGCATACAATGGAGGTAACGTTATTTTTGGTAGTGACTTACGTGGAAAAATCATTGGCAAAGGTACGATTTCTCAAGACTCACTTACTATTGAAAATGTAGAGCATGTAGATAATTTAACATATAACTTGCTTAGTGTAGGACAAATATGTGATAATAAATGTAGAGTCACATTTACCGAAGAGGATAGTGAAATAGTTAAGAATGGAAAAATTATAGGTAGAGGAATTAGGAAAGGTGACATATATGTTATGAAACTAGGAAACAAGCCTGATGATAGGATATGCCTAACGACCCTAGATGAAAACTCTACATTGTGGCATAGGAGATTAGGACATGCTAACATGCAACAAATACAATCTTTGGCCTCTAAGGAATTAGTTAGAAACTTGCCTAATCTAAAATATGACAAGCATTTTTGTGATGCATGTAAAATTAGAAAACAAGCTCATGCTAGTCACAAAGCTAAGAATATAGTATCCACTACTAGGTGCCTAGAATTATTACATATGGATCTTTTCGGTCCATCCGCTATGCAGAGCTATGGAGGAAACAAATATACCTTAGTACTAGTAGATGACTACTCACGATACACGTGGACTAGGTTTTTAAGTGACAAAACCCAAGCCTTTGAAAAATTCGAAATATTTAGTAAAATGATTCAAAATAAATTAGAATGCTCAATAGTTGCTATTAGGACGGACCATGGTAGGGAATTTGATAACGAAGTACAATTCGGAAAATATTGTAAGTTAAATGGAATATCTCCGCTCCTCGTACTCCTCAATCAAATGGCGTAGTAGAAAGAAAAAATAGGTCACTACAAGAAATGAGTAGAACTATGTTAAATGAACAATCAATCCCACAAAAATTTTGGTGTCACGCCGTAGATACATCAACTTATATTTTAAATAGGGTATCAATTAGGAGAATTCTAGGAAAAACTCTTTATGAGTTCTTAAGAGGTAGAAAACCAAACTTAAGCTAGTTTAGGGTATTTGGAAGTAAATGTTATATTCTAAACACTAAGGATTACCTCACTAAGTTTGATCCAAAATCATATGAAGGAATATTTTTAGGATACTCACAAAAAAGCAAAGCATATATAATACTTAACAAACACTCCATGAAAGTAGAGGAATCACTAAATGTAACATTTGATGAAACACCACCACCTCCTAAAACATTACCTTTAGAAGATGATGATTTAGTCGAAGATGAAGCTATTGAGGTTAGTAAAACAAAACCCATAGGAAATGATAATGAAGACATTCACTTAGAAAATAACGAAACTGTTAATATTAAAGAATCTAGATCATATCCATTAGATAATATAATAGGACATCTTAACCAAAGAACCCTTAGGTCACAAGCCCAAGATAAAAACAATTTCTTTTGTTTCCTCTCAGCAATAGAACCTAAGAATATTAGCGAGGCTATAAAAGATGAAAGTTGGGTTATAGCTATGCAAGAAGAATTAAATCAATTTAAGGCAAATGATGTTTGGAAATTAGTCCCAAATCCAAAGAATATGACCATCATATGAACCAAATGTTTATATAGGAATAAGTTAGATGAAAATGGAATAGTTACTAGGAATAAAGCTAGGTTAGTTGCCCAAGGTTATAATCAACAAGAAGGAATTGATTATGATGAAACTTATGCCCCCGTAGCTAGACTATAATCGATTAGGATATTACTTGCCTATGCTTGCGCCCTAGATTTTAAGTTATTCCAAATGGACGTGAAAAGTGCATTCCTTAACGGTTTTATCAATGAGGAGGTATATGTGGCACAACCTCCAGGATTCATTGACTTTTCAAAACCTGATTATGTTTATAAGTTAAAGAAAGCTTTGTATGGACTCAAACAAGCTCCCAAAGCTTGGTATGATCGATTAAAAGCTTTTCTTATTAAACATGATTATTCCATGGGAATGGTAGATAACACTCTTTTCACTAAAAGGAAAGACCCAAATCTCATCATTGTCTAAATATATGTTGATGACATTATATTTGGATCGACTTGTCAAGACATGTGCGATGAATTTGCCAAAATCATGCATGATGAGTTTGAGATGAGTATGATGGGTGAACTTAACTTCTTCCTAGGATTACAAATAAAACAATTAGAAGATGGAATATTTTTTAACCAATCTAAGTACATTAAGGAAATGCTTAAGAAATTTGGCCTAGAAGACTCAAAACCCATGAAAACTCCCTTGTCTACGGAAGTAAAGCACACAAAGGACGATGAAGGTGAGTCCGTAGATAACACCAAGTATAGAGGAATGTCTTTGTGCCCGTTTTCAAGAGGATCCCAAAACCTCTCACCTAGAAGCGGTTAAGCGTATCTTCCGATACGTTAAAGGCACTATACACTTAGGATTATGGTATCCTAAGGGATCCGGCATAGAAACCATCGTCTATGCGGATTCGGATTATGCGGGAGACTACGTAGATAGAAAGAGCACTAGCGGTATTTGCACGTTTATGGGATGTTGTCTAACATCTTGGTTTTCGAAGAAGCAAACCGCTCTTGCTATTTCTACTACCGAAGCCGAATATGTAAGCGCTGGAAAGGCATGTCAACAAGCACTATGGATGAAACAAGCTCTTGTAGACTATGGCATTAGGTTAGAAAATGTCCCCATTATGTGCGATAACAAAGGTGCGATAGATTTAAGTAAAAATCCGGTGCAACACTCTAGGACTAAACACATAGAAATACGCCACCATTTTCTTAGGGATAATGTACAAAAAGGAAATATATCTATAGAAAAGGTTGCATCGGAAGACAACATTGCGGATATATTCACAAAACCCCTTAAGCGTGAATTATTCAACCACTTGCGTTTAGGATTAGGAATGATGGAACAAGTTGACTAAATTATATTAAATTAATACAAATTTATACTTGCATAAAATTTATTTTTCTTCCATTTCATCTTTTCTGAGTCTAGGAATCTATTTCGCACAAAATTAAAGATTGGGAAAATTTATTTTCTTTGCATAAACTCCTTTGTAAAACCCAATCAATTTTCTTTAAAAATTATTCACATCTAGGAATCACATGAAGATCATTTTCCTTGCATTGTTGACTAATACTAAAAACATTTTTTTTAAATCATGCATAAACTCTCACATAAATTGTCAAGGTATATAATCTAATATATGTCTTTGACATTCATGATCGAGCAAAAATTGAATCAAGGAGATCATTTGGATTGTTTCTTAGGATCGTTATTTCTTTTTGCATTTTGGAGTCGAAACAATCACAACTCCACATTTGTTGCATATAGACACACACTAGGACAAATTCACTAATAATGTTGTCATCTTGATCCATCACTAGTTTTTCACTCACTAGTTGCCTTTGCCTCTGATCTAAGATAGGTGCCTTAGGAAGTTTAAGCGATCTTGCCTTTACTTATCTCCTCTTGCTTATTATGTGTTGATTATTTGCTCTTTTGCCTATGTGTTCTTGCATACATGCTATATCTTGATTAGATTAGATTCTATATTGCCGAAAGGAATTGAACTTGCTTGAATTCTAATCCAAACACACAACCTTTCTGCAAATTTTCTGCCAAAAACCAAATTCTTGCAACCTGGAAATCACCAGATTGGCGGCCCCCTTAATCATTAAGGGGACCGCCCCCTAATTAAGGGGACCGGCCATCTGATGGTCGGGTTTACAGAATCTTTTCTGCTTCTTAGCCCATTTCAACCTACATTTCCCAATTTTCACCAACACATTTTGTCCTAATCTCCCAAACAAACTTTATCCATCCATAAACACACAAATCTTACACTATAAATACCCCTATCCTCAAAACTCTTCACTCATCCCTTCATGGCTTCTCCAAACAAACCAAAACCAAAAGCCTCAAGGCCTGCAAGAATGACGGAAAAACCCGTTTGGCGAAGAAAAAGCCCTCGAAACAAATCCATCATAACAAATGAAGTTGGAAATCACTCAACACCACCAACCACTTACTTCCCAAACTTTACACCAAATTCACAAGGACATTCATTTGATCCTCTTTACAAACCATACAACATTGGCCAAACATCTTCCTTCATGCCAAACCACTCATCTCATCCTCCAACCACTTGTAATGATCCATACAAGTTTGATAAACCATCCCACTACAACTCCAAGTACACAAACCCAATTCATCCATATCAACACAATGACTTTCTCCGCATTACCACGGAAAAGCAAAAGTTCCGTGATGAAATATTGTAACACCCCCAAAATTTGATACAGCGGAAGACTCAACAAGCTTTCGGGGTGCTACGGGGATTGGTATCCATTCAAAGTCATGAAAGAACGAGATAAAGAAAACATAAGAAAAACACAACCAAAATGGGTTTTAAAGTTTACGTTTATCCCAAGAATTATCCAAAGTAAGGCCCAATAGAAATAAACGTAGGTCCACAATAGTTTATCAGAGTTTTAGAAAATAGATCCATAACCGGGTGCCATAGCCAATCCTCCAATCCAAGCATCCAAAGGGCATCACTTAATTACCTGAGAAAACGTGCTAAAAGTCAGCTTTCGATGGTGAGATTATAGGTTTAAATTCATAATTCAATATAGTGGACATATACGCAAAACGCTTGCTAGCTAGACTAGGCCTCAATCATCCAACCAAATAATCCAACTTAATCGAATCAACCCTATAGGTGCACGCTATAGCTCAAATCAATCCAATTAATAGCTTACCTAGCTCAAGTCTAGGCCTCGCTCTATAATCAATCCAATAGCTTACCTAGTTCGGGACTAGGCCTCGCTCAACAACCAATCAATAGCTTACCTAGTTCGGGACTAGGCCTCGCTCAATAACCAAATCAATAGCTTACCTAGCTCATGTCTAAGCCTCACTTAATAACCAAATCAATAGCTTACCTAGCTCAAGTCTAGGCCTCGCTTAATAACCAAATCTATAGCTTACCTAGTTCTATAAGCATAGCAAGATTTAAATAAACAAAGCGATAATAGTCCACATAAAACATTTGCACGTTTCTCACCCCAAGTATTAAAAACAAAGTTCAAGAGTAAAAAGTGGGGCTATGACTCACCTCAAGTCCAGCAAAACCTCAAAAGAAATCGATAGAAGGAAGACGTAAGCAAACTCAAGCAACTCACGTAACGGCAACTACAGACTCGGCACTTCCTAACAATATCAAGCTCGTTCAGAAATCATTTCCTCAAAAATCAAATATTCCCATTCCCGAACGTATTCCATTTTTACTTTCCAAAAATGTCCATTTCTCGAATTATCTTCATATTAATTTGAAATTCGACGTTTGGTATCCATACGGGTGAAGGGTCGACACAACTCAAACCAACAAGTCACAACGACAAGAAATAATAAACCATCTATAGGTCTAATACTGGCCCAATATATTATTTAAATAAATCATCGAAGCTTATCAAATCCGTCGAAGCTTACCCAACCTAAAGCACATAGCACAAAGTATACTATTTGGTATATATCGTAGTCCAATAAATTCCCTATATATATCGTCAAATCGGCCAAATTCCACGAGATACATAGTAATTTATTATCCTAATACATACCACAACCTATGGGCGTCGTGGGATACGATGCCCATTAATATACTCATTTTATATATCCAAATAACTCGATCTAATCCGTCGATTAAATAAGTCACTTGTTAAAGAAAATGTTTATATTAATCGTCATATATCCGTGACAACACAAAAGTCACATACTAAAGCCCACTTGGACTTTAAGTAACCACAACTCGTATAACTCGATAAGTTTTTTTCTTCTAAATTTATAAAAAGTCATGTTATTAATTATTACTTACCCGACGTATTATTTCTCGACATCATTTATAGTAATCATCTATAATAATACTTCGACATTTATTGCACTATTTGCATAGTATAATAATTATCGTTATATTATTATAACGTTTACTCGTTATCGTTTTATTACTAATATACGCATTTATATATATATATATATATATATATATATATATATATATATATATATATATATATATATATATATATATATATGTACGTTTATCACGTCTATATATACGTATATAAACGATTATATTATCAATAATATTATTACGAGTATTGTTTTTAATGTTTGATATTAATTATTTACCGAGTCATAAGAATTTGGTCACATGTCCGAGTCATCACTCTCGGCTCATAGTCCAAGTCCAAAATAATAACCAAGTCAAAATAAATAAATCAACTCCGTCCAAATCAATCCCATATCCACGTGCTACAACATGAGAGTCCGACTACAGCACCCGACTAATCCTATCTCCGTCATTCTAGTGACCGTCTCACAATCGATCCCCAAATCCACACTCGTCAACACAACTCCATAATCAAAATCACAAGTCCAAGTACCACTTCAAGCTCAACCAATAATCATGAACCCATAATAATAAAGTCAACAATTAATAACATCCAACAAATATAAACCTCAACAACAATATATATACCATACGTACGGGTCGACTTATCAAGTCAAACCCGGGTCAAAATGACACCACAATAATCATATTATGGTCACGCCCGAGACCTCTAGGTCTCAGCATAGCTCTCAACGAGCCAAGTCGAACCAAACGGACCCATAGGGTCGTCGGCAATAAACCACGACAACAACAAAATTACCAAACAACCATAACCTCAAATCGGTCACCAAATACAACCAAGTACCAAATAATATCGGACCATGAGTCTTCTTGGGCTCCCAACGAGCCATGAAAAGGGTCACACCGAGACCTTAAGTCTCGGCCAAGCTCCATACGAACCAACAATCAAAACCAAACGCGACCCATAACCTAAGTCGAGCGTCAAACTTGCGTCAAAACCAAAACCCAAGATACCAAACGGATTTGTATGTCAAAAATAATGTTGCCCCATCATTTTTAGTCAAGATTTCATCAAAACCCAACAAGAAAAGTCCATATACCCAAGGTTTTGGGTAATAATCGAGGCGCACGAATAAGATTCGTGGCCACTCACCTTCAATAAAGCTCCAAAACTATGTTTCTTCAAAAACCCAACAAGAAAAGATGACAAAGGTGGTGTTTGTATGGCGGTGGTGGTGATTTCGAGGTGTTAGGGTCGTCCAAATCGCGCGTGAGTTGTACCAAAAGATAGATCGGGATGTAAGGATTAATTTGGTGGTGTTATTTTGTTGGTGAGGGCGGCGGTGATGGTGGTAGCAGCCGTGTAAGGGGCGGCTAGGGTTTGTGGTGATGATAAATGATGAAGATGAATGAGAGAGAGAGAAATGGTGGTGTTTGTATTTGTGTTTTGTGTTTGTGTGTGTTGGGGCGTGGGTGGTAATACCCAACCGAACCAAAAACCGGCCCCCAACGCCCAATTAATAATAAAATGGTAATAATAACGTAAGTGGTATTAAAAAGAGTGGGTGAGGTAACCCAAGGTCAATAACGCGGACCAAACCCGAAACTTAATTAAATAAACCGACACTCACTCGAATCGAGGTATTACCAAATATAAAATAGTCGAACCCGTAATTAAAATAAATAAAATTGTTAGGTTATCCTAGTGCCGGAGTCAATGTAGTGCCAAAATAATGATCTCAAAAATAAATCATCACGAATGAACCAAACCAAACCATTAATAAATAATCGAATCCCATAAATAACGTACGATTAAAATCACATTCCAACGTTCATAAAATATCTCGTCACGATAAACTTTTCAAATATACCAAAATTATAATTTTTAAAGTAATGCGGGTTTTCAAAATGACTCCCTAATTTGCCAGTTGTCACATCCTCCCAGCCTCAAAAGAAACCTGTCCCGGGTTTCTCTTGTAACAACCCATCTACGAAGTAAAAAGCTTCGGATATCTCTTTTGAAACTCATCCTCACGTTCCCACGTGAATTCCGGTCCATGCCGTGAATTCCAACGAACTTTGATGAGCGGAATACGACTTCTCTTTAGTCGTTTAATCTCTCTATCCAGTATCTCAATCGGCTCTTACACAAAATTCAAACTTTCATCCACACGAATATCCTTAATTGGTATAACCGGCATTTCATCAGAAAGACACTTCTTGAAATTGCTAACATGAAACACATCATGAACTTTACTCAGTTCCGGTGGTAATTCCAACCGATAAGCCACGGGCCCAATTCTTTCCAAAATAAGAAATGGTCCAATGTAGCGGGGATTAAGTTTCCCACGTTTCCCAAAATGTATCACACCTTTCCAAGGCGAGACTTTCAGCATCACTTTGTCTCCAACCTAGAATTCTAGGGATCGGCGTAACTTTTCTGCCTATCTCTAGCTGCTTGCAATCGATCTCGAATTTGCGTTACTTTCTCAGTAGTTTCCAAAATAAGCTTAGGGCCTGTGAGTTGGCTATCTCTAACTTCAGCCCAACCAATAGGTGAACGACATTTACGACCATATAAAGCTTCAAATGGTGCAGCTTTAAGACTTGTGTGGTAGCTATTGTTGTAAGAGAACTCCGCAAGAGGTAGATATTTCTCCCAGCCTTTACCAAAGTCTATTATGCATGCACGAAGCATATCCTCCAAAGTCTGAATAGTTCTCTCACTTTGACCATCGGTTTGGGGGTGATATGAAGTACTCATATCCAGTCTCGTCCCCAAAGCAGTTTGAAGTGATCACCACAACGCTGACGTAAAGCGGCTGTCACGGTCAGAAATAGTCGATATCGGAACTCCATGCCGAGAAACAATCTCCTTCACATACAACCTCGCAAGTTTGTCAACACTATCATCTTCACTAATCGCCAGGAAATGAGCAGACTTAGTCAATCGATCCACAATTACCCATATAGCGTCACAACCGCTAGCTGTCTTTGGTAATTTGGTAATAAAGTCCATTGTGATCCGCTCCCACTTCCAAACCGGGAGTTCTGGCTGCGTCAATAATCCTGACGGTCTTTGATGTTCGGCTTTAGCCTTAGAACATGTCAAACACTTACTAACATATAATGCTATATCTGCCTTCATATTTGGCCACCAATATAACTTTTTCAAATCCTGGTACATCTTGTCAGACCCAGGATGAATAGAGTATCTTGACTTATGCGACTCATGCATAATCAACTCTCGAATTCCTCCATACAATGGTACCCAACTTTGCTCTCCAAAACATGATACTCCATCGGAACGCTTAACAAATCCCTTCTCATTTTCAGCCATCTCAAATATGTTCTCAGCAGGTCGATTTTCTGCTTTCAACGCTTCCGTTTGAGCTTCTAATATTTGAGACGGTAATGGCGATACGATAGTCATTCCTAATGACTTAACTCGTAATGGTGGAATTCTCTCCTTTCGACTAAGAGCATCAGAAACAACGTTTGCTTTACCAGGATGGTAGCGAATTTCACAATCATAATCGTTTAGCAACTCAATCCAACGTCGCTGTCTCATGTTGAGCTCTTTTTGATTCAAGATGTGTTGTAGACTTTTGTGATCAGTAAACACTACACACTTGGTTCCATACAAGTAATGTCTCCATATCCTTAAGGCAAAAACCACAACACCTAACTCCAAATCATGGGTGGTGTAGTTCTTCTCGTGCTTCTTGAGCTGTCGGGAAGCATAAGCTATCACTTTCTCTCGTTGCATTAACACAGCTCCTAAACCTTTATGAGAAGCGTCACAATAGACAACGAAATCCTCGTTACCTTCAGGTAACACCAAGATAGGAGCACTACACAACACCTCCTTAAGTAACTGAAATGCTTCCTCTTCCTTATCTCCCCATTCATATTTAACACTCTTTTGTGTCAATTTGGTCAACAGTTTTGCTATCTTCGAAAATCCCTCAATGAATCTTCGGTAATAATCGGCTAATCCCAAAAATTGACGAACTTCTGTTGGGGTCGTAGGTGCAGCCCAATCTTTAATCACTTCAATCTTAGCAGGATCTACATGAACTCCTTGTCTATCAATCACATGACCCAGAAATTGTACCATCGGAATCCAAAATTCACATTTAGAAAACTTGGCATACAGTTTCTCCTTCCTGAGCAATTCTAAGATAAGTCTTAGGTGCTCCTCATGCTCTTTCTCACTCTTCGAATAAATTAGAATGTCATCGATGAACACACCCGATTCATAAGGTCCATGAATACCGCCGGTGCGTTAGTCAACCCAAACGGCATCACCTGAAACTCGTAATGCCCGTAATGGGTTCTGAAAGCCGTTTTCGGAATATCTTCCTCGCGAACTCAAAGCTGATGATATCCCGATCTCAAATCGATCTTCGAATACACACTCGATCCTTGAAGCTGATCGAACAAATCGTCGATCCTCGGTAACGGGTATCTATTCTTTACCGTTAACTTGTTAAACTCTCGATAATCAATACACATGTGAAACGATCCATCCTTCTTCTTCATAAATAAGATCGGGGCTCCCCAAGGCGAAGAACTTGGTCTTATAAATCCTTTTTCGGCTAACTCCGCTAGTTGTTTCGACAACTCTTCCAGTTCAGTAGGTGCAAGACGATAAGGCGCTCGTGTCACGGGTGCAGCACCAGGTATCAACTCAATCTGAAACTCTACTTGTTTAGTATGCGGGATTCCCGGCAATTCATCGGGAAACACATCCGAAAAATCACGAACTATAGGCACATCTCTAATGCACCTTTCCTTCTTCTCCTTCCCTCCTTTCTCATAAATTTGAGCTAAGAAAAGGCAACATCCTTTTTCCATTAGCTTCAACAATTTAGTGCAAGATACGACCGCTAATCTAGATGGGCCTCTCAAATCCTTTCTATCTCCTGGTATGTTCAGAACCTCCTTACCGTAAGGCACACGCACGATCTTCTCATTGCAAAGTATATGAGCACGATACTTCGACAACCAATCCATACCAATAATGACATCAAAACTTCCTAACGTGACGGGTAGAAGATCTATGTTGAAAGGACGATTTAGAAAGTTTAACGTGCAACCGCAAATGATAGTCCTAATCCTCTCTATATTCCCATTAGCTAACTCTACATCATAACCAATTCCTAAGGCCATCGGGGGTTTCTCTAGTAAGGGTGCAAACTTAGTGGACACAAAACTCTTATCGGCACTAGTATCAAATAGTATGGAAGCATAACGATTATTGAGAAGGAACGTACCAGTAACGACGTTTTGATCTTCTCCTCTCTCGTTCCCAAGTGCATACACTCTTCCATGAGCAACTCCAGCTTCCACACGTTGATCCCCATTATCTTGTCGTCTACGGTTTCCTCCAGCTCCACGGTTTCCATTATTGTACCCATTACCACCCGATCCTTGATTTCCTTGGTTCCACGATTCCCTACACTCATTCCAATAATGTCCCTTCTTTCCACATCCATAACAAGTAACATTTGCCTTACTCATAGTTTCAGGAGTAGCTTGAACCATAGCAAGTGGTCGAGCTCTACAATCCTTAGCTATGTGTCCCATCCTAGAGCAATTCTTGCACATCACAGTACATCGTCCAGAATGATTCTTATAACATCGGTTACACTTGGGTGCATCTCCATTGTAGTTCTTCTTGTCTCCATCTCCCATAGCATAAGCTCTAGTAGTTGTTTGTCGCTTGTTTCGACGATCATTACCCTTAGAGTGATTATCCCACTTCCTCTTTCCATTCTTGTCTTTCTCAGCTTCTTCCAACGCCAACGAGTCCATCAATTGTTGAGCAATAGTGATAGCCTCATGAATGTTTGCAGGCTTAGCAGAAATCACATCGTTCCTTGTAGCTACCGGCAACCCATCAGTATACCTCTCAATCCTTTGAGTCTCAGTCCTAACCATATTGGGACAAAGTAAGGCTAACTCTCGATAACGGCGATTGTAAGTTGCCATATCGGTACCTTTCACCTTGTGGTTCCAGAACTCAATCTCCAGCTTCTTAATCTCATTCCTTGGGCAGTAAGTCTGAATCAGCAAAGACTTAAATTGCTCCCAAGTCATAGCATAGGCCACATCACTCCCAACCGAATTACGGTAATTGTTCCACCAAGTTAAAGCTTCATCCTTAAAGGTAAAAGAAGCAAACTTTACCTTCGCATTCTCCGCACAACCACTGACATTAAACACTGACTCAGTCTTCTCCATCCACCTGACCAAGTAGACCACTCCTTCAGTTCCACCAAACTCAACGGGTCCACAAATTTTAAACTCCTTGTAGTTACATCCATTAGCACGAACAGGTGGAAATGTTCCAGCAGAATTGTTGGAATGATTTGACTCAGCTAGTAGCTCAGCAACTCGTTGCTCCACAAGTTGATTGATCATTGCTTGATCCACAATAGGTGCGTTAAGTGGAACATGATCATTGTCTCCCTGAACATCAACATTTTGATTCCTGTTGTTGTGGTTAGTAGTGTCCAGGTTGTCAGGGAGTAGGGGTCTCAACATTTCGAGTAGGACGGCGTCCTCGACGACCAGGGGTAGTTGTTGCAGGACCAGTTCTGGTAGCTCTAACAGGGTTTCGTCATGGGTCCATTGATCTGAAACATCATACAAGTTCATGAGTCTCCGATAGAACTTATCATATGCTCAACAAGAATTAATTCAACGAAGCCAAGTCATGGAAAGAACATCAACAATACACCATAAGACATCAATAAGGCGAATAGGAACTCAATTTCCACAATAACCAAAAACCACATAATACCATATAATAATAACCATCAACCATACAATAAAGATCCAACATCGTTTCAACTACCGAAAAACACAAAAGATAATAATCGTTCCAAACGAGATGAATAATCAACGGAAAGTACATCAAAATAGGATAACTAGCTTTTCTAACCGAACACTCCTCGGTGTAGAAAGCAACAAGATAACATAACTCAAACATCTAGCCACGCTACTGGCGGAGGTTCCTCAACTCCTGCCTCAAGCCCTCAAGCTCTCTCCATAGTGATCCTAACTCCACACCATGGGTGTCGCTGTCTCTCTTGAGGTCAGCCACCTCCTTCTCCAGCTCGGCATTCCTTTGCCATAACTTGCGATCGGCCTCTCGAGCTGTAATAAAACCTCACTGTAAACCCTCAATGTGCTCGTGAATCTCCATCAAAGCCCTCCTCATCTCGGTAACTCTCCTCTCAACAATAACCATCTCAAGTCAATCAGCCATTTGCGAGATCCTCTCGCCCTGTGCAGTAATTCGAGTCCACATCCTATCAGTCTCACCTAACTCTGCATGCTCAGCAGAAACCTCAGAAGGTGCATCCGACTTAACGGGACTACCAGGTGGCAACTCAAACAAAACTGGATGATCAGGTGAAACAGGCTCTATCGGATGTATAGGTGAATCAGGCTCCTCAGCCTGAGCTGGCGGCACTAACAAATCATCATCATCAGGCATCTCCTCCTCCTGAGGGTCATCCTCCTCCTCAGGGTCATCATCATCACCCTGCTCAGCCTCCTGAGGGTCATCAGCCTCATCCTCACCCTCGTACTCCTCCTCCTCCTCATTAGAAGAGTACGTCATCAGTCGTCGTCTCATCATAGGCGAACCATGTGGTGATGGGGTAGGTGATCTAGGACGACGACGCAATGATGCAGGTGGTGCATCTGACAGGAGAGAGTGAGTATCCAACTATAAGGGTGGTGAAGTAGGGCGTACCGACATACGTGTTGTAGCTCGGTGGGCAAAACGTGGAGCCACACGAGCCAAAGCCTGATGAAGTGTAAGCTGCCTCGATGTACCAGGGAGCCCTAGAGAAGATGAGGGTCCCTGCGTAGATGCAACAGGCGGTGCAGAAGTAGAAGCTGTCGGTGACACAATAGCTGAATGCATGGCAACCCTGTAAGGATCATCAGGAGCCATGGTGATCTGTGCTGGGTATACAGGTGCAGTAAGAATATCCTCAACAACATCAAACGTACAGGAGGCCATAGTCTGTGACAACGGCGTAGGGTAGGTGTAAGTGTTTCAAAACAACTAAACCGCGAACTCAAAATACCATATTAAAAATCATCATATAATTCCAAATCATATATATCAAGAAAGATTCAAAATATTGCATTACTAAAATCATTCATAAAACAATTAAGCCATATAATTCCTCAAAACGCATATAACTCCTCATAACGCATATAATTCCTCAAAACGCCATCATATCACTAAATCAATAAATCTCAAATCCTCAAATCATCTCAAGAATCCCAAATCTAATAATCATCTCAATATACCTCAATAATAATAATGATGCTTCGGCTTGGCGGGCTGGCGGGCAATGGTCGAGGATCGTTTTCTATAAAAATCGGTTATAGTTTAGGTGTCTATTTACCTAGTTCTCTATAACCTTGGCTCTGATACCAATCTGTAACACCCCCAAACTTTGATACAGCGGAAGACTCAACAAGCTTTCGGGGTGCTACGGGGATTGGTATCCATTCAAAGTCATGAAAGAACGAGATAAAGTAAACATAAGAAAAACACAACCAAAACGGGTTTTAAAGTTTACATTTATCCCAAGAATTATCTAAAGTAAGGCCCAATAGAAATAAACGTAGGTCCACAATAGTTTATCAGAGTTTTAGAAAATAGATCCATAACCGGGTGCCATAGCCAAGCCTCCAATCCAAGCATCCAAAGGGCATCACTTAATTACCTGAGAAAACGTGCTAAAAGTCAGCTTTCGCTGGTGAGATCATAGGTTTAAATTCATAATTCAATATAGTGGACATATATGCAAAACGCTTGCTAGCTAGACTAGGCCTCAATCATCCAACCAAATAATCCAACTTAATCGAATCAACCCTATAGGTGCATGCTATAGCTCAAATCAATCCAATCAATAGCTTACCTAGCTCAAGTCTAGGCCTCGCTCTATAATCAATCCAATAGCTTACCTAGTTCGGGACTAGGCCTCGCTCAACAACCAATCAATAGCTTACCTAGTTCGGGACTAGGCCTCGCTCAATAACCAAATCAATAGCTTACCTAGCTCATGTCTAGGCCTCGCTCAATAACCAAATCAATAGCTTACCTAGCTCATGTCTAGGCCTCGCTTAATAACCAAATCTATAGCTTACCTAGTTCTATAAGCATAGCAAGTTTTAAATAAACAAAGCGATTATAGTCCACATAAAACATTTGCACGTTTCTCACCCCAAGTATTGAAAACAAAGTTGAAGAGTAAAAAGTGGGGCTATGACTCACCTCAAGTCCAGCAAAACCTCAAAAGAAATCGATAGAAGGAAGACGTAAGCAAACTCAAGCACCTCACGTAACGGAAACTACAGACTCAGCACTTCCTAACAATATCAAGCTCGTTCAGAAATCATTTCCTTAAAAATCAAATATTTCCATTCCCGAACGTATTCCATTTTTACTTTCCAAAAATATCCATTTCTCGAATTATCTTCATATTAATTTGAAATTCGACGTTTGGTATCCATACGGGTGAAGGGTCGACACAACTCAAACCAAGAAGTCACAACGACAAGAAATAATAAACCATCTATAGGTCTAATATTGGCCCAATATATTATTTAAATAAATCATCGAAGCTTATCAAATCCGTCGATGTGGTAATCTCCCATATTTATTTACGTAATATATCGTTCTAAAATTATACCCAACCTTAAGCACATAGCACAAAGTATACTATTTGGTATATATCGTAGTCCAATAAATTCCCTATATATATCGTCAAATCGGCCAAATTCCACGAGATACATAGTAATTTATTATCCTAATACATATACCACAACCTATGGGCGTCGTGGGATACGATGCCCATTAATATACTCATTTTATATAGACAAATAACTCGACCTAATCCGTCGATTAAATAAGTCACTTGTTATAGAAAATGTTTATATTAATCGTCATATATCCGTGACAACACAAAAGTCACATACTAAAGCCCACTTGGACTTTAAGTAACCACAACTCGTATAACTCGATAAGTTTTTTTTCTAAATTTATAAAAAGTCATGTTTTTAATTATTACTTACCCGACGTATTATTTCTCGACATCATTTATAGTTATTATCTATAATAATACTTCGACATTTATTGCACTATTTGCATAGTAAAATAATTATCGTTATACTATTATAACATTTACTCGTGATCGTTTTATTACTAATATACGCATATATATATATATATATATATATATATATATATATATATATATATATATATATATATATATGTGTGTGTGTGTGTGTGTGTGTGTGTGTGTGTGTGTGTACGTTTATCACGTCTATATATACGTATATAAATGATTATATTATCAATAATATTATTATGAGTATTGTTTTTAATGTTTGATTTAATTATTTACCGAGTCATAAGAATTTGGTCACATGTCCGAGTCATCACTCTCGGCTCATAGTCCAAGTCCAAAATAATAACCAAGTCAAAATAAATAAATCAACTCCGTCCAAATCAATCCCATATCCACGTGCTACAACATGAGGGTCCGACTACGGCACCCGACTAATCCTATCTCCGTCATTCTAGTGACCGTCTCACAATCGGTCCCCCAATCCACACTTGTCAACACAACTCCATAATCCAAATCACAAGTCCAAGTACCACTTCAAGCTCGACCAATAATCAAGAACCCATAATAATAAAGTCAACAATAAATAACATCCAACAAATATAAACCTCAACAACAATATATATACCATACGTAAGGGTCGACTTACCAAGTCAAACCCGGGTCAAAATGACACCACAATAATCATAGTATGAGTTGACATAAATAATGCCTAAAAACATTATTAACATGTTATCAATATCTCTATGTTTTAATTATCACAAAATATAAACTCATAGAACTAAAACTTGTGACATAAACAAGTATTTAGTGATTAATATTTCTCTTTACATCCAAATCACTTAAGGTATAAATAAACAAAGTGTTTAGTGCAATTTATGATCAAAGGGGTATTTAATTAACTAATGCAAAGTTTATTTAATTATATAAACATATTATATATTTTTGAAAAACACTTTTGGTAATAAAGAAAAATGTTTTATTCATACTAAATATATGAATTCAAATTTTTAACCAAAATTAGTTAGTTTTTCACCAAATAAACTTTTCCCACTAAAAGACAAAGATTCTGGCCGTTTCAGCTGGGCGGCCCCCTTAATTATAAGGGGCGGTCCCCTTAAAATTAAGGGGACCGGCCTTGATTTAAGGGGACCGGCCACGCTCATCTGTCAGAATCTTCTGCCTATAAATACCACCTTAACCCTTGATTTTTTCCTCACCTTTTGCACTTCTAAACTTTCTGATCTAGATCCAAATCTCCATTCTTTTATCCTTTGATCATAAGTGTATAATTCTTTGTTTCAAAGTGATCCAACCTTCATCATCTCAAGTGCAAGATAAGAATACTTCTATCACTCAAGACAAGAAGTATTACAACTTGTTGTGATCTCCACATCCAAGTTGTTGGTGCATCATCAAAGATCATTTACATTATTCTTTGTGAAGATTGTTGTGAATATTTAATTGTAGATAGTTGTGTTAGATATAGATTGTGTGATTAATTAGTAGCTTGGTGTGAAGAAGAAAAGCTAGGTACTAGATTGGTGTGAAGAAGATTGGTGTGGAGTAGTTAGTTGTGAAGTAGATTGATTTGAAAAAGTTGTGTAGAAGTTGTGACTTAGGTGTGACGAAGTTGTGGTGTGAAAAGTGGTGTGTAAATTGGTGTGTAAATTGGTGTGTACGGTTTTCTCCGCCATAAGGGAGCTTGTTGATATAGTGAAGAAAACTCTCGAGTTAGGTGCTCGGGGAGTGGAGTAGGGCAAGGAAGGTGTCCTTGTAGCCGAACCACTACAAATCTCTTGTCTCGCGGTTCGATCTTTCCATCTCTTACTTATTTCATTACTTATCATTGTAATATATTGTGTAGTATTAATTGTTTATATTGTACAAGACTTGAGATCACATATTATCGAATCTAAGTTTTTAAAAGCTAAGCAAAACTCTAAAACTAATTTTATAACGAAGTAAAAAGACGTAAAACTATTCAACCCCCTTCTAGTTTTCCACAGTACGGTCACGCCCGAGACCTCTAGGTCTCAGCATAGCTCTCAACGAGCCAAGTCGAACCAAACGGACCCATAGGGTCATCGGCAATAAACAACGGCAACAACAAAATTACCAAACAACCATAACCTCAAATCGGTCACCAAATACAACCAAGTACCAAATAATATCGGACCATGAGTCTTCTTGGGCTCCCAACGAGCCAAGAAAAGGGTCACACCGAGACCTTAAGTCACGGCCAAGCTCCATACGAGCCAACAATCAAAACCAAACGCGACCCATAACCTAAGTCGAGCGTCAAGCTCGCGTCAAAACCAAAACCCAAGATACCAAACGGATTTGTATGTCAAAAATAATGTTTCCCCATCATTTTTAGTCAAGATTTCATCAAAACCCAACAAGAAAAGTCCATATACCCACGGTTTTGGGTAATAATCGAGGTGCACGAATAAGATTCATGGCCACTCACCTTCAATAAAGCTCCAAAACTATGTTTCATCAAAAACCCAACAAGAAAAGATGACAAAGGTGGTGTTTGTGTGGCGGTGGTGGTGATTTCGAGGTGTTAGGGTCGTCCAAATCGCGCGTGAGTTGTACCAAAAGATAGATCGGGATGTAAGGATTAATTTGGTGGTGTTATTTTGTTGGTGAGGGCGGCGGTGATGGTGGTAGCAGCCGTGTAAGGGGCAGCTAGGGTTTGTGGTGATGATAAATGATGAAGATGAATGAGAGAGAGAGAAATGGTGGTGTTTGTATTTGTGTTTTGTGTTTGTGTGTGTTGAGGCATGGGTGGTAATACCCAACCGAACCAAAAACCGGTTCCCAAGGCCCAATTAATAATAAAATGGTAATAATAATGTAAGTGGTATTAAAAAGAGTGGGTGAGGTAACCCAAGGTCAATAACGCGGACCAAACCCAAAACTTAATTAAATAAACCGACACTCACTCGAATCGAGGTCGTTACCAAATATAAAATACTCGAACCTGTAATTAAAATAAATAAAATTGTTAGGTTATCCTAGTGCCAGAGTCAATGTAGTGCCAAAATAATGATCTCAAAAATAAATCATCACGAATGAACCAAACCAAACCATTAATAAATAATCGAATCCCATAAATAACGTACGATTAAAATCACATTCCAACGTTCATAAAATATCTCATCACGATAAACTTTTCAAATATTCCAAAATTATAATTTTTAAAGTAATGCGGGTTTTCAAAATGACTCCCTAATTTGCCAGTTGTCACAAATATCACAAATCCATAATCTTTGTGATCTCAATGCCATGCATCTTCCACAACGCAACAAAGGGCAACCTCCATCATCACCCTACAACAATTGCCTTCCTCACTCTCTCAACTTGGATCAAGTTACAAACCATACTCACTATTGCCCTTGTTGCATCTTCCTTCAAAAACAAATCCTTTACTTGAGTGTAGATATTTCTTGGATTGAATATCTCCTCACTCGACCTCATCCCATTCCACCCTTAACACGATACAATATCATAAGGTCCACCTCTTCCGCTCCATACCCCAGTCCGTATCCTTCTCCATCTAATAACTAAGCTTTATGCTTATGTTATCCTTCAAGCAAATAAAACAATCAACCATGAGTTGCAAGCAAGTCCAAGTGCTCTTTTAGGCAATATAGGACTATGTCTTTTCTTTTGTTTTATTATGATTAATATGCCTTAAACATATTAAATGTTGTAATGCTTTCTATGATGCTTGAATGAATCTATTTTTATAATTATTGCTTTGTATGTATATGTGCCTTGTTCTCTTCTAATATTTTGTGTAGCCAAGATTTCCATAGCTCATTCCCTTGGTGCTCTCAAATGAGGGGGAGCATTGTCCTTTTTGATTTTACAAAAAGGGGGAGAAGAGAATGTTAAACTCTAATAATACTTGTCTAAAAATTATTTTTTAGACCTAATGAGTTTAAGGTTTTGTAATCATCAAAAAGGGGGAGATTGTTGACATAAATAATGTCTTAAAACATTGTTAGCATATTAACAATGTCTCTATGTTTTGATAATTACAAAGCATAAACTCATTAATCTAAAACTTATGACGTAAACAAGTTTTTAGTGCTTAATATTTTTCTTTGCCTCCATATCACTTAAGGTATGAATAAACAAAGGGTTTATTGCATTTCATGATCAAAGGAAATTTTTCTAATTACTAGAATTTTTACAAAATGTATTAAACATCTTATATCTTTTACAAAATTACTTTTGGAATTAAAAGAATATGTTTAATTCATTATAAATATATGATTTCAAATTTCCAACTAAAAATGGCAAATTTTATCCAGAAAAATATTACCCACTAAAAGACAAGAAAAACCAACGTTCTGAAGGGGCGGCCCCCTTAATTCCTTAGGCGGCCCCCTTAATCATTAAGGGGACCGGCCATTAATTAAGGGGACCGGCCACGCTCCAGAACAGTATTTTTCTCCCCTATAAATACTGGTTCATTCCTCAGAATTTTCTCACCTTTTGCACTTCTAAACTTTCTGATCTAGATCCACATTTCTATTCTCTTATCCTTTGATCATAAGTGTATAATTCTTTGTTTCAAAGTGATTCAAACTTCATCCTCTCAAGTGCAAGAGAAGAATACTTCTATCCCCCAAGACAAGAAGTATTACAACTTGTTGTGATCTCCACATCCAAGTTGTTGGTGCATCATCAAGATTACTTACATTATTCTTTGTGAAGATTATTGTGAATAATTGATTGTAGATAGTTGTGCTAGATATATAGATTGTATGATTAGTTAGTAGCTTGGTGTGAAGAAGAAAAGTTAGGAATTAGATTGTAGTGAAGAAGCTAGGTGTGGAGTAGTTAGTTGTGAAGTAAATTGGTGTGAAGAAGATAGGTGTGGAGTAGTTAGTTGTGAAGTAGATTGATTTGAAGAAGTTGTGACTTAGGTGTGTAAGGTTTTCTCCGCCATAAGGGAGCTTGTTGATATAGTGAAGAAAACTCTCGAGTTAGGTGCTCGGGGAGTGGAGTAGGGCAAGGAAGGTGTCCTTGTAGCCGAACCACTATAAATCTCTTGTCTCGCGGTTCGATCTTTCCATCTCTTACTTAATTCATTACTTATCATTGTTGTATATTATTTATTGATAGTTGTTTATATTGTGCAAGACTTGAGATCACATATTATTGAATCTAAGTTTTTAAAAGCTAAGAAAACACTAAAACTATATTTCATAACAAATTAAAAAGACGTAAAACTATTCAACCCCCCTTCTAGTTTTCCACATCTAGTAATCTAGTTAAGGTTTAGGATGAAACCTTGAAGTTTAACTAAGTAATCTATCACTAATCCTCTTCAAACATCAAGTAAGTTACAAGTAAAGTTTTTGATCTTTTTATACTCTCATTTGATTAATAACATGATGTATTTTCAAGATTTATTAGTAAACATGCTCATATACTTATGTATTTATACCACTTTTACAAGTATTTTAAGTTTTATGAGATTTTTAATAACCTATGATCATCCCTTGAAATCCTACCATGTTTTATAAAGTTTAGGACCCCATGACACCCTAAGAAGGTGTATGGTAGTTTAAGGGTTGTATCGAAGTTGTTTGGAAGGTTTTTATACAAGTTAGTAACTAGGAAACCAAGTATTGAACAAGAAAAATACCTACTGTCCCTATTTGTAAAACGTGGGAAATCCAGGGGGTTGGGTGTACTTTTTAGCCAAAGATTTACAAAATACATTCCGAGACGAAACTATGGCCCAAAGTTTGGATAAAAACGAGTTAATAACGAAGGAGATATGATTTTTCAAAGTTTAACAACGAAAACTATATTTTTCCGAAAATAGTTTGCTGTTGAACAGTTTTCATGGACTGTTTCGAGATGTAAAACTTGATCTAGCCGTCCCGACTTATCAAAAATATGTTAATATACCATCCCACGATTCCGGGGATATAAAGAACGTAGAAAACAAGCTTATAACGAAAAAGATACAAGCGTTTGAAATCAGACGAAACATATACACTTTTGACAGCTTTTGCTATAATAGAAATTACAAAGTGTTAAACACTATATTTTTCAAGTAACGACATGGAGAGCCAATTTTCTCATCGATCGAGGCGCGTACGATCAGAAGTTAAACAAGACGACATCTAGATATTGTTACAAGGTTTTCAAAAACGCCGAGCTTGAACACTAACACGTAACGTACTATATTTCATGACTAGTTTTGTGAAGCCGTTTGGACACATTATCTAAGTTGAGAACAATGTTAAATTACGCAGGAAACTTTATATTTACTCATACAACCCTAAACGATAAACGTTATTTTCAAAAACTACAAGTGGTATTGATAACGTACGTATACGCATGTGTAGCATTGTTTCATTTCTTACATTAGATCGTATCATTCATATTAGGTTGCGGTTAGAGATCGAACCTCATTTCTGTTTATCCACTTTTGTCATCGTAGCTATCCCACCAGGTGAGTCATAGCCCCACTTTTACTCTTTTACTACTCGTTTTAAACTATTTGGGGGAGATACATGCACAAATACTTGCTTGATACTTGAAACGTTTATACTTTTATACTATGCTAAGTTGTTATTACTTGTAGCAGAACTACTATATGTGCCTTAATGCGTAAATCTTGATTGTGTATTCTTGAGCAACGTATACTTTGGGAAATGGCACCCAGTAATCTTTTATACTTTGGGAAATGGCACCCAGTAGTCTAATGTCTTTGGGAAATGGCACCCAGTAATCTTTTATACTTTGGGAAATGGCACCCAGTAATCTCATAACTTTGGGAAATGGCACCCAGTAGTCTTTAATCTTTGATCAGTGGCATGTACACATATCGTATACACATATGTCTTAATCATACTATATATATTAGCAGTGGGTTGTGAACACACAGGTTACAAGTCTCTTATGGCGGGACTTGCAACTGAGTGGATTTACGATGCCTTTGCTGTGTGATCATTTTCTATAGGCTTTATTTGTTAAACAAACTCTATGAACTCACCAACCTCGTGTTGACACTTTAGCATGTATTTTCAGGTTTTAACCAATGGCACGCTACTGGAGGTTTTGGCAGGGCATGGCATGGTCATAGAAGACTCTGATTATTCATTTGGGGACCATTTTAAACTATTTTAAGGGCCTACTTCCGCACTACATTTAACAGTGTAAATTCAACATTTTGATTAAACTATTTTATTCTAAATGATTCAAGTGAAAACCATTTTTGAATTTGTGTTGTAATACCAATTGAGTTACACCCCAGATTCATGTATGCTTCCGCTGGACCCGATTTTGGGGGTGTGACAGTTTTGATTCTGGTTAAAACTGGGAGGTCCGAGAAAATTGTTGGAACGATAGCTTAAGAGATTACGGTCCCTTTGTGGTTGGTAAGAATTACCCCCCATGTTGTAGGAACCTTGAGCAACATAAACGTTCTCTTGAGGATATCCAGTAGTAGCTGGACATTCGGAATACAGATGTGGGCCTCCACAAGTTTCACAACTTTGGGCTACGGCTTTCACTTGTTGATTTTGCATAGTTTGGTTCATTCTCAACACAGCCGTAGAGATATCATCCATCTTTTTAGTGAGAGCCACTATTTCAGGAGATGATGATGAAGGAATAACTGATTTACATGACTAATCCCTCTCTGCAGAGGAATCCCAAAAGTTATGGTAGTCATGTTTTCAATTAGATCATAGCATTCTTCGGGACGCCTTTTCATGAAGGTCCCTGATAACGCTCAAATTTAACATATTTTTAGTCGCGTTATTGTTTGATTTATGAGTGGAAATTGGTCATATTTGTATATATTTGTTACTTAATCATGGAAAAGTGTTTATACATGCAAGTATAGCCAAAAGCAGGTAAAAATGATTAAAAGATGAAGAATTGAAGTGGACATGCATTTTTGGAGAGTTTCGAGAGGATCAAGGAAGAAAGAAACGTTGCATGAACAAAAGGATTTGATAAAGACAAGTTTACTACAAGAAATTGTCAAGGAAATATCAAGTTCTAATGGACAAGTCATGCCACGAAGAAAAATATTGCATGCAACGAAAAACGAAGAAGATAAGACATGAAATCATGATTAGACAAAATCCAACCGATCGGTTGCAACCCGCAACCGGATCGGCTGGAAAAGTGCCAGAATGACCATCCGATCGGATGGCGAGAAACCGATCGGTTGGTGGTGACTGAAGTTACAAGTTTTGCATTAATTGGCGAATTTACTCCCCATAATCATTTGTGGCTGATCATTGTTGCTTATTTGCTGAGGAGGGACGTTTTTACTTGAAGCATAAGTGTCATTAAGCTATATAATGAGCACTTAAGACTTAAAGATACTTGTACCACCATTATCTTTTTTGGGTAAAAGGTCAACGACCCGGTAAATATATTACTCCAAAAAACGTTTAAGTACAAAGGATATGGGTGAATCCCATATCTCTGCCCGTTACATAGGCGAAAAGCTTACATAACAAGATACTTCCTATTTTCAAAACAAGAAAACAAACCATTACTCACATGATAGTAGTGACTCTGACAAAAAATAAACTACTTCCTACGACCTTGGAGATTAAAACCATAAATGGCATTAAGAGCATCCAATTCCCCTGGAAGATCATAAATTTGCTTCGAATAATCATCATAGTCATACTCATCTTCACGCTCATGACCACCACCAAAAAGATTTGCTGATTCATCGAACGTGTTAAGAACCTCCTCCTCATCACTATCCGAAACCACAACCTCACCCACCTTTGAAAATGGGTTAGCCCTCTTAGTGACAGAGGTAGACGGAATAGGATGACCAGCATCATCAACAAGAGTAGCTTTCCCATCGATCAACAGCTTTTCAAGCTTACTAATTTTCTCACCAATAGGAGTAGAACCAACTTCCATTGTTCCCATAGAAGCACTCCCAAGCGGTTCTTGCGTATCTCTCACAAGAGGGACTTGTGAAGTAGTACCAGTCATAACCGACTCATCCTTATTAACATCCATTGTACTGCCATCATCCACATCCTTGTTAGTAACAACCTTAGGAATACCAAAACCATCTGTATCATCCATATTAAGAGCATCAAACTGATTAGAAGTAGTGATCTTGGTTCCACTCGTACTAGCCACATCAGAAGCCTTCTTCTTACTGACATTAGCTTTCTTTGATTCAGGAAGAGTCTTTCTGGGCTGATATTCAAAATGCTTACCCACCACAGGTTTGGTAAAACCTCCTCGACCCGAATTCGAAGCAACTTGCTTTCCCTTCTTCTTATTGTTAACAGGCTGGAAACCATCACTTGCATTATTACACCAAATCTTGTTAGCTTATCTTATATTGCCTGAAAGTTTACTAAGTGTTGTAAAAATGTCCAGAATGTGTTGAGTTAAAGTCTCAAGCATTGGTTCGAGTGTGGAGTTGTTTACTTACATTGGTGAGCAATTGGAGGAGTGTGGTTGCTATAGTTCCACAAGTTTTCTCATTGTAATTTTCAAGACTAGGTACACCTTTATACTTATAATGAACAATTGTTACTTTAAGTTTTATGAAAGTTTTCTTATTTACTTGTGTTTTTAATATGATTGCTATGGAGTAATTTGTGATATACTTGTGTATATGATGTGATTGGTCATTGGAGTATTATCTTATGAAAAAGGTGATGCATGAAAACATATCTATTTTTATGAGTTTGTTGATATAACATCTTTTCTTGCTTAATTTGTCGGTAAAAACAATTTCTTGAAAAATAGGTCTGAAAGGATTTTCAACTTGTTTTTATTCCAAAATATTAATACACCAAATTAGTATGGAGTAGGATGCTTGACAACCATCTTATTTACTTGTTAAAATAGATTTGAGACGATTTCATCACGAAAAAGGACTGAAAGGATTCGTAGGAATTCATAAGAAAAGAATTGATTTTCTAAACAACCATGTGTTTATAGGATTGTCATACTAATTTGATATGTCCAAAAAGAGTCATTTAGGTGATAGAATTCTTACTAGTAGTGAAAACATGACATATGATGAGTGTCTAAATACTCATCATTTTATACTAATCTGAACTGCCAAAACATACAAAAACACTCAAATATGTATCAAAATACTTAAAATATCTTAAAGGTGTGTTTTATATGTTTCAAATGCAAAATATGCAAAAACAGATGAAAAACGTACAAAGTTTGCATAATTGGCAGTTTCAGTCCCTCAAGTTTCATAAATTGGCAAAACTAGTCCCTGGTTATTCTAAAAACTTGAAAAAGTCACCAAAGGTCCTTTTTAATCATAAAATTACATATTTAGTCCTTTGGTGCAAAGTTTCATAAAATTACAAGTTTAGTCCCTGTACTTTGGAATTTGACATAAATGGTCCCTGGGATGTAAAAAACTTTGAGAAATTCAATTTTGGTCCTTGTACTAATAATCTTTTGCAGGAATAGTCCTTATGTGGAAAGTTTGGAGAAAATACATGTTTGGTCCCTGAAGTTTGGGAATTGACAGAATAGGTCCCCGGGTGGTTTAAAATGGAATTATTTCATTTAAAGTCCTTTGATTTATCACATATGGCAAAATTAGCCCTTGTAGTATATTTGGAAACTTGCCAATCACAGCCCCCAAACTTTTACCATATTACATTTTTGGTCCTTGTGTTTTATAAATAAACCAAACGGATCCTAAAGTTATATATAAACCAAACAAACTAATCCAACACCTAAACCAAGCCCACCCTTCCTATTTTACCCAAGACCAACCTTAGCCCAGTCCACCCCCGGTCAACCCATCCGGTCAAACACCACCCCCTTTACCTTTTCCCTCCAATACCACCCTCACCACCACTGCTACTAAACCACCTGGTATACCACCTCCACCTCACACCCCAGCTGTCTACCCACTATCCTCCACCTCACCACAACCCTCCAAACCCATTTAAACCCCTAATATCCGCTCCACGCAATCTACAGTAGTCAAAGAGACTTTGGCGCCAAGAAACGTTTTAAACGGCCTGGATTGATCAGACATAATCAATGGCTGGGGAATGGTGGGAAATACCCCAGTGGGTCCCACATACTCAGAAAAGGGCTACAAAAGAGAAGAGAAGCTATGATGAAAGAGTATTAGTTTAGGATTAGTTAAAAGTAGTCGTAGGTAGTGTAAGTTTCAAATTCAGTTGTATTTTCAATTAAACAAGCTTGTATTAGTTAAATTCATGTATTTCAATCTTTCTGCATAATCAATTTCAAGTTTCAGTTACTATATCACTTTATGCATTTTCAAAGTTTGATCAAAAATCTCAAAAGTTCATGTGTTATTTTTAGTTGTTGTTAAAGCATTTCACAAGCTCATACAAGCTCTGACAAAGCTTTTATAAGCTTTTATATACCTTACTTATCTGTGTTGATCACAAAAGAAAAATAATTAAAAATTAGATAAAAATAGTAAGAAAATATAAAAATCAAGTCACAAGCAGTTTGGTGTTATGGAGCAGGTCAATTCTGATTGGATTATGGTTTAGAATCCTATGGGGGATACTAGGTTGTGATCTTGGTCTTGGTTTCATCATCTCAGTCCAATTCCATTTGTAAGCTTTTATACCCATTTTTACTATTTTACTGATTGAGTACTTAATTAGTTTAGACTTCAGTAATTTTAGGTTTCTATATTGTTTATTAGTTATAATATTAATTAAAATCATTATTGTGTTCATTGGAAATCATTTGTACTAAAACCAAAAATATCACTGTGTAATTCTCATTTTTGACAAATCTGAGGTATCTACTTGTGTTGTGATTGATTCATGTTCATTTGATCTTCTAATATCATAATTTAGTGTTTTGAAACTGTGTGGTGGCTTAAACTCACCATTTGCTTCACAAAATCTTCACATCAGGTTTAATAGGGGTGTTTGGCTCAGGGTTGCTCAGTGAGCTCAACTGAGTTTGAGTGTGAATTTGTGAGTCAAGTTAGTAACTTAGGTTCATACAAGCTCAGTCCAACCATCTTTTTGGGTATTATATAAGGCAATAGTCAAAATCACATTCTATCAATCCTCACAGTTAACTGTGAGGATTTTGATACACAAAATCTCATTAAGTCAACTCATAAGTTTGTAGTATAGCTTAAATTAGTTACTTTATAGCTTAATATAGCTTATTTAATCATCTAGGAACATTAGAATCTCAAATAAGTCAAACTACCAAGTTTCATTAAAAAGTCAAATTTGCACATCTCAGGTTTTGACAAAACTTCAAAGATTTGTTTAGAATTTAGGATTTGGATCTAGGCCTTGAAATTTGTTGTAGTGATACTCTACCAGCCCAACTCTTGATTCCACCATTCCCTATATTTTTGTGATTTTTAGGGTGGGCCCCACACAGCCCCAAACACAACTGCAGGGAGGATAGCCTCCCCTGCATCAGCAGACTCAGTCACAACACCACCTTTGGTGGTGTTTTGTGACCACCTCAGTGGGTCCCACACCTCCTAATTAGCTTTTCCCAACCCTCCTCCTACCATAGATCTTAGATTGACCTCTTGTTTGACCTGCACCTCAGTGGACCCCATCTAAATTGGACCCTCAACTTTGTCCCCAAATCTGTCTCAGTCCACAATAAGCAAGTGCTTATTGTGGCTTATTGGCTTATCTTGAGATCCCAAAGTGATTTTTCCAGCTTAATTAAGTACAAATAACTTATTTGTATCAGACTTATCCAAGGTGGACCCCACATAAGCTCTTTTGAGCTTATTTCTATTTTCAGTCAACAAAAGTCAACTGTGGAAGCAATAAGCTTCCACAGTGCTTATTAATAAGCTATAAATTTATTGTTTTTACAAAAGTTGCTTATTTTTATATATAATATAGCTTTGTAAAATAAAAATCCAGAAAAGACCATATAAAAATAAGGGATAGTTTCTATTTAATTTAATTTAATTTTAATTTTCATTTTTACATTTTTATTAAGTAAGTTGTGTTTTTATATTTTTATTAATTTCCTTATAGGTTAAAGTAATTTAAATAATTTTCTTAGATTTTTACATTGTCATTTAGTATTTATTATAATTAATATTATTTTATTTAGTAATTAATCAATAAATAAGTTATAAATAGCATAATTAATTTTTATATAGCAAAACCTAGTTTTTATATTTTTTATAGCTTTTATAAGTTATAAAATAGTTTTATAAATTTTTTCATAATTTTCTAAGTTAGTTTAGTATTATTTGTAATTTAAAATAGTTTAATTAGTATAATTAATATTAATAGTTTTTAATTAATAGAAAATTCATAAAAAGACAAAAAGATTTATTTTTATTTTTTATACTTTCTTCAAGTTCATTTTTAAGTTTAGAAATTATTTTTACAAGTTTTTAGTTTAATTTGTAGTATTTATAATTTTCTAATTAAATAGTTAAATAGTTTTTAATTAAATAATTAATAATAAATAATATAATAATCTAAAAAATAGTTTTCTTTTTAATTTAATTTTATTTTAAGTTTAAGTTTATAGGATTTTTATTTTTAACCCTTGTAGTTTATTTTTCTTAAAACTCACCTTTTTCTCAGTACGCAATCGCGTCTGATTTTAAATTGGTGTACGTTTAAACGTTTTTAAATTACCTAGCTTTCACGTAATCGTTAAGATAGTTTATTTAAGTTATTTTAAGTTATAAAACCCTAGTGTAAACACACACACACACTTTATACCTTTCCTGTTCACATTCACTAATCACAGATTCGTTTATAATAAAACATCGCACACCTCGTTGGGACATTACGACCCGGGAAAACACTGTATTTCACGGAAGCATTTGTCTTGATTAGTTTGACTTTACTATTGACCATTCACAAGTGGTTGAGAAATAAAAGATAACTAGTTTAAGGCGAACCAAAATTTGGCGCCGTTGCCTGGGAGGTTGTGCGCTTATTCTAACGATTTTGCGTATTTGTGAATCTGGATATACATCCATTGTATATTTACCATCTTTTATCCATATTTTTATAAAACAAAACATAAAAATATTCACCTTTACACCCCTACCTATTTGATTCTTCATTTCTCATCCCCAAAACCCTTTGATTCTACCTTCTTCCACTTATCTCATAATTGATTCTAATGGCATCTCTTGATGACGATTTCTTTAAACAAAGGGCCTGTAAAAGCAAAGTTGAAAAACTTGTGGCCTTGTCAAAAATATCGAAATGTCATGTTGATTATGATAGACCATCGATTCATATTCCCTCTCCAGTGAGGGAAATGGAACGAGAAACCGGGGTGACAAAGGACCTTGTACTTTCCTCTAACGATGAAAGTGCTAAATACGTCCAACCTACGGTTATCCAAGAATCTAAGCTCACAATTGATCCTAACCTTTCACGGTTTACGGTTAAAAGTTTGTCAAGCAAACGTACAGAGCATAGAGCAGTTACTGAAAAGAACGACTTACCCAATCTTCACATTTATCAAAAACAAAAACCCGAGACCATAACGGAAGTGGTGGAAATTCCTAGCTCTCAGAGCACACCACTTGTCCCACCTCCAGATTTTGTTCCTTGTGTCGGTTGTGGTGAGCCGCTTTTCGGTTTTCCATGTCATTGGTGTACATGTGTACAATGTGGTCATGATATTCAAAACGGGAGTTGTTTGTTTTGTGGATCGAGTAATTCATTTGCTTATGATCCTAATCAAAACTCATTCAACGACTCCTCAAATTTTTCCAACTACCCATCACATTCATACGAGCAAGAATCATATTATCCAAATCTCAATGATGTTTCGTATCAAAATACACCAAGCCAAACTCAACAGTTTAACTGTTGTGAGTATTGTGGTGGTGCACACTACAGTTCTGATTGTCAATCAGGAGACACGCTTGTCTATGAGCAGGTTCCTAATAACAATTATGACTCAAACACATACGACTCACATCCACATCAGTTCAACTGTTGTGAGTACTGTGGAGGTCCACATTTTAGTTCTGATTGTCAAACAAGGAATCCATTTCCTTGTAACAATTACGACTATTCGTTTCAAGACCCACCTCCACAGTGCCAAATAATTCAAGCTACTCCTCACATCCAGCAAGACCCTTATATAGAGGTTCTTGAGAAACTCAAAGATCTTAAGGAGGAGTTGGCTAATATGTCGTCTCACAATGCACCAAGTTCTTCTTGTGTATATTGTGGGGGTCCTCATAATGATGATCAATGTCAACCTTCCGGTTTTGACACATCCACACCCCCACAGTCTCCACTCACTCAATATTCTCGTGATAAATCTATCACGGAATTACTTGCTGAAAAACATGCTGCTAGAGACGAAAGAAGCATGGAAGAATTACTAGTCTTAGAACAAGCAGCTATAACACGTACCAAATTTCAAAATGCTGTTTTTCTCGATAAGGATGATGAAAGTGATGATACCTCATCATGTTCATCAGTTGAGACTCCTTCCATGCATATACAGGGAGAAAAGAATATAACTGAATCACCAGCAGTAGAAATAATGGAACTTGTAGACTCCATTACTGCTAGTCCTTCTCATCTCCCTGAGTATGATGTTATTACACCCGAGGTTCCCACTTACTCTCTTAACATGGGGGACGGGCATCTTGACACTGTTCCTGCAAAGGAATCGGACGCATTCATAAAGTCTAGTGTTGAGAACCTTGTCTCAATCCCAAGTGAGTCACAGGGAATTCTTGATCATGTGTGTGATATTCCTCCCCCTCTTGTCTTTCCAAATAATCATATTGAGATATTCTCTGATTCTGATGAGAACTATTCTTTATCTTGTGGAGACATAAGTTATGTGGGGGAATTACCTTCTGAGCTTGTCAACTCAGAAGAAGAGAATGAGGAAGAAATAATCCAAGACGAAGCTCTTCGTCTTACATTATTAAATGCTAATCTTCTCATTTCTAGAATCGAGGCTTTTAATGAAAAGCCTATTTCATCTCCTATCCCCGTCAAGGATAGTGAGGTTTTGATCAATGATTCTATTCCTGAATTGCAAACGTTCCATTTTGATCTTTCGGGAGAGAAGATAAGTGGTATCACCACTTCTCATTCTTATAATTCTCTTCCCGTTTATGAATCATTTACTTTTGAGGAGTTCCCCAATGAACTCACTCAAATCAATCCCGAATACGAATCATTCACCTTTGAGGAGTTCTCTTGTGAACTCACTCATATCATATCTCTACCGGAGTATGATAGTTTCTATTTTGATCTAGACATACCCATAATATGTCTTGATCAAACGAGCTTAAATGAGGAGATTCATGAAACAATGAATTCTCCTATTGAAGATGAGGAGTTAATCATGATTTTCATCATGACTTTCTTTCTTTTCTTCATATATCCTGTGGCTTATCCTGTTCTTCACTCTTTCGGGAGTGAAGACATTATCTTTGATCCTGGCATTCTCATTTATAAATTATGAGCCGGGTACTTGTCTCATCGGTGTGGAACTTTCACGTGCTTCAAATGTTTATCCAAACATCTTGAATGAAAGTCCGATTGAGATTGTTTCTTCCACTTACTTCCCCATAGATTTTTAAATTGCTTTTTCTCCCGGTCTGTTCAGGACCTCTTTATTACAGTTAACCGTTCACAAGCGGTTAGCTTGCGTGGTAAACCTGACAGTTTGGGAGAAAAGGAATCAAATACGGGGTCGAGTCAAGCTAGTGACTCGGGAATCAAAAACATTAGCAAAAACATGGGCTTGTCACCCGTATGTAACACCCTAGTGTGGGGGAGATGCCCCACATGTTGTACATCTCAAAAAAAAAAAAAAAAAAAAAAAAAAAAAAAAAAAATGTACATATAGTGATAGCTTCTATTTAAGAAGTTTTCTCTAAAAAATAATTGTATGTATATACACATAAAATAAAGGCTATGGAATATTTTCTTCTTACGTTCTAAGTGTTGGTGTAACACCCGGTACTTTGAATATTGAGGACAATATTCAGTTCTAAGTGTGGGGGGAGATTCGTTATTCTAACGAATTTAAACACATGTTCCATCAAGAAACCCCATTTTAGCCAAAATTTTAAAATTTTTTCTCACTTAGAACGCAATAAATGGTATCAATCCTCCATGTCTAACCCACAACAGGATTGGCTAATCCAGGAGCAAACGGTTCTTGGTAAAGATAACTCAAACCCGTTTATGGCTTGCAATTTGCCAAAAATTGTATGGTTCCTCAACTCCCCATCATCCTCAAAAGCTAATGAGTTGGCTAGCCCGCAAGATTATGGCTTGTGGTAAAGGTCGTGGAAAATCCATAATTGGTAATCAGCTCACCAAGATGTTGACTATTCCATCAAGAGTTGGCTAGTCCAGAAGCAAACGGCTTTTGGTAAAGACTAATCAAATCCGTTGACAGCTGGTGGTTTGCTCAAAATCACACGGTTATCAGGTGTGCCACAGTTCTTACACCTGGCTACTCCAGAAGTGATGGCTTTTGGTAAAGAGTTTTTCAAATCCATTAAGTTTTTCTCAAATAGATTGCTAGGGACTAGCAATAGTTTAGTGTGGGGGATTGATGAGTGTCTAAATACTCATCATTTTATACTAATCTGAACTGCCAAAACATACAAAAACACTCAAATATGTATCAAAATACTTAAAATATCTTAAAGGTGTGTTTTATATGTTTCAAATGCAAAATATGCAAAAACAGATGAAAAACGTATAAAGTTTGCATAATTGGCAGTTTCAGTCCCTTAAGTTTCATAAATTGGCAAAACTAGTCCCTGGTTATTCTAAAAACTTGAAAAAGTCACCAAAGGTCCTTTTTAATCATAAAATTACATATTTAGTCCTTTGGTGCAAAGTTTCATAAAATTACAAGTTTAGTCCCTGTACTTTGGAATTTGACATAAATGGTCCCTGGGATGTAAAAAACTTTGAGAAATTCAATTTTGGTCCTTGTACTAATAATCTTTTGCAGGAATAGTCCTTATGTGGAAAGTTTGGAGAAAATACATGTTTGGTCCCTGAAGTTTGGGAATTGACAGAATAGGTCCCCGGGTGGTTTAAAATGGAATTATTTATATATATATAATAGAGCATCAAATGCGTTGCCGTTTTGGCTGCGTCATTTTGACGTCACAATGGGAGCCCAACTGGAAATACCTACAGAAACAAGCAGGCCCACTGTTTCAGATAGGCCCATTATTTGTTTATCCAACAAACACGGTCCATGTAAGGTCTTGCAAAGTAATTTAACCAAAAGAGTTTAGTCGTTGATACTTCTTCATATCTTGTAACGTCTTACAAAGTATTTAACGAAACATAGGCAGTAAATATTTTCACAATGGGAGCCCAACAAATAGCTCGTATATATAATGTACCATCAATTTTATGGAAGCCTGCCATGACCTTAATTTTGCGTCACTTTTCTGGCCCAGCCCATTCATTCTGTCTAGGCCCAACCTTTTCTAAACCGTTCAGATGGTTTCAATGATAAAAAAAGAGGAATAAAAAAAAGAAAAAAAAAGACAATATACATCCTCCAATTATGTGCAAGGTTACTGAAATAACCCAAAAAATATTTGCACAAACCAAATAACAATTTCCCTTACTTTACAACGGATGTATTATATCACAAAAAATGAAAGTCTTGGTCATTAACCTAATCATTATTTTTTTTGCAAATAAATGGCACAGTTAAACGAATGCTCACCGCCCCGCCGCAACGCGGCGGCTCGGAGCCTTCCTCGTTTCATTTAAAGTCCTTTGATTTATCACATATGGCAAAATTAGCCCTTGTAGTATATTTGGAAACTTGCCAATCACAGCCCCCAAACTTTTACCATATTACATTTTTGGTCCTTGTGTTTTATAAATAAACCAAACGGATCCTAAAGTTATATATAAACCAAACAAACTAATCCAACACCTAAACCAAGCCCACCCTTCCTATTTTACCCAAGCCCAACCTTAGCCCAGTCCACCCCCGGTCAACCCATCCGGTCAAACACCACCCCCTTTACCTTTTCCCTCCAATACCACCCTCACCACCACTGCTACTAAACCACCTGGTATACCACCTCCACCTCACACCCCAGCTGTCTACCCACTATCCTCCACCTCACCACAACCCTCCAAACCCATTTAAACCCCTAATATCCGCTCCACGCAATCTACAGTAGTCAAAGAGACTTTGGCGCCAAGAAACGTTTTAAACGGCCTGGATTGATCAGACATAATCAATGGCTGGGGAATGGTGGGAAATACCCCAGTGGGTCCCACATACTCAGAAAAGGGCTACAAAAGAGAAGAGAAGCTGTGATGAAAGAGTATTAGTTTAGGATTAGTTAAAAGTAGTCGTAGGTAGTGTAAGTTTCAAATTCAGTTGTATTTTCAATTAAACAAGCTTGTATTAGTTAAATTCATGTATTTCAATCTTTCTGCATAATCAATTTCAAGTTTCAGTTACTATATCACTTTATGCATTTTCAAAGTTTGATCAAAAATCTCAAAAGTTCATGTGTTATTTTTAGTTGTGTTGATCACAAAAGCTTTTATATACCTTACTTATCTGTGTTGATCACAAAAGAAAAATAATTAAAAATTAGATAAAAATAGTAAGAAAATATAAAAATCAAGTCACAAGCAGTTTGGTGTTATGGAGCAGGTCAATTCTGATTGGATTATGGTTTAGAATCCTATGGGGGATACTAGGTTGTGATCTTGGTCTTGGTTTCATCATCTCAGTCCAATTCCATTTGTAAGCTTTTATACCCATTTTTACTATTTTACTGATTGAGTACTTAATTAGTTTAGACTTCAGTAATTTTAGGTTTCTATATTGTTTATTAGTTATAATATTAATTAAAATCATTATTGTGTTCATTGGAAATCATTTGTACTAAAACCAAAAATATCACTGTGTAATTCTCATTTTTGACAAATCTGAGGTATCTACTTGTGTTGTGATTGATTCATGTTCATTTGATCTTCTAATATCATAATTTAGTGTTTTGAAACTGTGTGGTGGCTTAAACTCACCATTTGCTTCACAAAATCTTCACATCAGGTTTAATAGGGGTGTTTGGCTCAGGGTTGCTCAGTGAGCTCAACTGAGTTTGAGTGTGAATTTGTGAGTCAAGTTAGTAACTTAGGTTCATACAAGCTCAGTCCAACCATCTTTTTGGGTATTATATAAGGCAATAGTCAAAATCACATTCTATCAATCCTCACAGTTAACTGTGAGGATTTTGATACACAAAATCTCATTAAGTCAACTCATAAGTTTGTAGTATAGCTTAAATTAGTTACTTTATAGCTTAATATAGCTTATTTAATCATCTAGGAACATTAGAATCTCAAATAAGTCAAACTACCAAGTTTCATTAAAAAGTCAAATTTGCACATCTCAGGTTTTGACAAAACTTCAAAGATTTGTTTAGAATTTAGGATTTGGATCTAGGCCTTGAAATTTGTTGTAGTGATACTCTACCAGCCCAACTCTTGATTCCACCATTCCCTATATTTTTGTGATTTTTAGGGTGGGCCCCACACAGCCCCAAACACAACTGCAGGGAGGATAGCCTCCCCTGCATCAGCAGACTCAGTCACAACACCACCTTTGGTGGTGTTTTGTGACCACCTCAGTGGGTCCCACACATCCTAATTAGCTTTTCCCAACCCTCCTCCTACCATAGATCTTAGATTGACCTCTTGTTTGACCTGCACCTCAGTGGACCCCATCTAAATTGGACCCTCAACTTTGTCCCCAAATCTGTCTCAGTCCACAATAAGCAAGTGCTTATTGTGGCTTATTGGCTTATCTTGAGATCCCAAAGTGATTTTTCCAGCTTAATTAAGTACAAATAACTTATTTGTATCAGACTTATCCAAGGTGGACCCCACATAAGCTCTTTTGAGCTTATTTCTATTTTCAGTCAACAAAAGTCAACTGTGGAAGCAATAAGCTTCCACAGTGCTTATTAATAAGCTATAAATTTATTGTTTTTACAAAAGTTGCTTATTTTTATATATAATATAGCTTTGTAAAATAAAAATCCAGAAAAGACCATATAAAAATAAGGGATAGTTTCTATTTAATTTAATTTAATTTTAATTTTCATTTTTACATTTTTATTAAGTAAGTTGTGTTTTTATATTTTTATTAATTTCCTTATAGGTTAAAGTAATTTAAATAATTTTCTTAGATTTTTATATTGTCATTTAGTATTTATTATAATTAATATTAGTTTATTTAGTAATTAATCAATAAATAAGTTATAAATAGCATAATTAATTTTTATATAGCAAAACCTAGTTTTTATATTTTTTATAGCTTTTATAAGTTATAAAATAGTTTTATAAATTTTTTCATAATTTTCTAAGTTAGTTTAGTATTATTTGTAATTTAAAATAGTTTAATTAGTATAATTAATATTAATAGTTTTTAATTAATAGAAAATTCATAAAAAGACAAAAAGATTTATTTTTATTTTTTATACTTTCTTCAAGTTCATTTTTAAGTTTAGAAATTATTTTTACAAGTTTTTAGTTTAATTTGTAGTATTTATAATTTTCTAATTAAATAGTTAAATAGTTTTTAATTAAATAATTAATAATAAATAATATAATAATCTAAAAAATAGTTTTCTTTTTAATTTAATTTTATTTTAAGTTTAAGTTTATAGGATTTTCATTTTTAACCCTTGTAGTTTATTTTTCTTAAAACTCACCTTTTTCTCAGTACGCAATCGCGTCTGATTTTAAATTGGTGTACGTTTAAACGTTTTTAAATTACCTAGCTTTCACGTAATCGTTAAGATAGTTTATTTAAGTTATTTTAAGTTATAAAACCCTAGTGTAAACACACACACACACTTTATACCTTTCCTGTTCACATTCACTAATCACAGATTCGTTTATAATAAAACATCGCACACCTCGTTGGGACATTACGACCCGGGAAAACACTGTATTTCACGGAAGCATTTGTCTTGATTAGTTTGACTTTACTATTGACCATTCACAAGTGGTTGAGAAATAAAAGATAACTAGTTTAAGGCGAACCAACATACATCATAGATTGTATAACTACTCATTTTTAGTTGTGCATCATAACAAGTTTTACACCAAACTTCGTACTCAAATTGTCACGATACTCCTAATTACCAATCAAGGAATTATATACAAGTATATGTTTAGTTTTAATTGAGTTTCTTTTAAATTTAGATTTTACATAAATTTGGATTGACAACCCTTATTTAACAAACGTTTTTCTAATTACTAAAACTACCAAATCCCTTGGGACGATCTCGACTTACCCACCTTTATTACACCGGACGAGTATACTTGCTCGTATGTGCTAGATAATAATCGGATAATTCATGTTTATAAATTTTAAAACTTGTACTAACAAAACGCACATCAAGTTTTTGGCGCCGCTGCCGGGGATTTGATTAATTTTCTTAGTTTTTAGTAATTTAATTTGTTTGAAATTTGTGAATTTTAAAGTTTTTTAAAAATAAAAATTTGTTTTTTGATCAACCGAATCGGTTGGTGGTCACGGTAAAAATTATTGGATTCTGTTTTTAGTAATTAATTCTTACTTTTCTGTTTTTAGTTAATTAGTTTTAATAATTATATAGTTAATATTAGTTTTTAATAGTTTTAAGTTGCATTTATTAGTCATTTTTTTGTTTTAGAAGTTTTAATTTCAATTAATGATTTAGTAATTCTTAAAAACATCTTAATTAATGCTTTTATTGTTTTTAATCTTATAATTAAAAGTTTTATTAGTTTTATTTTAAAAAAAATTAGTTTAAAAACTCCAACCGATTCGGTTGCGGATTCCAACCGATCGGTTGGAGGTGGTAATTTGTGCTAACCGATTCGGTTGGGTTAGAAACCGATCGGTTGGGCATATCGGTAAAATTTTGGACATTTTTTATTTTTAGTTTATTTTCTATTCTTAGTGTTTTATTTAGTAAATTTACTTGTTCTTATTTCATATTAAGAGTTTATTTGATTATAACTAACCCTCATGCTAATGATTTGGATTTTTTTTTATGGTTATGTTATTGTTAGTAAGTGCTTAAGTTGAAATGGAGAGTTTGAGCCAAATTTCTGTGTATTTGAATGACTTGGAAGATATGTTCAAGGATTCCGGTGATTCCTTGGAAAAGTTGGAGAGTATGTTGGAAAAAGCAAAGTTGGATTTGGAAGGAGAGGAAGTTGTTTGTGACAATGTTGCATATTTGCCACATGAAATGTGTTATCCAAAGAAGGAGAAGGAGAGGAAAGTTGTTGTTTTCACTAGAGCACCACCTAAGAAATATGATGCTCCACACATGAGGTATTCTACACCTTGTGCGGTGGAAGGAGTTAAAGCGTGGGATGCGGAATTGAATATGGAGTATGGAGATAATTACATTTCGGAAGAAATGCTTGACAAACTTGGTTTTGTTAGACTTGATTATGGAAGTTATGGTAAGAAGGAAGTGAAAGGAGTTAGAGTGAATATTCATGGTCATATCTTTAAAATTTATTTTGTTGTTTTGGAGTATACTAATGAAGATGAACCGGAAGTAATTTTTGGTAGAGATTTCTTAGTGAATACCAAGTGTAGTTTGGATTTTGCACTTGGGGAGTTGAAAATTAACATAAGTGATTTGGAAGAAGGGAAGAGTGTGAATGATATGCTTGTTGATGTTTGTGAAGGAATGGAAATGTTGAAGGAAGGAACGGATGAAGTTTGTAAGATAGGCAAAGCTAACCGAAACAAAACACTATTGAACAAATTAACCCAACCCTCCACCAAAAGAAAACAAATCATCATCATCATCATCATCCAAAACACCACCTAGTTCACCAAAAAGTACCAAACCTTTAACCAAAGAGCAAAAACAATCCATTTTGGAAAATCTTGAAGCAAAAATTAGTGAATTGATGGAAAAAAAACCGGTCATTGAAGTGTTGAGGAATTATATGGAGTATAGGAAGAAGCTAGATGGAGTTATGTTGGCAAAGTCTAAGTTGGAGGATAATAGTTTTGATGAAGTAGAGGAGAGAAGGATAATTGAGAATGGGCTCCCAAAGAAAATGAATGATCCCGGAAATTTTGTTTTACCGGTTAAAATTAATGGGACAACTCCTTTATATGCATTAGCCGATACGGGTTCTAGTGTGAGTATTATGCCTTATCCATTGTATCATAAGTTAGTATTAAGAGACCCTACACCTAACAATTCTAAACTTACCATGGCGGATAATTTAAGGCAAAAGCAATGGGAGAAGTAAGAAATGTGAGAGTTCAAATTGGTTATCAAGCATTCTTGGCGGATTTTCTTGTGTTGGATGTTGCAGTTGATAAGGAACTACCTTTGTTGTTAGGTAGACCATTTTTAAGAACTTGTGGAGCTATAATAGATATGGGAAAAGGTACCATGACAGTTGATGATGGAGTTCTTAAAAATACTTACTATCCAAAGCTTAGAGGGGGTAGTAATGGAGATGATAATGATGAGGACCAAGAGGAGGATTACCTTGGTTGCTTTGAAGTAGGAAGGGATGAAGATGGTAGACCAAAGTTTGGTCCATGCACACCTAGTTTCTTTGATATTGAAGATGAAATGGAAAGAGCTCTAGCAATGGAGGCTTTCTTTAATCCCTTTAAAAATATTTTTGTGTTTAATAAGTTGACAGATTTTCTTGGATCTTTACCGGTCCAATTGAAGAATTTGGAATGGGGTTCCGAAGGACATAGCATTTACAAAAGAGAAGAAGGAGATGGTGATTGGCATTGCAAATTTGATATCACATGTCCTAGTGGAAGGAACTTTGCAAGAACTTTCAAAACTCAAAAGACAACTAGGAAGTTGGCAAACAAGTATCCTGGAGAAGACATTCTTAGAAATGAATATTTCTATGGATGAAGAAGAATGATCACGAATAAAGCACATCTTGTGCTAGTTTGTTTGTTTCGCACTTTTATTTTTCATGCATTTTATTTCATGTTTTTAAGTTTTATGCATTTCAAGTTTGAATGAGACTATCTATCTATCTACCTATCTATTTGTTTAATTATCTATCTATTTATTTATCTATTTATCTTTTTATTTAGTTTAAGTTTTAGTTTTTAGAGTTTAAGTTATGTTTTAGTTTTAAGTTTAGAAGTAGAAATAGATGACCAAAATTTTTTGGTAGACAAAGTGTGTTAGAATACAAGTTAATAAGTTTGAGAAAAGAGAAAAAAGCTACTAGCACTTGTGTCAAGTCAAGTAGTGGAGAAAGAAACTTTGAAAAATCAATTTAATAACAAACCGATTCGGATGGATTCACAACTGATCAGATGAAGTTGAATATATAAACCAAAATTTTCAAAAACTTAAGAAAAACACATACACACAATCCACCAAAAATTGGGGTTAAAAATTCGACCATAAGAAGTTGTTAGAAGGTTGCAGGAGTGATAATTAATCATCAATGGCATCAAGTCAAGTAAGTTATATCATTAATTTTGTTCAATTAAGTTTTAATTCGGATGATTGAAATTAGGTCACGAATTGGGTATTTTTGAATTAGTTCGAATTGAGATGAAATATTTTGGGGATAAGTGATTAGATGATAGGAGAAGGTATTGCAAAAAGAATTAGATCAACTGGTTAAGTTTTAAGTAAGAATTCATTGATTGAATTTTCGAATTGAATTGGGTATAATCTTTGGATCTAGTTTATTTGCATTTGATGAATCCCAGAAGTTATATGATTGCTAATTAGTGATGTTAGGTTATTGCATTGTTGATTAGAACACTATTTGGAAGATTTTAGTAGATGATGTTCTTGTTTTTTATAGAATCATTGGGTTGATGATTGGAAATGTTAGGAATGATTGTTAGAAGAGTTTGGATGTTTAGAAGTACTCAAGAATGGGAGATTACAAGTTAGAAAGAAGTTCGGATTGATTGGGAAACGTTTTAGGATGGATTGGAGAAGAATATAGTTTGCAAAAAACTCCAACCGAATCAGTTGCGAGTTGCAGCCTATCGGTTGGGAGTGTGCCAAAGTGCAACCGATTCGGTTGGACCTCAAACCGATCGGTTGATCGCCTCGGAAAAATTTTTGACAATTTTTTAAAATGTGTTTTCTAGTTTCTAAATTGATTGATATTAGTTCTTATACTTATATACTAACATAATTTGAGATTTCTTTCAGGGAAATGTTGGAAGATTAGGCCGAAATCCGATTGTTAATAAGTATTTGAAAAGGAACGAGAGGAAAAGGATTACTTTCAGTTTGAAACCGGAATCTAATGAGAATGTCAAGTTTTCTCATGTGCAAAACAAAGATGAGAAGAATGCGTATAGAGAACGTCTTTCAAAACTTCAAGAGAGGAAGATTGCTAAGCCTAGGTTGATTGATTGGGAATTGCTTGAGGAGTATGAATGTGAAGATCAATTAAGGAGTATGATGACTATGGTTTATGTGTATCCTGGTGATGGAGATAGATTTGAAGATTATTCTTGGGAAAGAGCTTTTAGTATTCGTGAAGATGTTTACAAGGAATGGTGTTTGGAGTTCTTTTCTACGTTCTACTTTGATAGAAAGGTAAATGATGTGCTTGGAGATGTTTGTTGGGATATATACCTTGATAGATCACGAGCCAATAGATCGTTAGCCAACTAATGTAATCTCTAGCTAGACTAAGTTAGATAATCTCTGTGGATCGATAATATTAATGAAACTTCGTACTAGAAACTTGTTCCTATTACAATGACCTAGGGTTCCTTATATACTATTGGAAACCCTAACCTTTCTTACAAGAAACGAATAATGAAAAACTAATAAAAGATATTCTACATATCTTGTTCTAAAATACATAAGTTATATCCACGGTTAAACTCTATCCGTAGGATCTCTAAATATCCGCAGGAACCAGTCATCAGCAGAAAGTCACTAAGCCTTCCGCAGGAACCTGTCAGCAGTATCAATCAGCAGTATCTTCAATAATTCCTTACAATCCTCCCTAATCTTGAATTTGACACAGTTAAGTTCAAGATTTCTTGATAGAGCACGAATAACATAAACCAGAGGATTGAGGATGAACATCAGCAGCAAAGAATCTTCATAAGCAGAATCTCTATGATCAGCAACCAATTGAAAAGCACCATTCTTTGCATCATCACAAGACTAAATGTACATCAAAACATATAAGTTTCATACTATTCTCATCAAATCCAGGTGTGTTAACTCCTGTGAGAGGTGAATCATTGAAAATAATGGATTTGATGTCTCTTTACCAATAGCCATCACTACTGGAGTAGCCAAGTGTTCAAAGGTACACTGATAACCACATGATTTTTAGCAAATCATCAGCTATAAACGGATTTGAGATGTCTTTACATGTAGCCGTTTGCTCAGGACTAGTCAATTATTGATGAATCAGCATCTTGGTCAATTGAATACCAAATATGGTTTTCCACTGCCTTTACCACAAGCCATATACATGTGGGCTAGCCAATTATTTGGAATCCATAAAGGAAAAATCCATGGTCAATTGACAACCATTTCAACTACTCAGCAATAAAGCATAGGTGAGTTGAAAACCTTATGATTTTGAGCAAACCATTACAGCTATCAACAGATTTGATGAGTCTTTACCAAAGCTGTACCCTTTGGACTAGCCAACTTTTTGATGGAATAGTCAACATCAGGCAAGTTGATGACCAAAAATAGTGTGACAAAAAATCAACACCAAACCTGCATACAACATACACAAAACTATACAAAATATGTTAGTTAGTTAGTTTTTTTTTTTTTTTTTTTTTTTTTTTTTTTTTTTTTTTTTTTTTTTTAAACGAAAAGAAAATAATAAAAAATATACAACAAAATACAATACCAAGATCAGCTCATTGCAGATATGAATCCATTTGAATGCCATGCTTGGTTGCTAGTTCCTTCTTAGTCAAGATACTTCTTCTGATGAACCTTACCAATTGTTCAACAAGATGAAGATCATTTTCAGTCATATCCAAAGGAACAGATAACTTTGTCTCCAGCATGAGATGCATTACTTCCTTTGTGATTGGGTAAAGAACATCAGCCCAGCAACACAAGGTCTTACCAGTGGTTGTAACAATCATATGAACATTAGGAAGTGGAAAGAACTTCCAATATTCAACCACCCATGTCTTTTGACCTTTCCATACTTGAAACCTTACACCAGAATCACCTTTATAAGAATCACACAAAATCTGCAAATCACCCAGCAAATACATTCCAATGTCATCAGGGGAATGAGTTTGATAGTACTGGGTAACCCAATCATAAAGTGAGAGAAGATCTTGCTTGTCCACCATATGTAAGATCTGACTCAGAAACAAAAATGTCTTGGTACTTCCATCTTGTCTGGTTATGACATTCACTTTTCCTTGACCAAGCTCAGAGTCAACAAGTTCCCACTTCACAATCTTCTCCCATGTTACAGGATCTTGACCATCATCAGAATCATAGTCAAGAAAAGTAGTACTATCCTCTAAAGGAATATCTTATGTAGCCTTCCTCTTGATAGCTTTAGTCTTTCTCCTAGTGCCAGTAGTAACAGGAATAGAAGGACCATCAGCAGGTTCTTCTTTAGGCAATTGATTGGAAGTATCAGCAGGAACATCTGCAGAATCATCATCATCAGGTACTTCAATGAGAGTTTCTACTGAAGCATCATTGGTAACATCATGTGGAGCTTCAGTGGTATCAGGATGAGATTCAGCATTATCAGGATGAGAAGCAGCAGGAGTAGCATCCATCTGAGCATCAGGAGTAACACCCTTTTGACCATCAGGAGTATCATCCTTCTGAGACAATACTGAAGGAAATTGTACATTCTCCTGACCACCATTAAAAGACCCAATAGACTCAGCAGGTTGAGCAGCAGGATCTAGAAGCTTAGCTTTCTTAGCTTGAGGCTCATCCAAAAGTCTTCCTCTGAACTCCAAAACATCTTGAACATTTATACCAGAAGAATGAAGATTGGAAATGATCTTGTCATAATAAAAGGTGAGCTGCTTGTCTGAAAGTCCCCAAACTTTCTTTTGATTCCAGCCTGACCCAAACATAGAACATCCCTGATTCTTCACAAAATTCCTCATATATTTCTTTATTTCATTCTTTGTCCAAGTTCTTTCCTTTTGATACTTAGCTTTAATCTTTGCCTCCTGTTGTCTCTTCAATCTTCCTCTTTCAACCATCATCTGAACAAAAGCAGGATTATCAATTCCAAGCTCAGATTCACCCAAATTAGGCTTGGAAGCAGCCTGTTCAGCCAAATTCTCCCATTGTTCAGCAGTAAGATTCTGAGCTATTTCATCAAGCTCTTTTTGTCTTTCAGCAGGCAAGGTGGTAGTGAATTGAGGTCCCATCTTATCCAAATCATCTTGAATTTTCCTAGCCAATGCTTCTGAGGCTTTCAAATCCAACTGAATTTTAGTAACTGCAGCATCCTCTTTAGCTTGCAAATGTGCAGCAACATTCTCACTAAGTTTTTCATTAGCAAGTTCCACTTTGGTTTTCACTCTGGAAGAAATGTCTTGTTCAATCAATATAGACTTTCCTTTATCTTTCTTCTCAGGAGAATCATGAGGAAGATCAGCTGGAATATCGACTGATGGACCATGAGTGCTCACCTCTGGCATAGTAGTAGGAAAAGATTCCTTTCTAGGAACATCAGCAGAAATCTTTGTGCTAGGAGCATCAGCAGACTTCTTATCAGCAGAATGCTTCCTTCTGACATAATGAGCAACATCAACAAACTTCTTATCTCTGGAATCCTTTGGAACACTGGCATCAGTAGAATGAACAACATTAGCAGTTGGAGCCCCATCAGCAGTTGGAGCAACAGATGGTGCAGGCCTAGTGTCAGCATTCTTCTGAACACTCTCTAAAGTGGTAGCAGCAAGAAGTTCAAGGCCTTCTAAGTCAATGTTGTCAGATGCTTTAGTAGAGTCCTCATCTGAGTCATACACCACACCTTGTCTCTTTCTTTGCTTCAGCTTACCCTCCAACTTCTTAACTCTTCCAATTAGAGTCAGAACAGCATTGCTGAGATTCTTTTTGGTGAAATTCAGATCATTCTCCAGTTTGTCCACCTTTAATACATACCTGTTCAACAAAGCTGATACAGAAGTGAGAGTAACAGGACCTTCAGCTCCACCAACAGGGATATCTGTGGCATTTGGAGCATCATTGGTCCTGTGAGTAGAATAATCTAAATTTACATTTACATCTACATGTTCCTCAAAGTGAGGTCTCAAAGGACTGGGTGAAGAAAGTCTTGAAAATTGTGGTGAGTTTACAGGTTGGTCAAAGCCTAAATTCTCATTGAGCTCATGCTCAGGAGAATTGATATCCATTGGTGAATGTACAGGTGTGGGTAACCTTGGAGAGAGTGGAGGCTGAACATCAGAAGCAGCTGATGCATTTGCATCAGGAGCATCTTCAGTTCTATCAGGAGAATCCTCTGGTGCTTGAGCATCAGGGGAATCCTGACCACCAGCAGCTACATCAGCTGTATCTCCATCAGGGGAATTTCCCACCGTGGCATCAGCAGCTACATCAGCAGCTACTCCATCAGGAGGATTTCCACCAGGCAACATGGCTGGAAGTAAGGGTCTTTGTTCACCAGTAAATTTAAATTTCATTTGGGTAAACAACTTTTTAGATAGACCCTTAACAGGCAAGTGAGTGGGGTCATTGGTCTCAATGTCTAAAATGATTTGAAGAAACCTAGGATACAATAAATATTTAAGTTTGGTATCCTTAACATTTTCAAGCATAGCATTAAAGATATACCTAGAAAAGTTGAATGTTCTTCCCTGAGAGAGACACACAATAGCAAGAGCAATGTCTGTAGAGAATTGGTCCCATCCACCAGACTTAGAACCCATGCACTGAAGTAATGTGTGTGTCAAAAATCTCCATTTTGGACAAAACAGATTCTTGTACCATACTTTCCCATCACCAGTATAACCAGTAGCCTGAAGCCCTCTAAGTATCTCACTCTTAGGTAACTCAGTCACCCCTCCTTCATCATCCAACTGTAGTTTGGTCCTGACCAATGACTCAGTAACCACATATTCTTCCCCATCTATTACAGCAACAATCTCTGTTGGTCCATCTTCAACAATCCTTGTTTGTGTTGTTTCCCAAAATTGTACAACAAGAGATTCATGAATAACACTTGGGTATTGGAGCAGAGCATACCGAATCTTGGACCTTTGAAGAAATTCCATCATTCCTACATAATCTTCATCACCCTTACCACGACCAAGAAAGGCATGTTTGTTATGATCTCCTTTGAAATATAGTTCAGCCATTGATTGAGAATAAGAAATTAGGGTTGGGTGTTCTGAAAAATATTGAAATGGTTATTGAAATAATATAGTGAGAGGGAATCAGTTAAATTGGGAGTGGGATATGCACGTCTTGGTTAACTATGGAAGTTACCAAACGTGGAATGAAACTGATGTGTATTATTGGAAAGTAATCTTTGACCAATACTCAACTAAGGTAAATCCCAATTAACTCACTCATCCGAAGAAACCAAATCAAACGGCTGAAAGCAAATGGTCAATCCGCAGAAAATGGTCAAACGTTGACTAATAGTCAACATAACCATCCGCAGGATTAATCAGTAGAATCTACCCATCAGTGGAAACCAAATACCTTTGAAAAAGATCTCATAATTCAAAATTCAAAGAACCCTTAATTATCTCCAAACTGCCTCGCATTAGTGGTAATAAAGACACGCGGTTGGGGGATCTTATAAATAAAGACTAATTATTCCCAAATCTCTCCACTTCAAATCAAATCCCTAATTATCATACCTCCAGTCAAAAATACATCCATGGCTTCCAATCAACCCATCATCAACCTTTCTTCTGACTCCTCTGAATCCTCTGATTCACTAACATGTCCACCTCCACTCAGAATGCCAACCCTTCCCCGTGGTCTTACAAAAGAACAAGCCAAGAAGAAGAAACATGATGTGCCTGCACCATGTTCATCATCGTCTGAAGATCTTCCACCATATCCCTCTGAGATTGATGATCCTGAGTATCAGAGAGAGTTAGAGAGAAAGTGGAATGAATTGGAGAGGGCAAACAGAATTCCCAATCCTGATGAGTCTCTCATCTTCTTTACATCTTCTGATGAAGAGGATGATGAGAATGATGAACTTTACACTCCTACAACCTCTGATAAGCCTCAGTCCTCTTGTCCAAGAAGAAGAAAAGTAAATCTTCCATTGCCAAAACCAGAAAGGTTGTACTAGGTTTGCCCTGTCCTCAGTGGCAAGGACTCTTCAACATCAATAACAAGGGCAAGAAGAAGACTGTGGACGGCAAGGGCAAGGGCAAAGTAGAATAGGAACTTTGTTGTTTGTCTTTCACTTTCATTATCTTGCATTGTACCTTTGAAGAATCAATAAAATTTGCCTTCTTAATTATTGTTTTTTAAATTCTTCTGATTAGCATTCCCCTGAATAAATTGAACTTGAATAGGTCATCAGCAGGAACACACTTAACAACAAGATAAATAGTATCAGCAGCATGTTGGTCAGACCATTGACTTTCATCCGAAGAATCCAATTAAGTGGACAACTTGCACACTTAGTAATTGTTACTGACTCAACTACCTCCCATTAACTTACATTAACTCCCAGTAAACTCAAATCAAGTCTTTAAAAGAAGTCTTCAAGTCATAATCAACTCACCATTCCACAACAAAACATATCCCAAATTCTTTCACACATTCAAAACATGAAGCCATCCCCCAATGTTATTGAAATCTCTTCTGATTCATCAGACTCTACCTTTGACATACCTCAGATCCAAAGATCATACTACTACTTAAATGAAGGTCCTTCAGAGTTATGTGCATCTCCAACCTCATCAGAAGAAACCACTGAAGCTGAGGAAACACCAGCTCCTCTAGCTATAGTTGTCCCTGATTTCACTCCTGTCACTGCATTCTTAACTAGTGAAATGGAAAGAGTCTGTGCAGATATGAGAAGAATCTCTGTCCCTGAAGAGCCACAGTCCTCAAGTAGAAAGAAGGGTCCATTGAAGGTGGTGCTTGGTCTTGCAGCTTCCAAACTCTGGAACAAGGACATGCAATCCAGAGGAATCCACAAGAAGATGCCAGACCCAAAGGACTTGGGTAAGGGGAAGAGAAAGATGGATTAGGTTGTTGCTAAGGGATGTGTTGGTATGATGGTGGTTGATTGTTGTTTAGGGATGTGGCGGTAAGATGGTGGTTGGTTGTTGTTGAATGATGTATTTTGTGTTTCTTCTTCTGATGACAGAACTTGTAATGGTTGTACCAAACTTGCCACTGATGAATAAAATTTTACTTTACTGTCTTTACATCTAATGCCACTGAATGTAAATCTTGGACCATCAACAGAAATATAATCTGAAACCAGACATTCAAACAAAACATAAAAACACAAAAGAACAACCAGAATATTGTACAAGATTAGTAATAACCTGCAAAAGAGAGTTAGCAAACATAATAATCTACATAAATACAACATGTACAATCCTCCCCTGAGGCATATGCCTCCCCTGAGGCTTATGCCTCCCCTCAAACATTGCATTCAAGGGTTAACCATCCCAATATTGACAACCAGGTGATTAAACCTAGGTCCATCAAAAGCTTTTGTTAACAAATCAGCCACATTATCATCAGTGTGAATCTTAAGCACTTGAATTAGATGCTTCTCATTTGCATCTCTTATAAAATGGTGCCTAATTTCTATGTGTTTAGTTCTCTGATGAAAAACAGGATTTTTAACAATGGAAATAGTACTTTGATTGTCAATGTAGATTTTAGTGTTCATAAAGTTAAACCCATAATACAACATCTGATTTTGAATCCAAAGTACCTGACCACAGCAATTGGCAGCAGCCACATATTCTGCTTCAGTGGTAGAAGTGGCTACAATGGTTTGTTTCTTGCACTGCCAAGAGATGAGTCTTCTTCCAAGAAATTGACAACCTCCTGTTGTGGATTTCCTATCCAAATTAGCTCCAGCATAGTCACTATCACTGTAAGCCTCCAACAGAAATGGTGAATCCCTTGGGTACCAAAGGCCTAGTTTGGGTTGGCCCTTGATGTACTTGAAAATTTTCTTCACATAATTTAGATGAGAAGTCAATGGGGTGACTTGATGCCTTGAGCAAGCACTGACAGCAAAAGTAATGTCAGGCCTAGAGGTTGTGAGATACATGAGTGAGCAAATCATGGATCTATAAAGATGAACATTAACAGCCTCATCTTGCTCATTTGGATTCTTAAGCTTGGGTGGTTCATATGGAGTGGTAGCAGTCCTCAAAAGTTCAAAGTCAAACTTTTTCAAGATATCTTTAACATATTTCTCCTGATGAATAAAGATCCCTTCAGGGTGTTGTTTGACTTGTAGCCCTAGGAAAAAGGTTAACTCCCCCATTGCACTCATTTGAAATTCACCTTTCATCAAATCTTCAAATTCCCTGCACCATGCTTCCTTTGTGGATCCAAAAATGATGTCATCCACATATACCTGTACTAGAATGATATCCCTGGAGTTTTTCTTAATAAAGAGGGTCTTATCAATAGCTCCTCTTCTGTATCCATGCTCTAATAAAAATGTAGACAATCTAGCATACCATGCTCTTGGTGCTTGGTGAAGTCCATAAAGTGCTTTGACAACTTTGTACACCTTTTTGGGATGATGGGGGTCTTCAAAGCCCTGTGGTTGAGTAACATACACTTCCTCTTCAATTTTGCCATAAAGGAAGGCACTTTTGACATCCATCTGATAGACCTTAAACCCCATATATGAGGCAAAGGCTAAAAATAGTCTAATGGCTTCAACCCTAGCCACTGGTGCAAAGACCTTAGTGTAGTCAATACCTTCTTCTTGTCTGAAACCTTGAGCCACCAATCTTGCTTTATTTCTGACCATAATACCTCTGGCATCCCTCTTGCATTTTAAGATCCACTTGGTCCCAATTGCAATCTTCCCTGCAGGCAGATCAACAAGTACCCAAACATCTTGATTCTTGAATTGTTGCATCTCTTCCTGCATAGCTTCAACCCAGCTAGGCTCACTCAAGCCTGTTTAATGCTTGTGGGTTCAACTTGAGACAAGAAACAAGCAAACAAACAATGCTTCTGATCTGTGTGATTGTCTCTCTTCTGAGTGGATACATAAGTTAAAAATGCACATTGCCCAAACTTGGTATTCTTAATGGCACTCCTGGTGAGTACCATTGCATTTGGATCACCAAGTATATTATCTTGTGGATGTATGGTGTTGATCCTTTTAATTGTAACAGGATTAACATCAATTGAGGTATCAAGATTGGTTAAAGTGGGAGCAAAGTCTTCATCATAGGATGCTGATTGAAAAATGCCATCACTTTGCTGAACATTAGCAAGATCTGAGGGAGTAGGAAACTGATGCGTGGGAATCGCAACAGGCTTTACCTCTGGAGGGATCTTGAGAAGCTTACAACCCCCACCAGGCAGTGTACCTGATCGTTGTAGTATAGTATAGTGATAAGTACCGGGGGATTGATCGTTCAGCTTAGGAATAGTGTCGCTAGGATTAGAAAACCTAAATACTAGTTCTAAAGGTGAGAGATGATTATTTTTATGTTTTTATATTTTATGAAAGCAATTAAAAATCTCGGGTTTGAAGGATTTGGGCGGAATTAGTTGCTAATCAACTAACCCAATACTAAAGATGCAATCAAAATAAAATACTAGAAATGAAAATAAACTAAATTATACTAAAGTTGTGAGCAATAAGTGGAGAAAATGTGTTTACTTAGATTTCACTACTCCCTAGACATCTTTTACACGTTAATTACTTGTTATAATTGCATAGATGACGGATCGTATTCCTTAATACCATTCATGGGGTGGCACACTTAATTCCCCAATTCTATGAGCTCTTATCTCCTCCTACACCATGCCCAGCACAACTATAGGGATTTTAAACAGTGGCTCATGCATTAAATACAACCAATAAAGACCTAGTGCGCGTCGGTTCATGTTTCTTAAGACGTTCAAGCATGTTACCAATTGGAGATCTGCCAGTTTTCTTAAGCCTAACATATAAATCATTCATCCAAGAAAAGTATAAACAAGTAATCAACACATAATTAACATCTAGGTTTCATTAGATCCAAGGAAACACAAGATAGATCTAGCCTAGCATGATGGAATTAAGACAAGAACAAGATATAGACAACCAACACATAGACATATTGATTCAATTGAAAGAACACTTATCTCAATTACACATGAAAGGTATCAAGGGCTTGGAACCCTTGAAAAACCTGTAAAATTCGCACCATGTTCGTACTTAGGGTTTCTCCAAAACTTCTCTCTAACTTCTCTCTTTTTTTAATGTGAAAATTAGAAAACTATATATAGGAAAAGGGGTCTGACGGCGTCAAGACCAACATTGTGACGCCGTCACCTCGCCGCCAAAACTATTCTCGGACTGCCTTGATCTACATTTGACGCCGTCAAGACTTAATCATTTCCAGGCCGTCATGACTTTTACTCTTGACGCCCTACCTTGTGACGCCGTCAAATCTTTACTGGATCGTCATGGAATTTTGCTCTTGACGCCGTCAGGAAGTTACTCTTGACGCCGTCACCTACTGTTCCCAGCATGGAAAATTAAGACTTTGGCGTTTTCTTCACTTTTATGCTTCAAAAATGTCCGAATTGCTACCTTTTCCAGATTTCACTCCCAAAGTACCTAAAATCACAAAAGGAGCGATTTAGGGCAATATTTGATCAAATAAATTCGAATTCGGGCTTAAATGACCCCCTAAAAACGGATCATTTTTCGCCTCATCATATACCCTTACACTTGAGATTTGCTTGTCCTCAAGCAAATGCGCTTTTATTCTAGTCAAGATACAAGTTAGGGGTCATTTAACACTAATATAAAAGTAATTACAACAAATAATCGTTCCACTAAAGACCAATAGACAAGCACGGAGGTCATACACAAGCACCTCACAAATAGTGTTTAGATACTCACATCTCTCGGGTGTAATAAAGTGTAAATTACAATATGGAAACGGAAGATATCTCTCACTACCTGTCATAGCAAAATAGATTATCATAGGCTTGGGAAAGGATCAAACCTCCACCACATGGCGTAAGCACCTAGGATAAACTATCAAAGAGGTCTTTTAAAGGGTTGTAACGTTAGGTGTAGAGATATGAAATACACGGTTTTGTTGGATAAAGGAAGTTTTACTGTTGGCGAGTTAACAATCTTGGTTAATTACATGTACAATATGGCGTTGCTAAGCCAAGACTAGACTCGACTTAAGCTAATAAATGAAAAATAACAAAAACATAAAATGAACATAGAATGAAAAGGGATGGTAGTCCGTATGTTTTTTTTCTCTTTTTCCTTTTTCTTAATTTTTTTTCTTTTTCTTGATTTTTTTTTTTTTTTTTTTTTTTTTTTTTTTTTTGCATACACTCTTACCCTACCATCCAAAATAATACATCATAGGGGATGTGAATTCCCCTTACACTTAAATTTTTACATACTTTACAATAAACTATTCTAATGACTCGAATCAAGATAATCAAAACACTTGGAGCACTTTTTAAGATTAACGTACATATGGGGGTAATAAATGATGTTCTTCCCCATTACTCCATAAAATAAGTACTTACCCATGAGTCCCAATCGTCCCAAAACAATATGTATAAGGATATGACTCGACTTAGCAACCATGTAATCAATTAGAAAGTTAACTTAGGGTTTAACAAATAACAATAATGCACTAAAGATGAGTGCATACACGGAAGCCTAAGGCGATTTGGTTGTACATTTAAGTGGGGTGTAATAAATTCTTCCTTTAAGTAAAATGCTTAAAGTTAGAAACGAAAAGATAGGCTCGGAGGGGTGTACTAGGGGTTTCGTGTACTAAAAATGAGTACAACGCTAAGGGTGTGGGAAAAATTAGTTGACTTAACTAGCCAAGTAATATGACTTAAATGGTCAAGTAATTATAATACGGGTTTAACACAAGGGTAATCCTAATGCCTCTTATCATGTAGTAAATCCTACCACACGAATGTAGTCTCACTAGCGGTCTCGGGATGCATCACTAACGCAAGTTCTAGAATCTAAATGCTACCGGTACACTCATAAGCACTAATAGTGAATGCTTTTCCTATCAAATCTAAAGGCGAACCTCACATATTTGGGTGGAAAATTTTTCTGAATATACGGTTATGTGCTAGTCATACAATCTCCTATCCATGAGACGCTTGCTATGGCTAAAGTTTCACTCCTAAATGTTGTAAAAAAATTTAAATTTGGCGCTAAAATTGCACTAACAAGTATTTCTCATAGCTTTATTACACATCTACCATTAAACAAAACAAACTCAAGCGAAAGTGCATATGTAAGGCATCATCTTTTTACCCTCCCCTTACACTTAAGATGAACATTGTCCCCAATGTTCAAGTAAAGAATGTAAAAGTGAAAAAGTAAAGAGAATGAAATCAAATACTCCCCTGATTCGCTCGGTATGGATAATAAGATGGCCAGGTTAAATCTTCCTCCAAGAAAATGAACAATCAAAGCTTCCCTTCCAGAATATAAATCATCTTCTTGTCATACATAACCTGTAAAACCTGATAAAATAGACAAGACAACCTCGCGTAAAATCGGCGGCATCCTATATAAGTTACTAAATCCTAGAAAACAAGATAAGATATAATGCTTGTGGAATGAAGTTTGCAGATCTCCTGGAGATTATAAAACTTAATAATTCACAAAAACCATAAGACTCCGTTAGAAAAACAAAACCGGTAAAATTTCCAGATTTTTACACTTGACGCCGTCAAGAGTAAACTCTTGACGCCGTCAGAAGTGACCTGTAGAAATTCTTATGTTAAGTTTCCAGAAAATTTCTGGAAAAACTTGGTCCTACTTCCTGGAGAATCCTGCAAAACTTCATTATGACTCAATACAAGCATTTGACTCTAACAAATACGAATATACATGTTCATTTAATATTGTGGAGAATCATGATCAGTTTGTTTCTTAAAAACATATTTGGGGTTTCCCCTTACACTTATCTTTTGCAAAAATACCTTTAAGTGGAGTTAAGACTAAGCCAAAACAACAAAGTAAAGTATTCCCACTATTTAGTTTAGAAACATGATCTACCAACAATAAAAATTAAGCATGCATACGGAAGCAAATAACAAACAAACAAACAAACAAAATCACACAAAACATGGGTTGCCTCCCAAGAAGCGCTTTTCTTTATTTACGAGTCTTGTAGCTAGACTCAAGGTCATGGGTTAGTACGTGATACGGGTGAGTTCCTCATTGAGGACATCTTTGGGATCAAACTTAGGTTTCAACTTCCTATCGGTTTCCTTAGTATGGTATGACCTTTCAAACTTTTCTCCATCCGGATCATACAAAGTCATCCTCATATACTATGATCCATCACCTTCTTTAGGTGGCTTGTCCCACCTCCATTTACACTTGTCTCCCTCTCTTTTCCATTTATTCCTTTCTATGTTAATGGGCATTACGCTTAAGAACTCAATCATCTTCCTAAAGACCAAGGGGTCCTCAAAAGGGTCTAGTTCTTCATCTCTAGCTATGAGTTGTTCTACCGAATGTGTCTTTTCGATGAAGTCTTTTTCTAGATAAAATGGGCATTGAGGTCCTATAAAGTTCCTTTCTATCCAAGTTCCATATCTAGACGGTCTCCTATTCATCTCTACCCAATGCGGTGTCGTTTCATCATCACAATCATAACTATGCTTCTTTACATCGTACACCGACCAAGTATCGCCTTCACCTACCGCTATCTTAGACTCCTTATAATCTATCATGGCGCTAGCGGTTGCTAAAAATCCTCTTCCTACCAATAATGGGCATGTAGTGTCACTAACCATGTCTAGGACGTGAAAATCCGCTAATATAGTTAACTTTCCTACGTGAACAACTACATCCTTAATCATTCCAACCGGGTGGGCAATACTCCCATCCGCTAGCCCTATCAATACCTCCGTTTCCTCTAACTTTCCTAGCTTAAGAGCGGTGAATAAGGATAAGGGAATCAAGTTGAGGCTTGACCCTAAATCGGCTAGTGTGTCGAAAGCTTCGGATCTTCCTATCTTACAAGGCAAAACAAATATACCCGGATCATCAAGCTTTTTAGGCAACTTGTTTTGAACGAAGGCGGTCCCATTTTTACCTAGCTTACACTTCTCATATTTTTCTAGGAGGGCACTATAGTAAGGAGCACGCGCTAAGACATCAATGACGGGGCGTTCAAGGTGAAGTTCTTTGAATTCATCGTCAAGGTCTTGTGTAAGGGGTGTTTCAACTATGCTCTTGACCGGCTCTATATTGGGTGTTTTATTTGATTGGTCCTTTTGAAGAACTTGGTTTTGTTTGAAACACGTGCTCGTGGATTTAACCGAGTAGTATTGTGGACACGAAGTGGGTGACGAAACTGAAGATATGGAATTAACGTTTAGTTTTGGATTCTTGATTGTGTCGCTTGGGAGTGCTCCCATTTCTCGGTCATTGAGAACTTTCAACAATGTGTCAATTCTAGTGGTCATCTCGCTTTACTTTTGTTTGAAATCGGCTTCAAACTTAGATATGCGAGCTTCTTGAGATGCCATGAACTTAGACATCAATCCTTCAAGATTGTTGGTACTACCAAAGTTGTTAGAAGGATTGTTGTTAAGAGTACGGTTGGAGGGTGGACCGGTTGGTTGGTAACGATTAGGCGGATTGGAAGAATTGGGTTGATTTTGTTTCCACCTAAGGTTTGGGTGATTTTTCCATGAGGGGTTGTATGAATCACCGTAAGTGTTTGGCTCGGGCTTGAAAGTGTACCACTTATCTCCCGCTTCGTCGGTACGCGTGGATGCGTAGTCCGCAAAAGCTGTTTCGGGGAGTTCCACACAATCACGAGTGTCGTGGGGACCACTACATAATTCGCATGAAGAAGTGATTTTGTTCACTTGGCTTGAAGGCTTAGGAGCTTCGTAAGATTTCATGAGAAACTTGACTTGGTCCTCAAGTTCCATGATCCTACGATCGGGAGTGCTAGAATTGTTCGAAGGCAAAGATATTGCCTTGACCGTTTTGTTCAAATCACGGGGATCATTCCAACTTTCGTTGTCATAGAGAGCAAGATCTTCTATGAGTTCCCATGATTGTTCCGCACTTAGATCACGTAGCTTACCACCGGCCGATTGGTCAATGGCTCGCCTCGTGGAGATGTCGATATGGTCATAAAAGATTTGGACTTGGAGCCAAAGATCTATGCCATGATGAGGGACTTTTTGGAGTAAGTCCTTGAAACGAGTCCATGCTTCATAAAAGGTTTCATTTTGACGTTGTTGGAACATCAAGATGTCATTTCTAAGCTTAGTAGTTCTCCCCGGTGGGAAAAATTGAGCAAGGAAACGAGTGGTGAGATCATCCCATGTGGTGATGGATCCCGCGGGTAAACGCTCAAGCCATTGACTAACTTGATCCCGTAGAGAGAATTGGAATAGGCGTAATCGGGTTGTCTCTCTAGTTGCAACATCTAGGTCTATGGAATCTACGATTCTGAGGAAGTCCTTAAGATGTTGGTTTGGATCTTCGGAACGAAGTCCATGGAATGCACATCCGCTTTGCACCAACCGGATGGTGTCAGATCGCAAGGGGGTCACATTGGCTCCGGTGAGCTCAATGGTGTTTCGGTAGCCTTGGTGGCTAGGTCGGGAATACTCTCCTAAGGTTCGGGGCCTAAGGGGTTCTAATGGTGGGTTTTGTTGTGGTGGGATGACGGGTTCAAAACTAAATACCCAAAACAAACATGCTTTGTGTGAGTAAATATTACAAAAGGCCACACAAACATAAAATCCATGTGGCCATTAGATGGTTAATAGTCACACAAAATACACATTTCTTCACTTTAAACAGCATATGGTCACACTTATTAACACTTTTAGCCACTGTTTGATTAATGGTATGTGACTAAATACCCAAAACAAACATGCTTTGTGTGACTAAATATTACAAAAGGCCACACAAACATAAAATTCACGTGGCCATTGGATGATCAATAGTCACACAAAATACACATTTCTTCACTTTAAACAGCATATGGTCACACTTATTTACACTTTTGGCCACTGTTTGCTTAATGGTATGTGACTAAATACCCAAAACAAACATGCTTTGTGTGACTAAATATTACAAAAGGCCACACAAACATAAAATTCATGTGGCCATTGGATGATCAATAGTCACACAAAATACACATTTCTTCACTTTAAACAGCATATGGTCACACTTATTAACACTTTTGGCCACTTTGTGTTAAATTGTATGTGACTAACTCCAAAAAAACAACACCCATTGTGTGACTAAATCATCACAAACGTCACATTTATTGTGTATTCATGTGGCCACAGTACGGGAAATAGTCACACAAAATACACATTTACTTGAATATATCATCTCAAATGTCACATATATTATATAGTTATGTGGCCAAAGGACGAACAATAGTCACTCTCAAAAAACATTCGTGTGACTATAAGGTGTTTACGGTCACTGATAATGACTAATCCAACAAAACTTGTGCCTAATTTGTCACACATATTTGGGGTTTTGGTCACTCTTTTTTGAAGGAAAAGGCCACGAACTCAACAGTGTGACCATATGCCACCTACGGTGGAGGGACCTTTAGTGACACACAACGAAAAAAACGTGTGTGACTATATGCATATCGTCACACATTTTTAGCGTGACCAATACAACTTTTTGTACCAGTAGTTAGCCACTTAATGCCGAGTTAAGCATTTTTTTTTCTTTTCTTTTTTTTCCTTCCGAATGGTTTTTTGTGGGTTTTGTTGGGTATTTTGGTGTGTTTGTATAAAGTTTATGTTTCATATGTTTGCATGTATCAATCTGAAGAAGAAGAAGATAACTTTTGCAAAGTTACATTTTCAGTCCTTGTGGTTTTCGGTATTTATGGTTTAGTCCTTATGGTTAATTGTTTAAAGTAAATAACATTTTCTGTGTTTACGGTTTAGTCCTTGTGTTTTTTTAGTGATTTGTTTAAATAAAAATGTAATTTGTTTTAATTTGTAGTTTGTTTAAATAATTGGAAAAGAAGGAAAAAGTGAAGCCCAAAATGTTGAGTTAAGGTTGAGTTATGATTATGGGTATTTTTTTTTTAGTTAAAGTGAAAAGGTAAAAGCTGATGTGGTGCTGACGTGGCATTGAGTTAAATCTTAACTTGTGTTATGGTTGTTAATGCTCTTAGGAAATTTAGGAATGAGACGACTTTCTCTTTAAAGCAGCCTTCAAAAGAGCTCAACCTTTCTGGCATCAAACACTCGTCCTTCAATTGGACAATGATAACTAATTTATTCTTTTCTTAACGATCTTTGTTGGGAATTGCATTAACAGTTACCACGGCTAGTATGGATATTACAACTGCTGAAGAATGCACTAGCAGTGGAAACTCATTACCACTGCAAGTACATATTATTACCACTTCTGGTAGGATAACTGTTAGGAAACTTGTTTAGATAAATATAGAATAGATTTGGTGTATATCTTATTCTATTATCTTTATACGTATCTTGTAGAAGAGGACTCCTTGTGCTATAAAAGGAGATCCTAGGTTATGGTTTTACATACGTTTTTCCTAGAGCTTCAAGGTTGTAACCCTAGTGATACTAAGATCACTCGTATTATTATCCTTAATAATATTGGAGTTAACAGTTTGATTCATACATTATTCTCATTCATATACAACTGTTTTATTCACATACAAACTTTTAAGTATTACTAAGTAGATTCTGCATACTTAGTGATATAATTCAAAGTATCATTCTAACACAGATCAAGGTGTTTAGATCCATCAAGTGGTATCAGAGCCAGGCTTTGATACTTTGATTTAGAAGACCCCAAGTTCACTCAGAAGATTCAATGGAGACAGAGACCAGTCACTCCAACATTTCTGCTAAGCTTCCAAAGCTTAAGTTGAATGACTTTGAGATGTGGAGACTCATGATCGAACAATTCTTCATGGTGCAAGACTATGCACTTTGGGAGATCATTACTTGTGGCAATTCTTTTAAACCTAGTACTACCTCAGAAACTATTGATGGCAAGGTAGTACAAAAGATTAACACTGGACCAGTCACAAATGATGAAAGACTTCAAATGAAGAATGATCTGAAGGCCAGAGGCTTGCTGTTAATGACCCTTCCTAGGGATCAAATTTTAGCCTTCAATAAGTACAAAACTGCAAAAACTTTATTTGATGGGATCTGCAATGTTTTTGGTGGTAATGATTCCACTAAAAAGACACAGAAGACCTTGTTGAAATAGACTTATGAAAAGTTTGGTTCAACAAGTAATGAATCAATTGACAGCATCTTCACAAGGCTTCAAAAGATTGTTACTCAACTCACAGTATTTGGAATTCAGGTGGAAAGGGAAGACCTCAATTTAAAGTTCTTAAGAAGTTTACCCTATGAGTTTGGTACAAATGTTGCAGTATGGGAAGATAAGCCAGGATTGGAGAATATGAAGCTTAATGATTTGTACAATAACTTTAAAGTTATTGAACAGAGGTTGAAGAAGGCTGGCAAACTAAGTTCAGGATCAGGGAACTTAGCACTTATATCATCATCTGTTGATGATAGTTCAGATGAAGAGAGTGATAGTGATGAAGATGTTGCTAACATTGCTGTTTTCACTGGTAGTGGAGTTGTTACCACTGCTAGTTCAAAAAGGCAGGTTATTGGTCTTGGAGATTCTACTTTTTATGCCTTTCTTTCAAGTCAAATGAATGGTTCAATTCTGACACATGAAGACTTGGATCAAATTGATGAGGATGACATGGAAGAGATGGACATTAAATGGCAAGTTGCATTGCTAAGCTTAAAGGCAAAGAAGTTCTGGAAGAAGACTGGTAGGAAGATCATCATCAATCGCAATGAAACTGTAGCTTTTGATAAGAAGAAGGTGGAGTGCTACAACTGTCATAAGAAGGGGCACTTTGCCATAGAATGCAGGAAACCAAAGAAGTCTGATAACAGGTCAACTTGGTATAAGCAGGACAAGAAGAAAGAGCCTACAACTGAAGAACCAAAGGTGCTCTTAGCCATTGATGGAGTGAGCTATGATTGGAGCTATATGGCTGAGGATGAAGAAGAAGGTTCAGATTCTGCAATGATTGTCACTGAGCTTGCACTTATGGCTTTTTCTGACTCTGAGGTACAAATTAATAATGCTTGTTCTAAAACCTAGAAGGCTTTAAAAGATTATGAGAAACTTAAAGATCAATATGATGAACAATTGTTAGAGTTAAATCAAATAAATTATAACCTAGCAAATCATAAAAGAGGCCTTGCTGTTTTAGAAGCACAGTTAGAGCACTATAGAGCCAATGAATCTAAGTTCAATGATGATATTGTTGTTTGAAGAGAGACTTAGATTATAAGATAGCTGTGAATGAGGCTCTTAGGGAAGAGTTAGAGAAGGTTAAAAAGACTAATGAAAACATACAGATAACTTGTAATACACTAGATCATCAATCTAAGTGCATTGACAAGATTTGGGAGGCCCAAGTTGTAAATAAACCCAAATCAGGAGTAGGATATAAATCAGTTCCACCACCCCTAAGAGGTGTTCCATCACCTCCTAGTATTGACTTAGAACACATAGGGCTAGAAGAGTTCCAGGAACAAACCATGACCTATGGCCCAAAATTTGTTAAAGAGGTTGCTCTTGAGAGGGTTAAGGTTGAGGTTGATACATTTGATAGTGTTAGTGACTCATCCCTTAAAGATGAAAATATGAATGTTGAGTCTAAACCTAGTGTTCCTAAGAGTATTCAAGTAGAAGTCAAAAAGAGTATTCCTGAAGTTGTCAAAGAGAAGCCTAGAACACAAGCTTATTTTACTAAGCCCAGTACTAGATATGCTGAAATGTATAGAAGCATGTCAACAACTCCTAGGGGCAACAAAACGAGTTGGAATCATGTTAAATCTAGACAATTTGGTAGTGACTTTGTGTTTAATAACAAACCTTGTTACATATGTGGTAGTTTTGAACATCTTCATTATAATTGTAACTATCACATGGGTAGAAGGGAAGTATTTAGGAATAATAGGGTGAAAGAAATCAATGTCAATAAGAATACTCATCCAAATCCACTAAGTAAGATGATTCCCAGGTCTGTTTTGCTAAACACTGGCATCAAATCTCTTTCCACTGCTAGTTCAGTAGTTGCCATTGCCCGAAATAAAAACAGAGTTTACCCTAATTCTCCTGTTAAAAGTGCAAATCCAATTACAACTTTTGTTAAGTCTGCACAAACAGGGAACAAAACCTATTTTGAAAAGAAAGTTTACAATAACCACAAGTGGACACCTAAAATTTCAAAACCAGCTGTTGCCACTGTTAAGCCAACAGTTACCACTGCAAGGATAAAAGTTTCCACTGATGGTTCTGTGAACATCAAAAGAGTAAATATGGGAAATGCTGTTAAGGCCTCAGCTCGTTGGGAATGGAAACCAAAAGGATCTACCACCTCAAAAATCCCAATGGTGTATCAATGACCTTTGACAGATATAATTATATTGATACACAAGGCAGATCCAAGTCATTTATGGCTTGGGTCCCCAAAACGAACTAATTCCTTTATTTTATGTGTAGGAACATTCAAAGCCTAAAGAAGATCAAGGATATTCAGACAGTGGATGTTCCGGGCACATGACTGGCAATAAGTCCTATCTTTCAGATTTCAAACCATATGATGGACAATTTGTCAGCTTTGGAGGTGGTATTGGTCGAAAGGTTTCTGGCAAAGGAACTATCAATGCTGGAAACTTGGACTTTGAGAATGTGTATTATGTGAAAGAACTCAAGTATAATTTCTTTAGTGTGTCACAGATGTGTGACAAGAAACATAGAGTTCTATTCACAGAAGATGAATGCTATATCTTATCTAAGGATTACAAGCTACCTGATGAAATTGATATTTTGCTTAACATCCCTAGAAAAGGTAATCTATATAGCATAGACATGAAGAACATAGTGGCTAAAGATGATGTTACTTGTTTACTTGTTTACATGCTTTGGCACAGAAGACTTGGTCATGTTAACTTCAAGACCATTAACAAGATTGTGAAAGATGGTCTAATCAGAGGTCTACCAGAGAAAAGATTTCATAATGACCAAACATGTGTTGCCTGTCTTAAAGGCAAGCAACACAGAGCTTCATGCAAGACCAAGGCATATAATTCTATTGATCATCCATTTTACATGCAGCATATGGACTTGTTTGGTCCTACTTCTGTGAGCAGCATAAATTTGAAGAAGTATTGTCTTGTTGTAACTGATGATTTTAGTAGATTTACATGGGTCTTCTTTTTAAGAACCAAGGATGAAACTACCAGCATCCTTACGACTTTCATCACTGAAGTTGAAACCAAGTTGATAAGAAGTTCAAGATCATCAGATGTGACAATGGGACAGAGTTCAAGAACAAAGTTATGGATGATTTCTGCGGAGACAAAGGTATTAAGAGAGAATTTAGTGTTGCAAGAACTCCTCAGCAAAATGGAGTTGCTGAAAGAAGAAACAGAACACTAACTGAGGCTGCTAGAACCATGTTAGCTGATTCCAAGCTACCAGTGAATTTTTGGGCTGAAGCAGTTCACACTGCTTGTTATATTCAGAACAGGGTTTTAGTGGTGAAGACAAAGAACAAGACACCTTATGAGCTATTCAGAGGAAGACCCCCAATTTTAGATTTTATGAGGCCATTTGGATGTCATGTCACAATTCTCAATACCATTGATCATCTGGGAAAGTTTGAAGAAAAGTCATATGAAGGCTTCTTTGTTGGATATTCTATGGCTAGCAAGGCTTTTAGAGTCTATAACTTGAGAACAAAGAAGATTGAAGAAAATTTGCATGTTGAGTTTCTTGAAAATAAAACTAACATAGCAGGTTCAGGACCAGAATGGTTATTTGATCTTGAAATTTTATCAAACATAATGAATTATGTACCTATTACCTCAGGTATAGGAGACAATAATCTTGAAGAATCAGAAGAATTCAATGATGAAGATGAATCTTGCAAAGATGATGAAGATGATAAAGATCAAATTGTTATGCCACTTTGGGACTTTGTTGACAATAATGAAGACTCACGTCCTTCAAAGAATTCTAAAAAGGAAAGTAATGCAAATGTTATGAATTTTGATGTTTTGAATAAAGAAATTCCTGCTAGCAGTGGTAATTCAATTCCCACTGCTACAACAGAAGTTTCCACTGATGGTCCAAATTTGGAAAATTCAACTCAGGAATCACCCAGTGATGATGTTAAGATCACAAACATGCCTACAACATATGATATTCCTAGTACATCACAGAATTCAATTCACAAAGTGCATCCACCTGAAAATGTTATTGGTGAGTTACAATCAGGTGTGAAGACAAGAAGGCAGACAAAGAAGGATGATGCTCATGGGTTCATTAGTGAAGTTTATGAGTCCAAGAAGCACAAAAACAAGAATGAATGTTTGTTTTTCTGTTTTCTATCACAAGTGGAGCCTAAAAATGTTTATAAGGCATTAGAAGAATCAAGCTGGGTTGAAGCAATGCAAGACGAGCTGTTGCAATTCAAGCTTCAAAAGGTTTGGGTTCTTTGTGATTTGCTTGATGGAATGAAGGTGATAGGTACTAAGTGGGTTCTCAGAAACAAGAAAGATGAAAGAGTTATTGTTATCAGGAACAAAGCTAGATTGGTTACTCAAGGCTACACTCAAGAGGAAGGTATTGATTATGAAGAAGTTTTTGCTCCTATTGTAAGGATTGAGGCTATTAGATTATTTTTAGCCTATGCATCTTTTATGGGCTTTACTGTCTATCAAATGGATGTAAAAAGTGCCTTCATGTATGGAAAGATTGATGAGGAGGTCTATGTCTCTCAACCTCCAGACTTTGAAGATCCTCAACACCCTAATAAAGTGTATAAAGTGGTTAAGGATGTTTATGGCTTACATCAAGCTCCAAGGAAGTGGTATGAAACCTTAGCTACTTATCTGTTGAACAATGGGTTTCATAGAGGTAAGATTGATCAAACTTTGTTCATCAAGAAAGACAAGGGTGATATTCTACTAGTTCAAGTATATGTTGATGATATCATCTTTGGATCTACTAGACATGAGATGTGCAAAGAGTTTGAAAAGTTAATGAAAGATGAATTTCAAATGAGTTCTATGAGAGAACTTACTTTCTTTTTGGGGCTGCAAGTACAACAAAGAAAAGATGGCATCTTTATCAGTCAAGACAAGTATGTCACTGAGATTATAAGGAAGTTTAACTTTACTGATGCAAAACCTTCAAATACCCCTGCTGATAAGACTACTCATCTATTGTTGAAGAATGCTAGTGGAGCAGATGTTGATGTGCATACTTATAGATCTATGATTGGTTCTTTAATGTACCTTACTTCATCAAGACCAGACATTATGTTTGCTGTATGTGCTTGTGCAAGATTTCAAGTTACTCCAAAGACATCCCATATGACTGCAGTAGAGAAGATTTTTAGGTATTTGAAGACATATCCTAATCTAGGATTGTAGTATCCAAGAGAATCCCCTATGAAATTGATCACATACTCAGATAGTGATTATGCTGGTGCAAGTTTGGATAGAAGGTCAACTACAGGAGGATGTCAATTTCTTGGATGTAGATTGGTGTCATGGCAATGCAAGAAATAGACAATGGTGGCTACTTCAACTACTGAAGCAGAATATGTAGCTGCTGCTAGCTGTTGTGCTCAGATCTTATGGCTTCAGAATCAATTGTTGGATTATGGGTACAATTTCATGAACACCATTATACATATATACAATAGTAGTACCATATGCATTATTAAAAATCCTGTGCAACATTCTAAAACTAAACACATTGAGATTAGACATCATTTTATTAGATATTGTTTTGAGAAAAAGCTCATACAAGTTGTCAAAATTCATACTGATGACAACTATGCTGATTTATTAACAAAAGGGCTTGATGTGGGTAGGTTTTAGTACTTGGTAACAGGTATTAGAATGTTAAACCCATAAATCTTTGATGTCTAATGATTTTAAGTGTTGCAGGATAGTTTTTAGGTACGAATATTGTTTGTATATGTTTGTATGGTTTTTGACTAACTTATATGCAGAGGAATTAAAGCACTGCGGAAACCATGCTACATACAGTGGAAAGATTTGTTCTCTCAGTGGTAAAAGAAAAAGATTTAAGTACTTTCATTCATAAATCCAAAAGATATAGAGTACAATCATCCAAAGAGACAAACACAAAAACCACATCACAAAACACAAAGCTTCATAACCTAACACCTAAATCTTCAGAAAAGCTACTCCATGGGCTTCTTCCCTTTACCCTCATAGTCATGCTTGCCCTTAGAAGCTTTCTTTCTCTTGTCATCAGAAGAAAGTTTCTTTCTTGGACAAGCAAGGCCCAGTACTTGCTTAGGTGGCTTTGGAAATCTTGAAGGCTTTTCAAGTGCAGGTCACTTCATGTTGACTATAGCTGACTTCAGAGCTGTAGTGAGGGCTTTTGGAAGCTCCTTGGACAGGGTGTAGGTAGGATCATCATCATATGAAGAAGAGCTTGAATAAAATTCCAGAGATGGAGTAGGAGCAGCTGAGACCTTCTTGTTAGGCTTCATGTTAGATGATGTAGCTGTTGCAGCACTTGGAGGAAAATATCCACTCCATCCAGATGAGAGTTCTTCTGAATCAGAAAAGTAACTGATTTCCTCATCAGATGTGTCATCAGATGAGATGTAGATCAATGGAAACCAACTCATGATGATGTTTAGGGTTTGTGATATTGAAGATTTGTTTTGATAAAGACTTATATGTTTTGAGCCCCCTTTTATAAGCAAAGTCAAGGCCTAAGGTTAATTAATGAGAGTTATTTACTCTTATCTGTTTTGGTAGGTTGGAGGAGTAAATTTGGATATTATCAGGTTGACTTTGGAAAGATATTTTTGTGAATAGTAACTTGGTCAAAAAGTTACTTTGGGTTAAATTATATTGGTTAAGTTTGGTGTTTCCTAGTTATGCAGAGTAAAAACCAATATTTGCTGAGTGATTGGAGTTATAAGGTGTGTATCTAAGACACACAACAAATGGTTATTGATCCACCATGTCTAATCAACATAAGAATCAACTAGTCCAGAGCAAACGGCTATTGGTAAAGACTTATCAAATCCGTTTATGGTTGATAGTTTACCAAAAACTATATGGTCATCAACTTACTATATTCCTAGTGATGAAGAGTTGGCTAGTCCATAGCAAACAGTTCATGGTAAAGACATATCAAATCCGTTAATAACTGATAGTTTGCTAAAAACTACGATCAGAGCAGCTGAATTTTACTTGTTTTACATACCACTGCTCTTGAGAATTTTGTGAAAATTTACCACTGCTAGTTCACAGTTACCACTGCAAGAGTAAATTTTACCACTGGTGAACTAGTCGTTACAATTGTTGTGTCAGTAATCCTAATTTTTAACTAGCTGTTGTACATAATCGTGTTTCCTTATTACTAGGGTAACTTTTTGTGAATTATCCACTTACCTATTTTAATTTATTCTTTTCCCAAAGATAAATTCATTCTAAAAATAATTCACATTACGCATACTCCTCAAAACCCTATTAGTATATATTTATCCTTATACGGCTTGCTTCTTATTCACGATTACTAACACTTTTCTCTTTCTCTCACAAAATTATGGCGATTCTAAACTTTGCTGAGGAGCACAACCAAGTGGCCTACTTACAAAATTCAAACGAAAAGAGTGGCCCTGTTTTCCATTAGATTGTGGATTTTCTAAATACTACCCATATAAGGTATGCTTTAACTCTTAAAACCACAATCTATGTTTCTCATATCAAACAGTTCTGGAACACCTTGGAGTCTATAACTATTGAACAGGGAAACACACAAGAATGTGTGGAAGCTCTTAGAGCCAAAGTGGATGGGGTAACTATTGATGTTACTGAGTCATCCTTGAGGAGAATTCTCCAATTGGATGATCTCAATGGTATCGTCACATTACCTAATTCAGACATTTTCAAATATATTGCTTTCATGGGGTATGATACATCTGATCAAAAAGTTACTTTCAGAAAAGGATGTTTTTGTCCCCATTAGAGATTTTTCATTCATACTCTTTTACATTGCCTAAGTCCTAAGAAAACTTCTTATGAGCAATTTGCATCAACTATGGCATGCCCTTTGGTTTGCTTAGAAATTGATAGGACTTTCAATTTTTCAAAGTTTATCTTCAATAATATGAAGGGCAATGTAAAGAGTTCATATAAATTTTTGATGTATCTAAGGTTTGTGCAAGCAGTGCTAAATGAATTTCCACTGCAAACCCACAAAAGAGTTTATAAAACCCCCTGTCTTAAGCCAAAAGTTTTTCAAAATATGTGTAAGGCTTCAGAACTTTGGAATTGGGAGGTTAAACCACTTTTCCCTGAAATGCTTTCAAAGATTTCACAGGTACAGGGTGAAGATGCAACCATCCCAGTTGTATCCCATCACACACCCTCTATTGTTGTTCCCCCAATTCAACACACCCCTGCTATTAGCCACACCTATAAGAGGAGGCACAAACAGCCACCTATGAGAGGAGGCACAAACAGCCATCTCCTCACATTACAACATTGCCTGTTTCTTAGCCTTTTGATTTAGGAACAAGCAGTGGTGGTTCAAGGCTTCATTCTAGTCCAACTAGAGAAGTGACTGGATCAATGCCCTGTGATTCACCTCTCCCAACAAGTAACACAGTTGGAAGTGTTGAGGGCAGTGTGCAACCTAATGAATTGACGGGCCTTTGTACAAATTTAGTAAAGCAGGTTAAAGCTCTAGAGAAAGAACTGGCACAGACTAAGCAACAACATGCTACAGAGCTTGCCCAGATGAAAGCAGAGATCAAAATCTTACAGGATGAAGTTGAGGGGCATAAGAAGCACAGATCTGCCCACCTTGTGCTTTCATCTTCCTCTTCACCTCATGATGAAGACTCAGCATACTTCAGTGAGGATTTGGGAAATTCTTCCAAACAGGGGAGGATTAAAACTGATGTAGAGTTTAAGGGGAGGAGACTTGATTTTGAACAAGAATTTGCTGAACTTGATGATATTGATGATGTTCAAGAGAAGGAAGAAGAAGTGGGATCTAAGGAAGTTTTTGCAGAAGTAGTTGAAACTCATAAAGACACAGTGGTAACAAATGAAGAAACAGTGGATGTTGCTGATGTAGAATTTCAAAGAAAGAGAATTGAAAAAGGAAAAGTTCACATTGTTGATGAATCATCTGAGCAACAGTTAAGGAAGATTTCAAAGAAAGAGCAAGCTCAAATAGATTATGATGCAAACTTGGCACTGGAGTTAGAAGCAGCTGAAATTGCAAAGAAGAAAAAGCAAGAGGAATTAGACATTGCAAGTTTCATGGAGGCTCAGAGGCTGGATAAATTGGAAACAGTCCTTGAAGAACCTATCTCAACTGTTCCACCAATAGTGATGAAAGAGAAACCTCCAATGTTCACATATTTGCCAACTGAAGAAGAGATTGATTATATGATTAACAATGATCCAGTAGTCAAGAAGACGGCAATTGAGCTTGTTGCTAACAAAACTTTGACAGAAGAACAGAGAACAGCTCAATTAGCTGACTTCATTCAAATGAAGAATCAACAAGCACTGGATGAGGTAATTGGTAAAGTAAGAAAAAGTCAAAAGAAGCAGAGACAACCAACTAAGGCACAAATTATTGCTGAGATGAAGACATACTGTTGCCATGTTGGGAATTGGAAGGTGCCTGATTTTAGAGGCATGTCTCATGATAGGATTGAAGGAATCTATTACAGGCTTAAAAGACAAGACAGTGACTTCATTCCTATTGACTTTGAAGAAGTTGAAAGAAGTAAAAGGAAAGCTACAGCAACTGAAGAGAATGTCACTAAAAAGGCCAAGTTTGCTAAAGAGAAAGAATCTCATTCTGAGAAACTTTCAGGAGATCAACTAAGTGCTATAATTGTTATTGAAGAAGAAGATTTCTACCCAGATCCTATACAAACAAGGAATCTAATTATTGATTGGGAAGTATACACAGCAAAGAATTTTGCTTCAACATGGAAGATTACAAGATTGGGAGGAGAAACTTCATCATTCATTCAATTTGAAGATCTCATTAAAGCTTGTGACAGAGATGATCTTGATACACTTTGGAAGTTAGTTGATGAGAGATTCAAGGCTGATACACTCAAGGATATGAAAGAAATGCCACTATGGGTTGACTTGAGAATACTGTATGAAACAGATCTTAAAGATAGCTATTGGAAGTTTGAAACTTCAGATTTGAATACTACATGGACATAATATGATTCATGTGAGGTTCATCATGTTTCTACAACAGTTGGAGTGGATGTATTAATGTTTGCTGAGAAGGAATATCCACTTAGAGCAGGAACTCTCAGAGCAATGATGACATCAAGGTTGAGAGTTCATGAAGATAATGAAAAGGTTAGAGCTTTGATTCAAAAGATACAAGATCAATGTTCAAGAGCTTTGCAAGAGTTAAGAAAAAGGAGATAAGTGTTTGGATGAATTCCCATATCCTCACATATGCTGACAACTTAGAGAAACTTATTGATCTACATAGTAATCATAAGTTTAGGGGAGGATTGTTGGGAATTACATTAACAATTACCACGGCTAGTATGGATATTACAACTGCTGAATAATGCACTAGCAGTGGAAACTCATTACCACAGCTAGTACATATTATTACCACTGCTGGTAGGATAACTGTTAGGGAACTTGTTTAGATAAATATAGAATAGATTTGGTGTATATCTTATTCCATTATCTTTATACGTATCTTGTAGAAGAGGACTCCTTGTGCTCTAAAAGGAGATCCTAGGTTATGGTTTTACATACGTTTTTCCTAGAGCTTCAAGGTTGTAACCCTAGTGATACTAAGATCACTCGTATTATTATCCTTAATAATATTGGAGCTAACAGTTTGATTCATACATTATTCTCATTCATATACAACTGTTTTATTCACATACAATCTTCTAAGTATTACTAAGTAGATTCCGCATACTTAGTGATATAATTCAAAGTAATTTTTCTAACATAGATCAAGGTGTTTAGATCCATCAATCTTCCATATCTTACCCAAATTATGAATTAAAACTTAATGTCACACATGTATTCTTGTCTTAGTCGATAGAGTTACATCTCAAAGTACAGACTAATCACTTAACCCCCTTCAACGTGGTTGTTCAAACAACCCTTTGGTCTCTTAGGGAATTTAGGAATAAGACGACTTTCTCTTTAAAGCGACCTTCAAAAGAGCTCATCCTTTATGACATCAAACATTCATCCTTCAATTGGTGTCATGTAGGTTCAGAAAGTCTTCCTTAAACGGAATTGATTGGTTCAGTGACCCATCTTTATATCTAATCTTGTTCTATCAACCTCCTAGTGATTTAGTAGGCGGTCTGTATTAATTTATACATACACTCTGCTATTAAATAAAAAGGACAACACCTGCAGAGTCGGAGACAGGAGGGTTGCAGGATGGGCATGTGCCCCCTAACGAAAAAAATGCAATTTAATTTTTTTTTAATATCTAGTTATTTTTGTAATTTGCTCCATAACGAACAGATTTGTAGTACTCCCTCAGTCCCATTTTTATTGTCCATTATTAACTTTTTTAGTTTTTCTTCTTCAAATTTGACCTTAAATATTTTTGTGGGTATTATATAATATTTGATGCAAAATATATAAATGCATTGGGTTTTAAGTGTACTTTTCAATGGTATAATTGGTTATCAAGTATTATATAATAAAAATATATATTTACGGTCAAAGTTGAACCAGTTTAACTTTGAAAATTCAAACTGGACAATAATTTTGAGAAGAAGGGAGTAGTTTCTAAACATTAAAAAAGTTTTCCTCCTCGGCCACAACTTTCTGGCTTCGTCCCTGAACGCCTAACGAGCATCCCTTCAATTATCTTAGTTTCTTTTACCTAATGAATTTCTCATTAAGAGAACTTTAGAGTTTAGATCCTTGTGTTTGAATTAGAATGCGTCAACTATGACTAGTAACTGCTAGGTGATAAAGAAATGTAGGTAACAATTGGGAAGGTGCCCGCTGCGTTGCAGCGGGAATTTTTGATGAATTTTTGCGATAATTATTTACGAATAACGTTTGGGTGGGGTTTCTCATTGTAAGATGGCCGTATGTTTTTGTTGACAGGTATTGTATTTATTTGGAACAAATGTTGTGTGAAGCTATATTTGTAGTTGTCGTACGATGTCCTTTTTGGAATGAATGTTTTGTCGGGCACCAGTGTTTTGCGACGGGCTAATTTTGACCGTTATGTTTATAAAATTTTTTTGGGTAATTTTAAAATTCTTTGATAGGTTAAGGGTTATATATATATATATATATATATATATATATATATATATATATATATATATATATATATATATATATATATATATATATATATATATATATATATATATATATAACGAAAACACTTTTTATAAAATCGTACGTATGTCAAAAGCATATAAATATTGCGCTCGTTTTGTACATTATTGAGAGACCGTTTTGACGGTATTTTTTTTATTCAAGAAATCGCGAGATATCTATTAGATATTTGGTAGATAAAGTTTGTTGTATAAAAAGGTCATAAATATTAATAAGTTGAGGGTGTAATTTGTAAATATTTTTTCTTTATTTCTTGTGCAACGGAATATTTTATTGTTTGTTTAATTTGATTGACCGGTTTCTTTACTACTCATTGTTTATTAAAAATTATTTGTTTAATAACTTACGTTAAAGAACCAATCGTTATTGGTTAGAAAACATTATTTTAAGTTCCTCGAACGCCGGTCCGGAGGCAACGGAATATTTTATTGTTTGTTTAATTTGATTGACCGGTTTCTTTACTACTCATTGTTTATTAAAAATTATTTGTTTAATAACTTACGTTAAAGAACCAATCGTTATTGGTTAGAAAACATTATTTTAAGTTCCTCGAACGCCGCTTAAAAATTATTTGTTTAATAACTTACGTTAAAGAACCAATCGTTATTGGTTAGAAAACATTATTTTAAGTTTGTCGAATGCCGGTCTGGATGGAAATGTTATATAGATATAATAAAGAAATGTATAGTAATTGAATATTAATATATAAGTTCTAGATTACAATGTGTCGACATATGCACAGAAGATCTTGCAACATGGAGACCAAAATATCTCAAAGATTCTTCAACTACCAACCAAAATTCATTCCCAATATAGTATTTTCTCTTCTTTTACACTTTTCGTTTTTCTACTTTTTTATATCTTATTTTTTTTAATTAGAAAAAAGCTACAGTATTTCGGTAGATAACAAGAATCTAAAAATAGCACAATATTTAAAAAAAATCTCATATTATTACTCTCTACGGGTATGTTCGGCGAAAATAACTATTGATAGAACTAAAAGTAGTTGTGGATAGAGATGGAGATAAAGTTTAAGTAAAAAAAAATATATTTATAAGATACATGAAGTACCATTTGATTTTAATAGATTATGAAATTTTAGTTTCCTAAAATCTCTGATAAGTTTTGCCATTAAAACAAAACTTATATTTTAGATAGCTTATTTTTTTAAGAAATAAGTATTAGCTTCTCACAATCTTGTGTGACAAATATAGAAATATCTAATAATCGTTTTTATATAAAAATTGTTTTTGAGCTTTTATGACTTTATTAGAGTACTTCTAATAAATATTGTAATGTAGAACATATAAGTGTTACAGTAATATTTTTCTGTATCCATGTTGGGAACCATTTCCTTTTAAAACACACTAGTTATAATACCTGTGCGGGCACAAAGTTTTGAAAATTTCGTTTTGTTTATTTATTATTATCGATTAAGAAATGAATCACTTAACATGTTTCAATTGGTTTTACTTGGTGGACTAAAAATAAAAAATCATGTGTATATATGTTATAATCTACCTATTATTTTAGGAGAATGTTTTTGGATTAAAAATTATATTTTATAATTCAAGCAAAATCACATGATAATACTTGGCTTGCATGAGATGTTAGTGATATATGCATTTAGTTTTGCAAACCCATGCGATCAATTTATGATATGTTTTGTAATTGTGGTGTTTCTTTTACTTATATTTTCGTTAAAATATGTAGCATATTTAGATAGCTTTGAAGATTGATTCATTTCCTTTGTTATGGATAATTATCATACCATGTTTACTAATGTACATTTTTTTTTTGAAAAATTGTATTTTCATAAGTTTGTGCTATTTACTTCTCATGTTTGATCATAAAATTACCAAATTAGCATAGATGCTTACACTATAGCTTCTTTATTACCTAAAGAGAAGCAAAAAAAAGATGTAATGGGTAGAACTCAAATTTAATATTACGTTTATGTATAATGTATAAAAATAATTTTTTTCTGAAACCGAACTATATAAGGAAATTATAATTACTTGTATAAGTAAATTATAAATGCATGAAAAAAATGACAAAGAGTACATTCGCAAATCTTTTGGGATTGTTCGAATCCTTACCGACCTTTCACTTTAGTGCAACTTTCTTTACAATTGGTCTAAATCATCAAGGTAAAAGACACCCATATTTTTTTTGGGTCTTTTGACCTTTTACCCAAAAAAAAAAAAAAAAAAAAAAAAAAAAAATACTCATAGTGTTATCAATGACATCAAATACATGCTAAGTTTCATTAACTCATTCAAACACACCTGCTAAGAATTCCTACCATAAAATTCCCCATATAGGCACTAAAAGACATCTTTGGTACATTAAAATAGATTCATATATTATTTAAATCAGCAACTCAACTTAATTATACATTCGTACCTTGAGCAGACGTAGAAAATCCTTCCATGACAAGCATGTGTTGATAGTTAATCCTCCTAAAAAAAACGCACACAACAAATTGCATTACACTTTAGTGTGTGTGATAAGATCATAAAACTGCAAAAAAACACTTACATGTTGCATTATAGTGAGGATAGCAACAAAGTTAGTTATAACATCAAATAAAAAAAACTTCATTTTAGAACTAAAGGGGTGTTTGGTTATGCTTATTAAAGGTGCTTATTGGCTTATTCAATTACCATAACACAATAAGTTTATGATATAACTATAAGTTTTATTGAGAAGCTTAGCAAAAACCCCTGAACTCACAACTAATTCTATCATAGTTCAGTGTGTTTATAGTAAAAACACAAATATTAAGTGTAGAAGTTTTCAATAAAACATTAAAAAAAAAAAAAAAAAAAAAAAAAAAAAAAAAGAAAGTTACTAAAAGTTTGTGTGTATAACAAAAAAGTTTATCCATAAAAAGAGTTACTAAAAACTTTCAGCTAGATAAGGCATAAGCCAAAGTTCTCTTGAGGTCTCTTTCGGATTCTATCTAAAAGCAAAAAGATGTTAACACATAAATTATAAGTATAGAAGAATGGTTGTATTTCACATCCGTGATTACCAACTCAATAACATTATCGAAGTATAGTAACATAATAACTTGATTAAAAACTATACATTCTTGCTTAATAATTCTCATGTACATACTTTAATTACTTTACAAAGGGCAACTATTACGTTTCTTTTTTTTTTTTTTTTTTTTTTTTTTTTTTAATAATTAGCTTTGTATAACATTTTTAACTGACAGACATGCTGAGGTTGATGTTGATATTATTGTTTAACTTTAACTATTGATATCATGTTGTACAAAATGTACGAGTTTAGTAGTACATAATGAGCGTTAATGAAGTTAAAATATGCTCCTTAAACTTTTTAAATGTTTTTATGGATATTCATATATAAATTTTAAATAAGAATTTCATGAGTCGTTGTTATAAATAGAATTGCATATATTTATTTTCATATCACAGTAACTCGTGCTTACCATATGATATTTATATTCCTGCTACTAATAATTTAGCCGTATTTAATATTAAAACTCGTGTACGAATAAATTAAACTTTTAAATAGAATAACATGAGTCGTTGTTTAAAAAAATATTCTAATGGATGGAAGATAAAACTAACAATATTACAACTAATTCGCATATTTACCAAATTTTGTAATTTTAATGGATAAAAGTCTAGAAACTAATACTAATACTCATATTTTAAACAAAGTTAATATTATAAATTATAAGAGGTATAAAGTGTAAGGGGTTATTTGTGTTTAACTTGTAATTTTACACTTAGCTCTACATAATTTATTTAAAATTCAACCACTAAAGTTTTATTAATTACTTCATCTTTTTTTAAGTTTTTGTTTTCATAAACTTGACACCTATATTTTTATGCATTTTTTTTTTCTTAACCAAAATTTTCCACCAAATTTATTAAGTTTGACCAAAATTAATTTAATTTTGACTTTTTATTCACCAATCATATTGCTTGATTTCGCGTATGTAGCAAAATCGAGTTCTTCTATTGGTCTAATTTTTTTTCTTCAATAAGAAGGGTTTTGCCAAAACACTGGAAAATAATGTAATTCTTTTATTTAAAAGATGTTTGATCAGTTTGTCAAAACCAATCTTTTTGGTTCCATCAAAGGGCCACAAAAATGTTTTGCTTTAATTAATAAACTTATTTCTTACAAAGTTATATTCCTTAAAGATAGTGCTTAAATTTAACCACAGATATTATAAAAGCTTTTAACAAAATAATCATTTATAATTAAGCTCTTAAATACATACGCGACTTCATGTAACTTATAAAAATAAGCTTAATTTTTCGATTCTACCATAGCTTCATCTACGGTTTCAGCTCCAACTTAAGCTATTCCCGCAACCCTGTATATAAAAACACTAAAAATGTGTGTTTTCAATATGCATTAGAGATAATTTCATTTTATCTTAGTACTAATGATAGTCATAATAGAGGGTCACTCCTTCAGTCAATTGTGTATTGGAAAGCATCCCCCTCATCTTTTGGCTTGGTTTGGTCGGCCATGCGTCCAAATGGTTTGCATGTGTTTGTGTGTGTGATTTTTTTTAACTAATTTTTGCGGGTTATGTTTTTGGTTGTTATCGCAGTCACCTTATTACGGGCATTTGGTCACGCATTTGGTAATAAATAAAAGTTGATCGAGTTGGTGTTGAGATGGCAGGAGCATTTGGTCACCATTTTGGTCACCGTTACTACTAGTCTAACTATCTTTTATTATATCTGATCATTTAAAATGTTAATTCAAGTCAATAGAATACTAAGGATGCTAGAAAATGAAATTTCATGGTGGCTTTCAAGTTTCTTTACTTGGGTACTATGAAGGGAAAAAAAAATATTATATTTGTCACTGTTTTATCTTTTGGGTAACGAACAATTTTTTTTTTTTTTAATTTTGAGGGTAATTTTTTTTCAAATTCATTCTCTTTAGGATAATATGTGACATTTTTGCCCTTCTGAAAAAAAAACGTATTAGCTAAGAGGGGCAAAAATGTCTAAAAATTTCGCAAAATACCCTAAACAGGATGAATTTGAAAGAAAATTACCCTCAAAAGCAAAAAAAATTGTTCGCTACCCAAAAGATAATACAGTTGCAAGTTTAATATTTTTTTAATAATTTGCCCTGCTATGAATCCAAGTATAGAAACCTAACAATCCTTCTTTTTCCACTACTGGCCTGGGTTGATCCTGTCTTTCTTCTTTATAAATATTCATATAATATTGTCCTATATGGTATAGTTGAAATTATATATGAATTTCGATCCTCGAGTATGTTTTCTTTAAAGTGAAATATACTTTTGGATTCCACAGCCTATATATAGTATCAGTATGCATGCACTTGGTCTTTTATTAATGTGATCCTAAATTCTTCTAATGCTGCTCTTAATTTTGGCTAAGATATACCTGGAAAAATTTGTGTGATGGTGACTTCTATATATATGCATTGTCATATTCACATACGTTTCATAATAAATGTTAACTTACAATATTGACTTTCTACGAAATAAGTGTGTTTGTTTTAGGATTTTAAACAATAAGAAAAAACTTATAAAAGGTGGAAACATACATTTTATTGGTTGACAATGTAATAACTACGTACAGTATATTAGCTAGCGCTTAGTATACAAAGACATTAAATTATACTTCTTTTATATACTAAATTTGTAAGGGATACCTATTATAAGATGTTGAGATTTAGTATTTTAGACTTGGACCATATGGCATTCTAATTAATGATATTTTGTTAGCATATGGTTCTCTATATATAGACCTATCTTACCACCTTCATGGCTTCATCCTCATATCATCATCTAGTTTCCTCTCTCTAGATCTCTATCTCTTCCTCATGGCTAAAGCTCATGTTCTCCGAGCATACATCATTGTACTATACATGATAAACAGCTTGGTTTCGAAAATACTAACCAAATTAACACCTTGGAAAAACACTTCACTTTCATCACTCCCAAACCAAACCCTATCTCTTGAAATAGCAAGCAAACTTTTTAGTGATGCAACTTCTATCAACGAAGCTTCTTCTGACTTTGGTAGACTTTTTCAAGAAAACCCATCTTCCGTTTTCCATCCATCCACCATTTCCGACATCACCCACCTCATTAAATCCTCCTACACATCAACTTCTCCTTTCAAGATTGCTGCCCGAGGTGGTGGACACTCTGTTGGGGGACAAGCAATGGCGAAAGATGGGGTGGTGGTGGAAATGGCTTCTTTGAATTGTGGTGTTAGGGTTTGGTGGAGTGAGGATTTAGGGTTCTATGGTGATGTTGGAGGTGAGCAGCTTTGGATTGATGTTTTGCGGACGACGATGGAGTATGGGTTGGCGCCTGTTTCATGGACGGATTACTTGTATCTAAGTGTTGGTGGTACACTTTCTAATGGTGGGATTAGTGGGCAGTCTTTCCTTCATGGTCCTCAGATCAGTAATGTACATGAAATGGATGTCATCACTGGTATATATATGCTCACACATTCGCTACATATATACATTTTTAATGCATGCATGCATACAATATACTTCACATATTTAGTAGACCCGCTTATTAGTTTGTCAAAAGATCGGAAATGATATATCATGATGGGTAAGGATCCAGTGAGAAGAAAACTTAAAATGAGAAGGATGAGAAATAATTATAACCACACATTTGAGATGCATCGACTTGATTTAGATGCATCTCTATTCATTTAGATGCATCCCAATTAGTTTCGAAAGTGATTTTGAAGTGAAAACGATGCAAAGTAGTACTAACAACAAATTTGACCCGCAGAGGACGAAAAATATATAGGATTCGTCTAACTTGATGAAATGCATCTAATATATGTATATGCATCTAATTTTTTGCTAGAAAATATATTATGGTGCATCTAAAAGACTAGGGATGCATCTAATTCAAGTCGATGCATCTCAAATATGTAGTTATAATTATTTCTCATCCTTCTCATTTTAAGTTTTCTTCTCATTTGATCCTTAGTCATATCATGATAACAAAAACAAAAAAGTTTATACATAAACGCATGTGCACAAAAAACATACATAAATACATAGAAATACACACACACATAAAATGTTGTCACTCTACTACGAGGATGAATTGATACAACTAAAGTATGCTAAGAATATTTTGGAAACTAAATTGGGAAATGAAGAGTCTCTTCCTTTTATTTTATCTTCACTTCTTTTCTTATCTTTTCTTTTAATAAAAGACTTTAGAACTTAGTTTGATTTGATTTAATTTTGCCATTTTTATGTGCCTATGCGTACTAAGTTATAAGCAATTAAGCCATGTGGATGGCGTTTTTTTTTTTTTTTTTTTTTTCTCTCCTGCTTGTGGTTTGTGTTTGTGGGCCTCGGGTTTACTGATAAACCTACCCCGGGTTTACTTATAAATTAAACCTGAGTTATAAGGGTTGATGTTTTGTATTATGTTATAGTGTTTGTGGGCCTCACTGTACTTATAACCCCGGACATAACTTGACCCTATAGCTCAAATCACACCTTGTATGAGAAAACAGAAACTAGAATTCAAATTGCAAAGTAGATAAAAGTTAAGCTTTTGATGGATTCTTGTATAACCATATTGGTTGCTTATTCAAAAATATATGTAGAAGTGTCATTCACATCATTTTGTTGTTTCCCTTATATCTTTTTATTTGAAAATTGAAAATAATGTGGCAGTGGATATGGATTTTTATAACTATGAAAGTTCCAGTATCAATTAATTTTTTTTCCTCAAAATCATTAAAAAAATAAAAAAAATAAAAAAAGAGTGTGTAAAACGTGTCTGTACGTGCAGAAACAAACCAAAAAAAAAAGTTGTCACTATTCTTCTCCATACAATTATATTCTTAAACAAATTAAACACAAAACTGTTCCAACGCATACTTTGATACATCGTGGTTCATAATATGCTAGCTAGTAGATTTCGTGTGAATGTTTTTGAATGATAAATTAATATTAGCCGATCGATTAACTAATTTCTTAACACATGTGTTTTTCTGATGGTTGCAGGAAAAGGAGATTTCGTAACTTGCTCTAAAAGCATGAACTCCGATCTCTTCTATGCGGTTCTTGGAGGTCTTGGCCAATTTGGCATCATAACTAGAGCAAGAATTGTTCTACAAAAGGCACCAAAAAGAGTAAGACATTGATTAATACAAAATTTCTTTTTCTGTATTCGGATATTATGTAACATTAGTGTATAATTTTGTAGGTGAAATGGGTCCGAATGATATATGAAGACTTTGCTACCTTCACAAAGGATCAAGAACACTTGATCTCACTTAATCAAGGGCCGAACTACGTTGAAGGTTCTCTTATCATGAAGAAGAGTCCTGCAAACAATTGGAGATCTTCATTTTTCTCAATTCTTGATGAAGCTAAAGTAAATTCTTTAGCATCCAAACATGGCATTGTTTATAGCCAAGAAGTAGTCAAATACTACGATGAATCCAACGTACAAACCATAGATGAGGTACTTGGTGTTCGATCATGTTCTTTGCGTAATATTTTTCATCTTTTGCATGCACCTCATTTGGTCGATGTTTAAGATTTATTTCTAAACAAATACAGGACCTTGATGAGATGTTCAAAGGATTGAGCTTCAAAACAGGATTTATATACAAGAAAGATGTGTCATTTGTTGATTTTCTGAATAGAGTTAGAATTGAAGAGCTAAAGCTTCACTCCAAGGGACTGTGGGATGTTTGTCATCCATGGCTAAATTTATTTGTCCCAAAATCACGTCTTTTGGAGTTTAAACAGCGTGTGTTCATCAACATTCTTCAAAAAGAAAACAAAAGTTCGGGACCTTTCCTCGTCTACCCCATGAATCGGAAAAAGTAACTAAGCATTTCCTTGATCAATTTGAAATATAAGAAAATTTGTTTAGATATTGTCTTGAGGAAGTAAAAATATACTACAGTAGTAGTTTATAAATAGTCCTTCTCTGTAAACATATACAAACGGAAACTTGAGATAACAAATCTATGATTATGGATACTAGGGTTCTTATTCACTTTGCTTGAAAAATTACAGGTGGGATGATAGGATGTCGGCAGTTATATCAGACAAAGATGCAGATGTGTTCTACACAGTAGGTTTGTTGCATTCGGCTAGAAATGTTGAAGACGCGAAAATCATTGATGATCAAAATAAAAAAATATTAAAATTATGTGATGAATTCGGAATAAATATCAAGCAATATCTTCCAAGATATTACAAAACAAAAGAAGAATGGATGAAGCATTTTGGTGCAAAATGGAGTCACTTTGAAAAAACAAAAGTGAAATATGATCCAAAGATGATATTGTCTCCTGGACAAAGAATTTTTAGTTCTAGTTAAAGTAGTTAACTAATTGTATCCGTATATGTTACTGTATGTATATAATCAATCGATGTTTTTATCTTGCAATATATCGTAGAAATATTGTTATTAAACTGAAGACTTAATATAATAATAAGAAAGCCTTCAAGTTCAAGGCTTTTTTTGCAGGCCGATGAGAATGTATACTAACCACGCATTTTGCTTAACCGCCAAGAGTTGGGTTCATTGTACCTGTCATAAAGAGGCTCAATACGCTCTTGATACTTGCGCTTACTCCACTTAGTTGGGTATGATAGCTTGAAGAATCTAGGGGCTAACTCCACTAGCCACTTGGGGTCTATTACAGTAACCTCGCGGATATACTCTTTTGTGGTCATGACTAACTCGTGATAGATTACCCAATCTGGTTGTCTCTGAAAAAGAGCACTGGCTGGGTGCATGTAAACAGGTTGATTATCAACTATGGTCGGGTATCCGCCTTGTGGGTCCTTCCTTGCAGCATGAAAGAAGAAACCAGAAGTTATCGCCTTCCTTATCTTTGTATAATTCTTTCCAGCACTCACAACATCCAGTTTGTACCTAATCGAATAAAAGATAGATTAGTAATTATCAAAAGCTTTATAACAAACTAAGCAATTAACACTGTTTTAAAGCACTGTTTGAAAAATAAATCAAACATTTGGACTCTAACAACAGAGATAACACCTACACTGAAAGCTCAAAATTCCATCTTCTATATCAACGGTTTAGGACATCTGTGTAAGAATATATAAGTAACTTGACATGCGTAACTCGTGATTTAAGAACTGCATATGCAGAATCAGTCCATACAAGATCTAAATTTTTTGATATAGAGACTATGTACAATTAGCATTTTTATTTTCACAAACTGAACAAATAACTATTGTAAGGCACAATTTTAGAGCAAACCAATCATTCACATGCAAGTGTTGTAGCATTTAACTATATGCATATAACCAGTTACCTATCATCAATAACAATGAGATTTTTTTTTTAGTTAATACCAGTTACTGGTAAATTTAAATCATCAAAGACTAGAGAGAGGCAGGGGCGGATCTACAGCCATAGGAGGGTATGCAAGTGCATACCCTCTTCAACCTCTTAGTAGTGTAAAAAAAAAAATGAATTTTGAGTTTTATATAATCATTATACCTTAGGTGCATACCATAAAATACCACTAAAATAAGTGTGCACACCCTTGGATATTTTTAAATTAACAGAGCAATCAAATGCAAAATTTTAATTTAAGAAACCTAATTGGAAGAAGAAGAAGATGAAGAAGTTTGCTGTATATTGAAAGGAAGAAGAAAGCATTAGAGAACGAATGGGTGAATTAGTTCATATTCCAAAGAAAATATCCACCACACAAATTAAATGCATTATTAAATGTTATATTTCTAATTTAAGTTTATCATTTTTATATTTCTTAGCCATTGTCATGTCTATTGGTGGTGTACGTGTACCGTATAGATATTCTAGATTTGTGCTTGTTTGTGTTATTTATATGACTTTATACATAACTAAAAATATTTCATCTCAGGGAAAATTTCTAGTCTTATATGAGCAGCAAAATTGTTATGTACTTATGTTGCTTAAACTAACAAACCTTTGAGCTTCTATATTCCAAAGAATTGACGATGAAAGTGACAAAGACGAGACATAGTATGTGTACTGTGTAGCGAGTTACTGTGTAGTGAGTGCTAATAAAAGATTATACAAGCAAATTGTTATTAAATGATGCATGAGATGTGATAGTTCATTTGCATTTTTTTAATACCAACCAACAGAAAAATCAAACCGCTAGACATGAAAACCAAAAAACCCGACCCGAAAACCGGACTTGAAAAACCTAAATTTGTAAGCTTAACTTGATTACCGAACATCCTATCAAATAGTTCATACCCTTCTAAGAATTCCTAGATCCGCCACTGGTGTGATCATGTCCCGTCAAGCAACTCGGCTGACTTTCATTAGCGTTTATACTTTATACTACAACTAGTTTTCACAGATTTCGACTTACGTTTTGGCGGCAATATTGCATGAATAATGGTAAACAATGTACGTACTAAATCAGCAGGCATATCATTATCATTGTTTTGTTTCAACTTAAGCTTGAAATCTTCTAAATTATCACATTGTCTAGCTAAATGAACTATAAATTCTGCTAAAACTTTTTTAAAAGGAAAACCATGCGATACGAGCTCGACACATACCTTCGATATTAAAGAGTAATATTTGAGTTCTTTTAAACAATCGACTTTTAGCTCTGACGTCATCTTCGATTTGCAATAATGTGTACGATAACTTTTTTAGGGTTATCGTAAAAATGAAAAAACACGCATGAAGATCGAAAGATGTCTTGTGCGGTTTTGTTTTTATAGTGTTAATCATGCGGTTACTATTTGACCGACTTAGCTTTAATATTAACAGGCTAGCCCATTAGAGAAGTAAAATATTATTAGCCCACATGTTTAACATATATGTATTGTATTCATCATCATAGATATAAAAAAGTTGTATGAGTAAAATTTTAAATTAAATGTCACTTACCATTTTTCCTTTAAAAAGTTGCATGAGTGTGTATTGTTATCACATGAATGAAAGGTTCATCTTTGTTGTTGCTTCATCACCAACTTATGAGATTTTTTCGATCATTGTTTACATATTTGTTAGTAAAGTTTGGATTTTATTATGTTGCGGATGTGTTCTCTTATTTTAATATAGTATCATAAAAAGGTGTGTGAAAATCAATACTCATTGTCTCATAAAATGATTCTTCGTATTCAGTTGGTTTAAAATTGTAGTTATTCAATACAACTAGGGATTTTAATTATCTTTTGATCAATTATATAGCATGTATGTAATTTAAATGTGATGTTTTTTTTTTAAGGAATGTGTTTCTTGGTGAAGTAGGCCGGTGTGTGCAAGTTAGTGAGTATGTCAAGCTTCAAAATGGGTCGGGTTGAGTAATGGTCAAAAAGAAGGTTTACCGAACAATTATTATATACAAATTGTTATGTTATATAAAATAGTACAGAGGTAATACCAAAATAAAGCATCATACTTGTTAAAAAAAGCACTTTTGAGTCGCGAACTTTTTTTTCCTCATTGGGTATTAAACTTTCATTTTTGGCCTCTTTGATGCATTTTGTGACGTTTTTATGACATTTTTGCCCCTGGATTTTTAATAATTTGAGGGGCAAAAAGCGTCATAAAGTGATCAAAAAATTGAAGTTTAGTACCCCCAATAACGAAAGAAAAAGTTCGCTACTCAAATGAGCTATTTTTGACAAGTATGATGCTTTAATTGGTATTACCCCAATAGTATAAAAATATAGTACCATATTAAGAAATTATCAACTGCTGCATCAAAAATACATTTTGGGTTGACATTCTTTTTATCCATTTGAACTTATTAGAGAGAAAGTTGTCTATAAGATAGTTTGGAGTAATGATTATTGTTAAGTTATTGTAACAATTACCCAAACTTACACTAACACCATCAAAAAAATGTAATAGCTTATCCAAAATACAGTAAGTTCTTGAATAAGCAATACCCGAACACCCCTTCTTAGCTCCTTAGTTCTTTAACTTTCACAATTCAAATACGTAACTATCATCTTCTTAGGCAAGTGTCATCACCAACGAAACTATTCAAGTGATTTATATGAAACGAAGTGTCTTGCTAGCTATTTGATCTAGAGGAATCGTCTCATTTCATTGATTAACATAAAAGAACTTGTTGGTTTGTAGGGTTACTATACAAATATGTTATTAAACTTTTTTAAAAAAATCCGCCTAAGGTACTGAACTTTCATTTTGTTCACTTAGATTACTGAATTTGTGAAATGTGACATTTTAAGGTCACTAAACTTATAAAAATATACGTAAACATCATTGAACTTATTAAAACACGATATTTATATTATTTAACTTATCCAAAAATATACGTTCAAGTCACTCCGATTAACACTGAATTATAGAAGAATATGCTTTCTATAAGTTTAGTAAACCAAGTGAACAAAATGAAGTTCAGTACTTTAGGCACACTTTTTTCCTTTCACAACATTTATTACTTATTCGGATGCAGATTGGGCAGGTTTTCTGACTATTCGTCGTTTGGATATTGTGTGTTTCTTGGAAACAATTTACTTTCATGGTCTTCCATGTGGCAGATAACTCTTTCATGGTCTACCAAGTGGTAGATAACTCTTTCATGATCTAGTGCCGAGTACCAATTTGACCAAAAAGTAAAACTTTTCGCAGATTCGACCTGACTATAATGGCCTCCTGTTACTCTTTTATAATCTGATAAAAGTATAACACAAACCAACCCTTGAGACTATTTTAAAATGAACCTAGACTTAATTACCTTCGAATCAACGGGTGGCTTGACTCCTAATGACTTACGGGTTAAAAGATACGATTTTTCGAAGTCAATCAAACTCCACTTAGTCGCACCACAGCTGCGGCTAGATACCTCAGAAGCTCCATAGCTGCACGGTTGTGTTCCACAGCGGCGGCTATGACCCTCAGAACCTGCACAAGACTTTCCAACTTGTCTTTTTGACCCCAAACTCGACCTCCATGACCCGATACTTCACAAGGACTTCCAAAAATCATCTTAACATCATAATTCATCATTTTCTTAACTATAATTGGCTTAAAAGACCTGCAAATATATACTTTACAAAGATATGGGTGGTTTGCCAAACAACCGTTTTAGCCCGTTTTCATACACTGTAACACATAACTATAACAAATGACTTTGACTCACTTAATTTATGAAATTACAAAATACTTGACACTTGACACGAACATTAACAAATCATTTACGACTCTTTGGGAGTTCAACCTTGATTTAAGCTTGGTAATCTAATACTAAGCTCCTATGCACAATCTCCTTGTACTTCAATTCATTGCTTCCAAATCTTAGGTCCTTCTTATCAAGGTCTTATCTTCTTCACATTGAACTTACAAAACATGTCAACTATAACACGTAAGCGAATACGCTAAGTAAGTAAAACAAGTATAACATGGCATTATACATCATTCGTCCATATAATCATCATATGCACCTAAATACTAGCCCAAAGGGCTTATACATATTTTAACTTCCATAAAGCACTTTAATCATGAAACAATCACGCAATAGCATATACGTCACCATTTTAACCAATGCTTCATAACATTCAATCTTTACGTACCTTAATTAGTTCCATACTAGTCTATCACATATATGGCTAGATATACCAACTAGCTCCTTGTCCCACTTTAACCAAGCACTACAAACCAAAAACCTCCTACTCCATGGCACAAACTAAAACATAACAAATATATGTTGGAATTCTGATCAGTTTATTTTACATACACCTCACATCAGGTGTTATACATGTACTTTGAGGTGTTTTGTGATTATGTAGGCTATGCACACAAAGGAGCTAAAGTCGCGATATTGCAAGCTTAAAATAAAGACTTGAGAGATTTGGACATTGTCGCACTATTTTGGTTATAATTTCTTTGTCCGAGCTCCGTTTTAGTTGATTCAAAAGGCCACGAAAAGAGAAAAGATAATGCTAAAATTTAAATGATAAAAAGCACAAAAATTTGAAGATAAAACGTGATTAATTCTATGGGAGCTGTTGTTCGTGAAGTAATACGGAGTAATACATCTATTGGAATATAAGCTCATGTACTACTACCTCCGTCCTAAAATAAGTGTCAAGTTTGAATTTTCAGAGTCAAACTGGCTCAACTTTGACCTTAACTATTTTTGTAGATGTTATATAATATTTGATGCAAAATATTTTTCAATGGTATTTTTTTTATCAAGTATTATATAACACAAAAAAAATATTTATGGTCAAAATTGAACCAATTTGATTCTGAAAAATCAAATTAGACACTTATTTTGAGACGGAAGAAGTAGAAGATTGGACCCATGTTTGCTTAGTTGGCTGGGATTATGGGATTAGAGAAACACAAGGGACGAATTTTTGTTATAAATTATAAAAAAGTAAAGTAAAGTAAAGTAACTCTCAATACCGTTTTTCACGGGTTATAAGTCCCAATAACGTCTTTCACGATGTATGAGGGAGGTTGAGACGTAGACAACCTTACCCCTATCTAAGGTAGACAGGCTGCTTCTGATTTTACCAAAGGTAAAAAAGGACCACCAGTTTTGAAAGAGATGAGGATCGATTTGAGAGATAAAAATAAAATAAATAAAATAAAAATAAAAATAAATAAATAAAATCCCTTTGGACCCATTCATTTTTATTCTAACCGACACCTTTGATTCTTTGAATATTCGGAGGAAAGAGACACATAAAAAGACAGCCGCCATTTTTGTTTTGGTTTTCACATTCCAAGGGCAATAAAGGCAGCCAACATTTATTTGTTCTAGGAATACGTAGCAATATGCAAGCCACAAATGAGACGATTTCAACTAATGTGATTTCCGGCTAAACCTTTTGTAATCTCTTCCGATAAAAGATGTACTTGGTTTGATCATGTTTAAGTATTTTACTTTGTTTGTCCAACATTAATTCATTTGATTTTAATGCATATTTGTTTGATTTTAATGTTTTAATATAATTATTTTATTTAATTATTGCAAAACATATTATTGCGAGTCAACGATTCGTGTCGAGCCTAACTAGTATAGGAGTAAAGACGGTCGAATGGTAAACATAGTTTGTACCTATAATTGTTCACCTGAGATTATAAAATTATTTGATTGGATTAGTGTAAGACATGTTAGTGCTAGTCAACAAGTCGTGCCGAGTCTAATTAGTTTAAAGATTAAGACGATTCATGTGGTGAACATATCCTGTGCCAAAATTGTCTTTTTCAATTAATACAAACTATGTCTATGTGGTTTGAAGACAAACATTATCAATAATCTCTAACTTAGCCATATCCGGAGCCGGCAGGGATTGATTTTCGCTCAATTATTTACAACTTTTGCTTTTATTTGCTTGTTTAATTTGTATTTATTTATTTACTTTTTAGTTAATTAGTGTGTGTATATATATATATATATATATATATATATATATATATATATATATATATATATATATATATATATATATATATATAATAAAAGAAAGTTTTTTTGAAATTCTTGCCACCTAATTTAATCCAGCTGGCAGCCTTGCCACCTCATTAAAGCCACGTCACTTAATCCATATGGCTAACAATATCACAACCTCTGCGTCTATCTCTTCTCAATATCCAAAAGTTCCTTCATCTCAATTAAGGTATGTTTAAATCAGTTTTATTTTTCTAAAATTTATCTTGAAATTTGTATTTGTGCTTGTGTTTTTGTAATCGGCAAATTGCAACAACTGACTTTGCTTTCCATATCACTCTTTTTGTCTATTTAATGATTCAGGGTTATCCTCGATCTGATTTTGGGTTAGACGAAAAAAACTCAAACATACAAATTAGGACTCTTTTCCTATTTTTTAATTTGATTTTGGTAAAAGGACTCTTCGTTGTTGTGATTAAACCTTGTGAAATCGATAAATCATTATTTCAGTTACAAATTAGGGCTCTAATTGATTTTGTGTTTATATGGATTGTACTACCAAAATTGTAATTTGAATTAATTGTTGCTATTTTCAAACAGATGGTTTGGTTTTTTGTTTTATTTTGCTCCTTTCACATAATATCTAATTCTACAACATAATAAAATGTTTTTAGAAAATGGTGTGCGTTTTATTGGTAATCTAATTTTACATAATGGCGGATGGTGTGGGTTACATTAATTTTGATTCAATTTTGGCTTTTATGTTGTTTTAGTAGATTTTGAAGGCAGCTTTTTGAAACATGTATGTGATGTCGTGATCTTGCGGGTGGCAATCCAGTTCGCTTAATAGTGACTAAGGTACCATAATATTTGTTTCTTAAGTGGTCTAAATTGATGTTTGTTCTTGCTAATGTGGCCTATTATGTCCACGTAACTGATTCAATTTTTACCTCAAAATCATAACTTGATTTATGCAACAACAGATATTTACTCTGCATGTTTATACTCTTCAATCTTCATCATATTTATCATGTTTATACTCTTCATCCAGATTATACTATAGACGGTTCTTAGTGCTTAAATTAAAGTGAGCCTCTTTGTTAATCTACTAAACATGTCGTTCATGTATCCTATTTGTATAAGGTGTGGATAAAATGTCTTTAGGCCAACCTGTTTTGACCCATACAATTATACGTTACATGACTCGTATGTATTTTACAACTCTATCAAATGTAACATTATTACACTCTTATCATTATTTGGGTAACTTGCTCTCTAAATAAACATACATGGGTTTCTTTGTATGTTCTATACTTTATGCTGCTCTGGTTTAACTTTTTTACAAAACTTAAAACATTGTGTTACTTGATACAAATTTTCGTAAAATCAATGACAAGGATATTAGATGATCATTATATATATTGTTTCTAATGCACAAACCATGTTTATACGACAAGTTGGCTAATGACTTGGTTATTCTTTTTGTTCATCTCTTGCACACATGTTGTATTTAATGTACTTAACTAAAGGATTTTCACATCCATGTTTTGTTTCTACTGGTTATGGTTGATGTATCATGGCTACCTGTAGCAGAAATCTATAATACGTGACTACTTATAATATATTTTACCCATTAGTGCAGGTTTTTAAAACCATGCCCAAGTCTTGTGTTCCCGTGATGTTGTTGCATATAAAGCATAATCTCTCAACTCTTACATATAGGGCATCTATAACAACAATTTCATATTACAACCATGTTAATTGAATGCTGCACAAATCGCAAATGATCAATCTAACTCTTATTACAGATGATTGCATGTACAAGTTTGTATAAAACAATACAAAACAAAGCGATTAAGCTTTGCATTTTCATTATGTGCAAGTATGAGAAAATATTGCATACTACTGATATGGTGAGGAAATATAACTTCTTTGAATATATATTTTTTTCTGCAAGAGCAAGGTCTACTTTTTAAAATATTAGGTAAGCATCTTTATCTTGCTCATCATATACATAGTATCCAATATGCTGTATACAACTCTATAGCTTCCAATAAGTGCCATCTTGATAAAGTGGGTAAGCTTTGTAAGCCGTATGTAGTCGGTTTTATGTTGCTAAGTCATGTTTTGGTGGGCTTAATACATCATTACCACCTTAGTTAGATTTCTTTTTTTTTACGTTTCTTACACTTTTGACTTGAAAGGGTACACTTCAAATGTTTCTTGATTTTTTACTCATTAATACGTTCATATGTGTATATTTTAAACATGTAGATTATAATTTTTAAATGAGTGAGACATTCTATGTGTTTCTTTTATAGTAAACATTTTTTTTAAGATAACTTATGTTTTGCTGCTCCCTACTTCTTTATGCGGACATTACAACACTTTTACCTTTTAGAAGCTAATTAATTAGGACATTGGTTGAACTATACAAGCACAAAAGCAAGTTTCATTACTTAGCTTGCAAGATCTGCATAATTTTATCCACTTTATTACGTATAAATTACCATAATACTCTTAGCTTGCCACCAGTGTCCCCTCGCAAGTTATCAATAATAATTGAATGTTGGATACTTTTTTTTAATAAGTGTCATGTTTATCTTTTCAGGTTACAAGAGTTTTAAATAATTTCATTCAAGTGGCAACAACACTGCTATCCCAATATTGTAACTTAGTCCCTCTGACAAGAGATTCCATTAAAAATTAATCGACGACAAATTCCAATAGTTGTTTGTATTTCCATGACTATCAATAAAAGTCAAGGGCAACTCTATCAAATATTGATATAAATTTTGCCTAAGCCTATCTATCTTCACGCATGGTCATATGTATGTTGTTGTGTCCAAGGTAAAAATTCAAAAAGGTTTTAGAGGTTTTGCCATGACTTTGAACATTGTATATCATGAAGTGCTACACAAAATTTGATTCGACCATCGTTTGTTAGGAAACTATTTTTATTTGTACAGTCTAATGCTAACTTTTGTTTCATGATGATTTTTTAATATCTAAAGGTCTTTTTTTTCAATGTTAATTGGTCTATTCTTAAAATCCCTCTACCCTTTAACCAGTCATATACAAATTTTCACTTATTACTTTGAGAATTAATGTTTTTATTGTACTTTGTATGTTTAAACTGTTAATTGCAAACATTTTATAAGTCACCCATGATTTATCACGGGTTTATAGGCTAATATATATATATATATATATATATATATATATATATATATATATATATATATATATATATATGTATAATGCATTTAGGTCATTTTTAAAAAGAAAGTCTTAAACAAATAAGAACAAAAATATTTATTTAATTGGAAGAATTTCAAACTAACACATATATATATGAATAGGAGTTAAGTTACATTATTAATTTTAATCTTTTTAATTGTATGAGCCATTAATATTTATGAACCTCATTAACTTGCGATAGCCCATTTAATTAATGTGATACAACAACCCAACAAAATAAAATGAAATAAAATAAAATAAAATAAAATAAAAACTGCAATGTGATTTAAAAAAAAAGTCTATACTTTAATTATCTTTTAATGCATATTATATATATATATATATATATATATATATATATATATATATATATATATATATATATATATATATATATATATATATATATATATATATATAACCCACAAACTAATAAAGTTTCATCTCAGCTTCTAAATACACATTACACTATTAATAATTTAAATGTTCTACTTTTAAAAAACATATATCTACAATGTTTTAAAGTATTTGAGACAATACTAAATAAGGAAGGTTTAAAATGAAAAACAATTTCTTGTCATAAACATAGTCACTGGGTACCCGCAGGCGCATTGCGCGGATACCCTTCTAGTATATATATATATATATATATATATATATATATATATATATATATATATATATATATATATATATATATATAGGGAAGGGATCCGGTACATTTTTGGATTTTAGTGCGGATGTACGGACGAATCTCAGCCCTCCATCTAGTCAACCATTTGAAAAAGGCGGAGTGGCAATATCGTAAATATCCCATATTTTTTAAAAATCGTTAATATCACAGTAGCTTTTTTTATTGAAAAAAATTCAAAAAAATCTGAAAAAATTAAAAAAATAAAAGTAAAGATGACAACAAATAATTAAGAATCACTGAAAAAAGATTGTTTTCATCGTTAAAGGCATTATGATATTAGCGTCTGAATTTGACTTTTTTATAAAAGTCAATATCAGATCTTGATATCACATAATATATATATATATATATATATATATATATATATATATATATATATATATATATATATATATATATATATATATATATTTTAATTTTTTTTTAATATCATCGTTTCTTGTTTTGTATCACTGTAGGTTTTACATGTATAAAAACTTAATATCACTGTATATCTTATAATATCATTGTTAGTCTTATAATCACAATAACTTTTTTTTAATAAAATTTTTAATATCACAGTAATTAACATGTTTTCTTAATATCAAAGTTAATTTTTTTAATATCACCGTAATTTTTTTTAATATCGTAATAAAAAAAAAGTATATTAAGTTTTTTTTACTAATATCAAAGTAATTTTTTAAGTAAAATAACGTTAATATCACAGTAGCACTTATAATATCTTTAAATATCACGGTAAGACTCATAATCACAAAACAAAAAGTGCTCAGAAAAATCTGAAAAAATAAAACAAGTAAAGAAAACAACAATAGTAAGGATCGTTCAAAAGGGAAAAAAATTAAAAAAAAAATCATTTGCATGGTCAATTGATTGATTGAAGGTTGCGTTGGATTTTGATGTTTTTTACAAAAAGTCAATATCAGATCTGGAATGAACGGCCCAGATCTGTCCGCACATCCGTACGAATTAAAAAATCCGCACCTGATCCTCACTATATATATATAAATATATAGTATATCTTTATTTTCAGAACCCTGTTAAGTGCGGGAACTGCGAGAACTCTAATTTTGCATTAGAAAACATGCATGTTCATATAAAAATGTTTGTTTCTTACATACACCTTAATACACATAATACATGTTTATATAAAAACCTGTTAAGTGCAATAGATCAATGCAAAATGGTTTTATTTTTAGAACCCTGTTAAATGCGGAAACTGTGAGAACTCCAATTATGCATTAGAAAACATGCATGTTCATATAAAACATGTATGTTTTCTTACATACACCTTAATACGCAGGCATGTGTATGTAAGAAAACATACATGTTTTATATGAACATGCATGTTTTCTAATGCAAAATTGGAGTTCTCGCAGTTCCCGCACTTAACAGGATTCTGAAAATAAAGCTCCCATATATATATATATATATATATATATATATATATATATATATATATATATATATATATATATATATATATATATATATATATATATATATATATATTAATTAATTTGTCACACTTGCAACTTACAAGTGTGACAAATTAAAAAGCTTTACAAGTTGTAAGTGTGTAGCTTTTAATAAATTGTTATAGTGTAAGATACTTCTTTAATTTGTTGACACCTTTGAATGTTAACAATTGACACCGTAAACTATCTTCCGTTCCTTCACATGTTAAATATTGTGAAAGCACACATATCATTTTACTTCATATACATAAATTTAATGCGACCTACATAATTTTACAAATAAGGCAGTTATAAGGACGGGGGTACTTTTTTTATTCTAACGGGGGTATGCCAAATTTTGGCATTTTGTGACTTTTTTTTTTTTTTTTTTTTTTTATTTTTTTTTTATTTTTTTTTTATTATTTTTTTTATTTTTATAATTTTGTTTATATCAAAAAGCTATAAACCTGAAAGTGCGGAACAAAAAATATAAAGTTTAATATGTCAAACTGTTAAAACTGTCAGAAATACGGAACAGAAACTGGGCTGCGCTGGAAAAAAATAAGGGACAAAAGGGCGACAAAGGCCCTGACACCTTTGTCCCCCGTTAGAATAGTACGACCCTAAAATTTATGTGAGTCTTCCTTAATTTACATGTATGAAGTAAATTGATAGATATCACTTCACATTGTGAAAAGTACTTAGATATATCTTTCATAAATTGATGGATATCACTTCACATTGTGAAAAGTACTTAGATATATCTGGTGCATGTGAACAATCACAATAATTTTGTAGCACACCCTATCTACGGCAACATCAAAGTATGTAGCATACAATTAGCACACGTGACTCATAACTTCAAATGTGAACCTGACTTTTTTTCTTCCTGGTGATTATTCAATTTTTCAAGTTGGTGAAAATATTGGTTCCCTTTCGACTTGCAATGTGTACGTCTCGTTGCACTTTGAATGTTATGTTTCTTCATTTTAAGACACTCTTTTGTTTGTCGATTATTCCTTGTTATTTGGGCTCAACCCGCTTCTAAATTATTCTTGTTGATGAACCCGACAATTTTATTTATTTATTTTTGTAGAACTTTTCTAGTTGATGAAAATATTGGTCTCCTTGCAACAGGGGTGGCTCAAGGGTAAAGCTTAGGCCTTCGAATTTTTAAAGCCCCTGGTTTTCTAAGCACTATCATATATAAAGTCATTATATATATTCTTCAACATCGCCTTTTTAAGGGCCCCGACATTTTTTAAGCCCCCTAATTTTCTTAAATACCTAATACAATTTAGGATTTGAAGTCGCATCTACATTTATCTTTGTTTTTTAGGTCTAAAGTTTATTAGATACTAAGTCCATCATTTTAGTTTCATTAAAACAATCAAGATTATCTTTTGGGGTAATGGAAAACAATGAATGTAGCTCATTTTAGTGATTTTAGGGCCTCCGGTTTACTAAAATACCTGATACAAATTAGAATATGAGGCTAAATCTAGTTTTATCTTTATTATTTATGCATACAGACAATCAGACACGAAGTCTATCATTTTAGTTTTATAAAAGGGACCAAGATCATCTTTTGAGGTAATGGAAAGAAAATAAATTAAGCTCATTTTTGTAATCAAATTGTTAAAGACTGGACTAATAGATAGAGTTGTAAATGAACTAAAAGCTTGACAATATGTTTATGAACCGTTCTTATGCTCTTTTAATCTTGTATTTTTTGTACTTTTTGGTTAGTGTGTTAATAAATGAATGTGAAAAACTGTTTTCCTATAAAATGAGCGCGAGTATAATGTCTTTTTCGCTCAATTTTTTTAAGTATTCATGCAGGGTTTTTTTTGATTAAATGAAAGAACACATACAAGCACACTCGTGCTGGTTCAATTTTGTCCTCTTAGCTGTACTTCTAGATCACCGAAACAAAGATGTTTTGTTTCTCTATTTGTCATTTTGTCTTTCATTTATCAATCGGTTGTTAATCTATTAAGCGTTATTGGTTTTTTTAGATAGACGTTGTACAAACAATTTTACTAAAATCATAGCAAATAATCAAAAGGCCCAGTTTTAAACTTTGCTTTACACCTCAGTAAGGATTGAGCCTTCTACTTTTGTCTCGTTGCACTTTGAATGTTATGCTTCTTAGTTTTTAAAGCTACACACAGTAATGAGGGTCAGTCCCCCTCATTTTATCTGTCATGTCAGTTTTTTCTCTCCGACGACCTTCAGATGATTGGTTGCCACATTAAGGACGACCTTATTTTTTTTTTTAAAAAAAGGCCATTTTTAGAAACAAACTTAAATTTCATTAATAATTCAAACCTTACATAATAATTTAAATAAAACTAAAATATTACAATGCTTATTAATAACTTAAACGAATAATTTAGGTTGTAGCGTGCCTTGATTGAATCCTTGATTTCATGCAGCTTTTGTCATTGTAGTGCAAGCGAAGATGAGTCGATTGGTGTGAGATAAAATAAGATGTCTCCCGTTTCTCTTCCCGCTCAAATTCAAGTTTTTGTTGTTCTAGTGCATATTTCGTTTCCTCCATTTCCACTGCTTTCTGATCTTTTCTTGCTTGCATCTCCAACTTATATTTCCTTTGCTCCAGCTCTTGTTTCTTCAACTCATAGTATTCGTCTGCCACCTCCTTCTTTTTTCCCAATGCCATGGACTTAATGGTTTTTAATTTTTCGGCTACCTCTTCCATATACAAAGACTTGGAACTCTCGGAGGCGGATGATTTCTTCTTATTTTTCTTAGCTTGGTCGCGACTCATTGGTCATTCATTACGAGTCTCTTCAGAAGCAGGCACTTCCGAGCCGGTTTCAGAAGTCTTGGCTTTTTTTCGACTTGTATCTTGGCTTTCAAAATGAGGCATCTCAACTTACTTCCAAGCCTCATGGTCCCTCAGAATTTCCCAACAATGCTCCCATGTAAAGGCATGATCATGCACCACTAGGTATTCTTCACACGCTCATCTGTAAATATTGAGGTCATTCTCACCACTTCCATGATTCTTATTAACATTGTTGTAAATGGCACAAAATGCACCAACTCTAGGACGAATCATATTTTTCCACTTGGTAATGATAAAGTTGTAAGTTCTGTTTGCACCAACTTCTTTTTCAAAGTAACCAATATCCTTTTTCCAAAATCCCTTAGTCTGCATATTGTTTCCCATCACGCTATTTTTGGACACATCACACCAAGCTTTGCCCAATGCCACCTCTTCCTCACATGGCCAATTCGACAAATCATTCTTGGCATCTTTCTTGGCATCATTCTTGTTTACCTTTGTAGCTCGTTTTGTAGGCTTCTTATTTTTGAATGGTGACATCTCTTCGACAGGAGAGTCGTCGTCATCATCATCGTTTGAAACCGAATCGTGAGACGATCCATGAGCCGAATGATGACCCATAGAATACTCTTGACTCGGATAACCTTGAGTAGGATAACACAAACCAGTTCCCAAATAAAAATTTGGATTATTGTATAATTGTTCTTCAAAATCACAAGCAGCAAGATTAATGTGGTTAACCAGAGAATACGGTTGATGATTTGAGTGGGTAGACGTCGATGAATCCATTGTTGGACGATACAACGCTTCTGGTGAGCCAAAAATAGATTGTTGGGATGAGCTTCGACGTGATTGGCTTTGTTGTTGTTGTTGGTTGTTATTATAGGGTGGAACAAATGGACAATTTATAAATAATGGATTATGAGTTTGTTATTGTGAGTTTGTTGTTGTGGAGGTACTTGCGAGTGATAATCAAAACTAGCGGGTCGAAAATTCACGTATGGTGATACACCGGTTAACTGAAAATTTAGATATAGTGTTAATTGCGGAACGTTTTGTTGCAATCGGGATTTTCGGCCTTTTGTTGGTGGTGTTTTCTTACACATTTTTGAATGAGAGAATTGTTTGATTTGTGTATTGAATTGTGGTTTATGTTATGTTTTTTGTAACTTTTTAAAGTTTAAAAGATTTTTTTATTATTTATTATTTATTATTTTTTTATTTTTAAATCCTAGCCTGTTTAAACAAAACAAATAAAACCACAACTTACACTTGGAGATTGAGGTCGTTTGGACGGCCCTCATGCCAAAAAAAAAATACAATCGATTGACTGGGATTGGATGCCACAAAAGTGGCGATCAAGTAACATTGGCAATTGATTGATCGATCGATCGTGCCTTACTGTGTAGCCTTATGACACTTTTTAAATTACAAAGTCAGAGACCTTGATGTTTTGAAAATTACATGGATTCAAAATATTCAATCATACGAAGCATATGTATAATATAAAGTACAAAAACGGTTATGGTGATCCAAGAACTAATAACAATATCAAATATTTACAATGTAGCTTAATAATCAGGTTATACGATAAATGAATACGAATTTGTGGATAGTTGCGATATAGCTCAACGAAGAAGTACATGTATATATACATAGTCTTCAGGAATGGGGCCGGAAAACTTGTTTCTGGGAGATGGAATGTTTTTTCAGAGGGGTGAATGTCACTTCATCTTTGAGTATTAAGACACTTTGAATATTAAGGAGTTTCCTTATGTAATTTAGTCAATTAACTAGTCTAAGAAAAGTTATGATTTAAATATGGTTCAGTCTTGACAAAATAAGAACTATTAATAATTCAAGACACTTGAATATTAAGGAGTTTCCTTATGTAATTTAGTCAATTAACTAGTCTAAGAAAAGTTATGATTTTTTTTTGAAAGGCAACATTTATATAAAGAACCAAAACAAGAACAAGGAACACAAGAAATGCAACCCACCTACTTAACAAGATAATTAAGAAGGATGGATCCCAAACAAAACAAAAATACAACAACAAGATACAAAGGCCTAAACACACATAAGCTAAAAGTCAAAAACATGTTCTAACAATGGAAACATGCTATTGATAACACAGACACAGACACAGACACAGACACATACAAAATAGGAACTAAAGTCAAATTTCGCCCATCCATGTGAAAATAATAACTATTAATAACTCCATCAGTTTAATTAGTTTTGATTCAAGTTTTCAAAATTTTAAGTCTTGTGTAGTCCCGTTTTACACCAGTACAGATTCAAATGTTCTAGAAATTAAAAGGTAACAGAAAGTGTTAAAGACTAAAACTAAATTAACTAGGGATTTGCTAATGAGCCCATTTGGCATCTTTTAAACTATAAGGGCCCGTTTGGTTTGAGGGTGTGGGTGGGTATTGAATGAAAGTAGAGTTTAATCCATTGTTTGGTAACTTTTTGATATCCGTGATACGGGTTTTGAAATTAAATTTTCATACATACAACCAACCAATCAAACTTTTCTTTTTATTATATGAATTTTTGTCTACCACATATTTTCATTCTTTCTTTTTATCTTTTACCTTTTTTGTTTTAACAAAATACATAAAACTTATTAAATATACATATAAATTAAATATTAATTAATTTTCTCTCTTTTCATTTTCTTTCAAAACTTTCCTAAATCTGAATCCAATTCCAAACCCACTTACAAACCAAACGCACCCTAAATACTTGCATTTGACGTGTAATTAATACATTCATACTTCCCTTTTCAATAAAAAATACATTTAATGAACATTAAAAGGCTAATTACTTAAAAAGTTATCAAACTTACCACTTTTTGATATTGTGTCACTGAACTTTTTTTATTCTCATTATGTGTACTGAACTTTCAAATTTCGATAATTGTGTGTATTTTATTACTATTTTAGCCTTACTTTTTTTTTTTTTTTTTAATTTGAAGAGTCATTTTACATGACTGAATAGTCACAAAATACACATAATTATCGAAATTTGAAAATTCTATACACACAATGAGAAAAAATGTTCAATACATACAAAGACAAAAAGTGTCAAGTTAGATGACCTCTTAATTAATTAGCCCAACATTAAATCAGTGTAAAATTTACTATAAGTAAATATGATTTTTAATTTAATACACTCAAACTTTTATATGTTTACATTCAAAAAAATGCCCAATTGTCACCCATTAGCAAATCCCATATATTAATACCATTAAATCAATACCAGAACTATCTTTAATTGTTTCTTCTAAACCATCCGCCCCAAAACAGAAACACAACCTTTTATGATCACCATGCATCACCATCTTCCAAAGTTATCACTTTCGTGAGCATGAATGAAGTTGTAACTTTTGCATCTTTTATTAGTAATACTTATTATAAAGTATATCCAAAAGGCTATATGATCTCTTTAATTTTTAGCGTTTTAGCAACAAATCATAATTCATTGTAATGTATCATTCATTTGTATTCACTAAAAACAGTGTTCTCATATCACACATGCACATATGAGTTACCTCTACAGCACACAATCTTTCGTTAATGAGACCCTTTATGCCGTATTGGAACTTATTCATAATTTTACTTTGGAACGACGTACTTACACCCATAATATATATATATATATATATATATATATATATATATATATATATATATATATATATATATATATATATATATATATATATATATATATATATATATATATATAGGGGATAGCTTGGGTACAATATTTGTAGCCAATTGACTATAATCCTTCATAAAAAATACACTAGTATTGAATCAGGAACCCACATTTATAGCACAAAATTGTAGCCAATTGGCTACAATTAATTGTAGCTAATATTTTCTCATATATATATATATATATATATATATATATATATATATATATATATATATATATTGGTTCAAACAAAAATAGCATTAATACATGATAGTTAAGATTATATTCATATCAAGATTGGCTTAACCATGTAAATTGATAATATGTTATTAAATTTACTATGTCTAGTCAAAACATGGAGGTGAGAGGGAGATCATTGCTTACAATACATTTCATGCTGTTTTAGGTTGCATCAAAGGCAGCATGTTGGAAACCTACGTACTCTAAAGACAAAAATACACCGTTGGTCCCTAAAGTTTTCACAAAATATCGCGGGCCCCAAGCTTGGGAAAATCGTCGCATTGCGTCCATTTTTCAAGTTTTTGAGGCCGATTGCGTCCCTTGACCGTTTTCCTTTAGTCAACTTTTGTTATTTTCCCCCATGTGCCTTGCACAAGAGGGCAAAATGGTTATTTCATCGTTTTGGTTAATTATTATGATGGTACAACCTTAGAGACGAACGGTATATTTAATCAAATGGTGAATTTCATCTATGTCCTTAAAAAAAACTCATAATTACGTTAATATCCTTACAAATTTCATAATTACACTAATATCCTTTCAAAGTTTGAAAATACACATGTATAACCAAATAAGCATTTTGGTCTTTATTAAATAATTTTTACTGTATTAATGTATTAAATATAGAGATGATTTACTTTTATACCTTTTTTCTAAAAAAAACAAAAAGATTCATCTTCTTTCTGCTTCTTGTATAACCTCCATCTGCTACAACATTAAAATTGATAAGTATCACACACTATTCACATTTTAATTGAATTTTTGAAAAGCAGAAGTTAACGATCCATGCAAAAAGGCATTATTAACATCAAGATGATGAATAGGCCAGTGTTGAGAAATAGCAAAACTAAGCAGAGTATGAATAGTTGTGTACTTAGGCCCATTAGATTATTATTTAACTTGTGCTTTTATTTAATATTTATAATCCCGTTTATACACATTCATTTAGCATTTATTGGTAATAATATTTATAAATAACAACAACATATATGATTGTTTTTAATGTATATAAAGTATAGGGGGTATAAAGTGTATGAGGTATTTATTAAATTTATAAAGTTATTGAAAAACAAGAAAACTGATAAATTTACGGAAGTCAATATAATTTATTCAAAAATTAACAACTAAAGTTTTATTAATTACCCTTTTCATATAGTTTTTTTATTACTAAATAAACATATATGTTTTTGTTAGCATTATAAAAAAAGTGATGGTCATTCTCGACTTAAGAATTTTGTATTAGTGTTTTAGAATATGTATTAGATTAGAATCGGGCTATGGACTTTGTTAAATAGTTATGTAGCGAGAATGTATGCTAGGCTTTCTATTATGTGTAATCCAAGTCCGACACAAAGCCCAAACCCCACAAGGCCGAAGATGGCATCCAAGCCCAAAACCTAAACGGCGGATCTCTAAAGGATGTAGTTTTTCGAAAAAATAAGATTTCTGCTGCACCTGATAAGAAAACTACTTCTAGAACTTACCTTAGGTGGATACCTATGGGAGAAGTTTTTACCACAATGGTCTTAGATGGATTCTCACACGGAATTTTTTTGATATTTGTACAAAGATAAATAATAGTGAACATCATCAGGATAAAGAAGTAGAAACCACTACAACCGTTGATAGTGAGCACTCTAAGAGTGAGGAAACATGTACTTCCAACATTGTTATTTGCGAAAGCTCTTCGTCTTTGGTTGTAGGTGACTCAACTATCTCATAACCCAGTTCATCATAGGGTTTCAATTTTGTAAATTCTTCAACATCATTCTTTTAATATTCAATTTTTTATTTTTTGGGGTAAAAGGGTTACCCCCGATAAAATATTATTACTTCAAAAAAATAGTTAAGTACAACAATGTTGGTGAGTCCTATACCTTAGCCCAACAAGGCTAAACAAAAGCTCCTACATAGCCTAAGACCAAAAATAAAACACAAAAACAGAAAATTTGAAAAAAAATTCCAAAAACAATAGAAATTCTCAAAAATATAAAAGCATTATAAACTAAAAAATTCAAAAATATTTTTCTCACGACATATCTTTCGGATAATCGATATTATGTATATTTCTATAAATGTCATTCATTAATGACAAAGACATGTACATATGCTTGAGCGAGAGTTTCTATCTTTATCAAATAATGTTTTTCTGAAACATGTTGTTTCTCAAATTTTCTTCAATGGCTTATGCACACATATCAGTGTATAACCCGAATTTAAAAGAAACTACCATGTTGTACGTTTCAGTACGACAATCCTAAAGATAAGAAAAGAAGTTTTCTTCCAAGTTTGGATACACATATTCTTCAAGATTTTTCAAAACGATTTTCAAAATGTATCAAAATCTGCGTCAATAAAATGGCTTTCGTATACTTCAATACGAAAAGCGCATTTTTATAGAAAATGAATGTCTACGTGTCAGCGCATTTATCTTAATTAAAAGAAGAGAAATCTTTTAGTTTTTGAGAAATTTATTCAAGTTTTTCCAAAAAATTTCAAATCTTTCAAATTTTGCTCAAAATCAATGGCTTTTAAGTATTTCAGCTTACAACCCGAACTTTAAAATAAAGGAAAGTGTGAACAAAATCGAGTTATTTATGTTTCGGTACACTTGTCCAAAAAACAAGAAGCAAAATCTTCCCTACCTTGAGTTATGATAGAGATTAATTATAGTATATATAGGTATCAAGAAAATCCGCGAGAAATACGAATTTACTGAGTCATATCCCAACGAAGGTGTGAATGGAATCTTAGAATATCGATTCGTGAACCGTGTAATGAAAAGTGAATAGTGAAAAGTGATTGTGAAATTCAAAATATGAAAAGAAATAGTGAACTATGCAGAAAGTACAAGCTATATATGCACAAGTGTCAAAAATTAGAAAACGGAAATTCAAACGTGAAATTTAAACGTAACGTACAAAATAAAACGTAATTATAATACTAAAAATGATCCTACAAATGTCAAACAAGTTTCTAAAAATCTTAAACTATTAAAAAGAATTTAGAGAAAAAGAAAATTATTGTTTTTTACTTTTTATTTATTTTCTATGAATTATTTTCTATTTTTGGAATTAAAAAGTAATTAAAAATAAAGGAAAATGTAAAAATTAATGGGAAAATTATAAAATCTATTCTGAAAAATCTAAAATATTATAAAAGAATTTTCTAAAATATTTTGTATTTTTAAAAGCTGTTTCTGATTTTTTATTGATTTTCTTGTTTATTAAAAAGGATTAAAAAATGATTATTTATGAAGAAAAATTAAGTAAATTATCAAATCAACTCAGAAAAATCTGAAAAATTCATAGAAAATCTAAAATATTATAAAAAGTTTGCAAAAATTTTTTGAAAAGAAAATGATAAGCAGAAGTGCTTATTTAGACAGAAACAGCTTATGGCAAGTTGATGCGTGGGAATTGCACCAGGCTTTACGTCTCGAGTGATCTCGAGAAGCTTACAACCCCCACCAGGCAGTGTACCTGATCGTTGTAGTATAGTATAGTGACAAGTACCGGGGGATTGATCGTTCAACTTGGGAATAGTGTCGCTAGGATTAGAAAACCTAAAAACTAGGTCTAGAGATGAGGGATGTTTCTTTTTGTATTTTTATGTTTTTATGAAAGCAAGTAAAATCTCAGTTTTTTAGAGGAGTGGGCGGAATAAGTTGCTAGTCAACTAACCCAATAACTAAGATACAATCAAAATAAAATACTAAAAATGAAAATAAACTAATTTAACTAGAGGTGTGAGCAATATATGGGAGAATTGTGTTTACTTAGATTTCACTACTCCCTAGATATCTTTTACAGGTTAATTACTTGTTACAGTTGCGTGGATGACGGATTGTATTCCTTAATACCATTCATGGGGTGGCGTACTTACTTCCTCATGAGGCGAAAAATGAACCACTTTTAGGGGGTCATTTAAGCCCGTAATTGAATTTATCTGATCAAATATTGCCCTAAATCGTTCCTTTTGTGATTTTAGGTACTTTGGGAGTGAAATCTGGAAAAGGAAGCAATTCGGACATTTTTGGAGCATAAAAGTGAAGAAAACGCCAAAGACTTAATTTTCCAAGTTGGGAACAGTGTGTGACGGCGTCAAGAGCATTATCCTGACGGCGTCAAGAGTAAATTTCATGACGGCCCAGTATAGAAATGAAGGCGTCACAAGGAAGAGCGTCAAGAGTTAAATGTGTGACGGCCTGGAAAAGTATATAACGTGACGGCGTCAGATGTAGATCAAGGCAGTCCGAGGATTCTGTGGAAAACTAGAAGGGGGGTTGAATAGTTTTAGCGTTTTAAAATCTTTTTAACTTGTTTAGTTAGCTTTGAAACTTTCCGTTTGATCAAAGATATATGCACCAACACAATATATATAACATGCAAGTAAAGGAAAGAAACGATCAAACCACAACACGAGTATTTATCGTGGTTCGGCTACAAGGACTCTTTTTCCTTGCCCTACGTCCACGCCCCGAGTATCCAACTCGAGAGTTTCTTTCACTAGTCAACAAGCTCCTTTCACCGGCGGAGAAAACCTTACACGAAGCTTATACTTTTACCGACACAAAGCTAAATGTCGAGTTCTTTTACAAGGGCACAACCACTTCCGTTTAGTTCTTTTACTAGGGTACAACAACTCCCAACACTCTTTGTATTTTGAGGACTAAAATACTAACCACTCACTTCAGAATATACACAAACAAATGACGCATAAACAACACGAGTTTACACAATACTAAGCTACCAAGTTTTGCAACGTTGTGTTGGAAACTTGTAACTTTAGACGACCTTGTGAGCTTCTTTGCTACAAAAGGAAACATTTACAATGTTAAGAGGTTAGAAGAGAAGGATCAGTGTGTGTGTAAAATATGTGCTCAAGAGGTTAGCCAAAAATCAAGTTATGGCTTGGTATTTATAGCACAACAAACTGTGTGCTCGGCGGATCAAGCGGAACCCTCAAATGGGTTCCGCCCGTGTACCCCCAGGGTACCGCCGGGTCTGCAGTAGGTTTTTGCAATTACTCTTCAAACCAAACAAGGTCTTGTCTCATAACTTCTATCAACCAAACAATGTCACATCACTTAAAGTAAGTCAAACATGATACTTGCAAGCAACATGAAAGCAAGTCAAACACATAACTTGCCATAAATACATAATGACAAAACTTGCCATAAATGTGATGTGACTATTTCTAATTTAAGAAATAAACTTGTGTTATGTTTTATGAAATGTAAAATGTAGCAAAAGTCTTGTTTATGCAAGTCTTAAAAAACTAAGAATATGTTTTGCTTAAAACTAAAGTTTACATTTTGTCGCTAACAAAACTTAGCGAAGATCGTAAAATATAAATAACGTTTTTAGGCGATATTTGTATTAACAATCTCCCCCTTTTTGTTGATGACAAAACATAAACTTTGTTTTTAAGTAACACACAAAATCTTGGTTTTTAAGACTTAAAAAAAATTATATTAACCTTGTTTTACTTAAGAGATGAAAAGCACATCAAGTATTGAAGGTATAATATATTTCTCCCCTTTTTTGTCGAAACAAAAAGTAGAGTAGCGAAGCGGAATAATCGCCATGCTCCCCCTTGGTCGATACTCCCCCTAAATGGAGTACCAATATGGGAAAATCTTGGGTGGAGGATGGATTTGGTATTGATTCAAGCAAGGTGGTTTAAAATTCCATTGCTTGATGAAGGTGGTTTTCAACCATGCTTTGTATTTCCTCATAAGAAGGAAAGAAAGACTCATAGGTTTGGGGTTGAGAAGGTGGTGGAGTTGGGTGATCATGATGTTCAAAATTTGGTTCTCCATAAAGAGGACCATGGATTTCACGGTAGATTGGGTGAAATAACAACGGTTTGGGTGGTTGGTACACTTGTTGTGGTGGTTGGTTAAGTTCAAGATCATCATCAAGATCAAGAATTGACCTGGGTGATTGGTTTGCAAAAGGTGGTGGTTGATTATGTCTTGGTGGAAGATCATTTAAATCTTGGACATATGGGTGTGGTGATGTTGGAGGAGACCCAAAAATTTCCATAGGTTCAATTTTTGGTAATGGTGATGGTGATGAAGTCTTTGATGGTTGAGTTGGAGCACTTGGTGGAGTTGGGTCAATAGGTGATTTAGTAGGTGGTGGAGTGTGCTCATTTGGTTGTTTGGGTGATGGAGATGGAGATGCAAGATTCAAAAAGTGTTCATTTTTGATGGGTGATGTGAATTCATCCGAGGATGAGGAGCTAAGGTTGATGGATTGATTTGACCATAGTGGTTTGACACTTATCCGAGCGGTTATACGGATGGGTCGTGATGGTTGAGAGGTGTTTGTTGACTTGGTCATTGTTTAAAATGGTTTAAAGTTTCAGAATTTGTGATGAAGAAGGTGTGGTTTGAGAGTGTTTAGGATGGTTTAATTTATAGTGATGAAGATTTGTGGGAAGGAGTGTTTGGATTTGATGTTAATCCATACAAAAATGGTGGTTCCTAATGATTTGGAAAACTTAATTGTGGGTTGTCATGTCATGGAAGTCAATCCAATGAAAATGGTGAAGTGAGAAGACAAGTTTTTGCACTAAATGCATAGTGGTTTTGGTAGATTTTGGTTGTATAAATCTCAGGGATTTCAAGGATCCCTTAGAAGGGTTCCTTCCTTTATGTTTGAGGGGTCCTTGAGGTTGTTATGGTTAAATTTGAATTTTGGCGGGAATTGGTTTTGGTTAAGTTCATGGAAGAAGGAGTATCCTATTATGCTAAACACATTGCAAGTAATGGGTTTCTACCTAAAAGGATTGGATTTTGTTGTTTCAATGTTGAATTGGCGAAAAAGAAAATAAAAATTCTGCAGTCAACTGGCGGCACCCTGGAAATACACAGGCGGAACCCAAATTAGGGTGCCGCCTGGTCCGTTGGGCCAAACCTGGGTTACCCAGATTTTACACTGGCGGAACCCAAATTTGGGATCCGCCGGATCTGCCAGGCCTGAAAAACTTCACAGTCCGCTTTTTTGACCCGCGAAACGATATTCAAAATTTTCGAAAAGTCCTAAAACCAAAAATATAATTCATATCTGGTTAGGAAATGCAAAAATTAGACATGTAGACACTCATATCATAAGACTTTGACCGGGGGCTAGCGAAATTCACTAAACTTAGTGAAAATTTGATAATCATGAAAATTTGACAACTTGCCAAAAGTTGTCTTCCTGCAACATTGTTAGTTAAAACATGTTCCATAGTGTATCAAACATTGTACTAACACACAAATACATCACAAATATTGTTTAAACTACCAAATTGTTCCAAAAGCACCTTGTGCCAAACACTCCTAACACACCCGCACTCATTGACGGTCCATTTTCTTCTTCATCTTCCCGAGGAATCTCCCGATGTTTTTGAACATCCCCTTTGTTTGCTTGAACTCCTCCGACTCATTTGGAATATCCGGAAGTTGGGAAAGGTATTCTAGAGGTGGGAGCCTAGAGTTTGGCAAATTGTCATCTTCACTCATTGAGGAAGATGAGGAGGAGGTAGGGGGACGAGGACGTTTTCCTTGGGCTCTATACATTCTCTTATCATTTAGAGGGACAAATGTATGTGGAATGAGAGAGTAGTCAAGTTGAAGACGGTTAGGAGTTGGAGGAATGGGTGCAATGAACCTAAAGAGACGGGTCAAGAACATTCCATATGGCATAGCCGTTGTGCCATGAATGGGAATGTCGGCCATTCTCTTGGCCATGTAGTAAGCAAGATTGAAAGGTTGCCTAGTGGACAAAGAGTAGAGCATGTAGCATAGGCAAAGGTTGATATGGTCTCGGTTTCCTATGGTGCTTTTAACATTGGCTCTAAGGACTTCCTCCCATTTCTTGAATTGGGGCAAGAGTTCATTAAGTTCCATTCCATATGGATCTTTATCAACCTCATTACCCATTCGGGTTCTCCTAGTAGTGGTTTTTCTAACAAAGAGGTGGTTACGGAGTACATCTTTTGACACAAGTGGGGTATCATAAGGATGGTAACGGTCATCTAGGGTGTCAAGGGTTGAGAGGGAGTGCAAATCGGAGTAGATACAAGTACCTTGGTTTGGAATTCCTAGGATTTGAGCAAACTCCTCAAGAGTGAAGGAGTATTGATTGCCACTAACCCTAAAGTTGACGGATAAATAATCATAATCACCTGTGGATAGAGTGACGGATGCATAGAACTCAAGAATGAATCTAGGACAAATAGGCTCGTCTAAAGTCAAAAGACACTCAAAGTTGATTGTGGCAAATTCGGCATAAAGGTTTGTGCCTTCTAGGAAAGACGGGTCAATGGTTCTACCTTCATGGACATATCGTTTTTCTAGGGCTTTGAAAATGTTGACTTGGTTTGGGGTAAGACCTTTGGTTTTATGGTGTTTTGGGAGGTACTTAATTGTGTCCTTATGGTCGTAATGGGTTAGAGGAGGCATGATGATACCTAGAACAACAAAAATTTCACATTTTAGTTTAAGTAAACTACTATTTTAATGTGGATGTTCTAGTGTGTGCCTATATGAAAACAATGTGGAGGTGCGGTTATCTTGACTCATTTTGATGCATCAAAAATGTTTTATAATGCAAGTTTTGTTATAAAAACAAAAGATAATCCAAACACTCCTAGGTCAATGTAGCTTCGTTTGAATGTACCCGAAAATACACATTGGTTATGTATTCCCTTTAGCATTCAAGAGACATTATGCAAGTGATGTTTTGAACATAACATTTTGATTTTGTATTCTCAATGTGAGATGAAAAAGTATTTGTCCTACTTGTGAGAAATTTTTGCAAGAATTTGACATGGGGTGGTTTAGCAAACATGTTTACACTAAGTAAGAATGCAATTCCTAACTATGGGGAACATGATTAGTTTTGTTAAACACCTAATTTTATGCATGAATTTTCCAAGTTTAATGCATAACCCAAAGTTTTTGTTTTTGTGCAAAAATAGAATTCCTAGACTCAGATCAGGATTGTAATCAAGTTAGAATACTTACAATGATGATGGATTTGCAATGTAAATGAATGAAATACCAAAATTTCGTGGGTATGGTTGAGAGGAATGGTGAATAGTAACAGTTTTGGAAGTGGTGGTGTGAAATAATGGGTGTTTGGTTTAATATAAACTAATGGATTGATTCTGCAGGTCGACGGATACGACGGATCCCAAATTTGGGTTCCGTCCGTTATGACTCAGGGTTCCGCCGACCCTGCTGAGAAAAATTGTTATGGATTTGTTTTGATTTTTGTGATTTTTGTCTAATGTCCAGAACTACAATGTAGGTTCCATGAGTCCTAAGCCTAGCCTAAGAAGGTTAAAAGGTTCACGTTTAAGAGGTTTGGTGAGGATGTCGGCTATGTTGTCTTCGGAAGAAACTTTCTCAATTGAGATATTTCCTTTTTGAACGTTGTCACGAAGGAAATGATGACGGATTTCAATATGTTTGGTACGAGCATGTTGAACCGGGTTTTTGCTGAGATCAATGGCACCTTTGTTGTCACAAAGAATTTTGATGTCGTTGAGTTGAATTCCGTAGTCGACAAGAGCTTGCTTCATCCAAAGAGCTTGTTGACATGCCTTTCCGGCCGAAACGTACTCGGCTTCCGTTGTTGAGATAGCAAGAGCCGTTTGCTTCTTAGAGAACCATGAGGTGAGACAATGTCCAACAAAAGTACAAATACCACTTGTGCTTTTTCTATCGACATAGTCACCGGCATGATCCGAGTCGGCATACACTATGGTGTCTATTCCCGTTCCTTTGGGATACCATAAACCTAAATGTGTAGTGCCTTTAATATACCTAAAAATCCTTTTAACGGCTTCGAGATGGGTAGTTTTAGGATCTTCTTGAAAACGAGCACATAGACAAACACTAAACATAATGTCGGGTCTATTAGCCGTTAGGTAAAGTAGACTACCAATCATACCTCTATATTTAGTGCTATCTACGAATTCACTTTCCTCATCCTTGGTGAGTTTAGTTTCCGTGGACATGGGAGTTTTGATAGGTTTCGAATCTTCTAGTCCAAATTTCTTAAGCATGTCCTTAATATATTTAGATTGGTTAAAGAAGATACCATCTTCTAGTTGTTTGATTTGGAGTCCTAGGAAAAAGTTGAGTTCTCCCATCATACTCATTTCAAACTCGTCATGCATGATTTTTGAGAAATCCACACATAATTCTTGACAAGTTGATCCGAATATAATGTCATCAACATAGATTTGGACTATGATAATATGTGAATCTTTCTTCTTAGTGAAGAGAGTATTATCAACTAAGCCCATGGTGTACTTATGGTCAACTAGGAAGGTTTTAAGTCGATCATACCATGCTTTTGGAGCTTGCTTGAGTCCGTAAAGAGCCTTTTTAAGTTTGTAAACATAATTAGGTTTTTCAAAATCGATGAAGCTCGGTGGTTGAGCAACATACACTTCTTCATTAATGACTCCGTTTAGAAATGCACTTTTGACATCCATTTGAAAGAGTTTAAAATTATGTGCATACGCATAAGCAAGTAAGATTCTAATTGACTCGAGCCTAGCTACCGGAGCATAAGTTTCATCGTAGTCGATGCCTTCTTGTTGATTATATCCTTGTGCTACTAGCCTAGCTTTGTTTCTAGACACAATTCCATTTTCATCCATTTTATTACGAAATACCCATTTCGTTCCAATTATTGTTTGACTCTTTGGTTGAGAAACTAATGTCCATACATCATTCCTAACAAATTGGTTTAATTCTTCTTGCATTGCAATTACCCAAGATTCATCCTTAATGGCTTCATTAATATTTTTAGGTTCAATGGTTGACACAAAACAAAAATAATTACTTTCATTTTGGACTTTTGATCTTAGTGTTCTTTCATTAATGTTGCCTATGATGCTATCTAATGGATGACTTTTAGATTCTTTTACATTTACAAGTTCTTTGTTTAATAGTTCATCTTCCTTGTCATTATCTAAGATTTCTTGACTTTCAATTGCTTGGCTTTCAACTAAGTCATCATCTACCAAAGGTGATGTCTTAGAGGGAGGTGGACTTTCGTCAAATGTTACGTTTAACGATTCCTCGACTCTTAAGGTTTCTTTGTTTAAAACAATATAAGCTTTACTACTTTGTGAATATCCAAGAAATACACCTTCATAAGACTTTGGGTCAAATTTGGTGAGATAATCCTTGGTGTTAAGAATGAAACATTTACTACCAAACACTCTAAAGTATACTAATGTAGGCTTTTTACCTTTGTAAAGTTCATAAGGAGTTTTATTCAAAAATGGTCTAATTAGGACTCGATTTAGAATGTAAGTTGATGTGTCTACGGCATTACACCAAAACTTTTGTGGAATATTTTGTTCATTAAGCATTGTTCTATTCATCTCTTGTAATGTCCAATTTTTACGTTCTACTACACCATTAGATTGAGGAGTACGTGGAGCCGAAAAGTTATGAGTAATTCCATTATTATCACAAAATTTTCCAAATTGAAATTCATTATCAAATTCACGACCGTGATCCGTTCTAATAGACACAATATTAGATCCTGCTTGATTTTGAATTTTCTTACTTAGAATCTCAAATTTATCAAAAGCTTCATTTTTACTTTTCAAAAATTTTGTCCAAGTATAACGTGAGTAATCATCTACTATGACCAAAGTGTAGAAGTTACCTCCATAACTTTGTATAGCGGATGGACCAAATAAATCCATATGTAAAATTTCTAGACACCTAGATGTAGAAACCAAGTTTTTAGCCTTATGGCTACTATGGACTTGTTTACCGACTTTGCAAGCGTCACAAAAGTGTTGGTCATATTTCAACTTGGGTAGGTTTCGAACTAAGTCTTTGGAGGAGAGGTTTTGGATAAGTCTCATGTTAGCATGTCCTAAACGTCTATGCCATAAAGTTGAAGATTCATCTAATGAGGTAAGACAAAGTTTGTCTCTAGATGTAGAATCCAACTTCATGACGTATACGTTGTTCTTAAGGACACCTTTGGCTTTGGTTATACCATCTTTAAGTATTTTACTACCGTTCTCACTAAAAAGAACATTATACTTATTACGACAAAGTTGACTAATACTAAGGAGATTAAATCCTAAGTTATCAACATGAGCAACATCATCTATAGAAAGGGAGTCATGAGAGATTGTACCTTTTCCGATGATTTTGCTCCTAGCATTACTACCAAACGTAACATTACCTCCATTACATTTGGGATATGTAGAGAAGAGGCTTTTATTACCCGTCATGTACCTTGAACAACCGCTATCTTTGATCCATTCATCCGGATCCAAACAAACTTTGAGGCACACCTATTTTATGAAAAACACTCAAACATTTGGTCCCCAATTTCTCATGGGTCCATTTTGGTTAAACATACCATTAATTTGTCCCAAATATGAAAATAGAGCATAAGGGTTCCATGGCATGTAATTTGAGGTTTGGTAATGTCCAGGAGTGTTTTGGTTCCAAACATGTTGGTAGTTTGGTCGAGCATTGAAGTTGCTCTTTGGAAAGGGGCGTTTGGGAATTGGAGTCTTAGGTCTTGGTTGAGTAGTCTTAGCTCTAAATTCATTTTTACTAAGTCCTACTCCAGTTTTAAAGGCAGGTTTGGTTCCATTTTTATATGTAACTTTAACAAATTTAGAACGATCCGATGTGGATGGAGTTACTGCTGCAGCAGACCTGGCGGAACCCTCGGGGCCAACGGGCGGAACCCTATTTTGGGTTCCGTCTGGTCCGCGGGCTGCTGTAGCAGTTTTGTTTGTTTCATGTGTGTTCGTTTCTTGTTTCGTTTGACCCTTAATGATTTCTACTTTCCTGAAACCTAGACCTGTTTTATCAAAAGGTGACTTTTGGAGTTTCATAATTTCATCCGCACATGAAATGCTCTTATCGAACTTTTTGAACTTTGTGGTTTGTTTGATTAGATCATTTTGAGTTATTTTAAGTTTTTCAATTTCAAGTTTAAGTTCCTCACATGATTTGCATGAGGTGTCAATACCTTTACTCTTTTCTAATCTCTTAGCTTTTTCGTTTAACTCATAAACTTCATTTTCTAAAAACTCCTTTTTAGTTTTCAAAAATTTATTTTTGTTTATGATTTTTAAGCTTAGCTCACAAAGTTTGTTATATTCATTTTGTAAAGTGTCATCATCAATAGAGGAGTAAGATGAGTCGGAGAGTACCTCATTTGAGTTGTGAGCCATGAGAGCAATATCATCGTTCTTTGGCTCATCATCATCTCCTTCATAGTCACTCCAAGCACCACCCACAAAAGCTTGTTGAGGCTTGCTCTTGGGTGGTTTTGGACATTCTCCTACAAGATGACTTGTGTCTCCACACCTATAACATTTTCGTTCAACTCTTCCTTTTCGATCATCACGATCTTTCCGGAGGGTTTTCTTGTCATCTTTAGGTTGTCTTACAAACTTCCCTCGCCTACGAAAGAACTTCTTGAAGTCTCTCACGGCCATAGCATATTCCTCATCATCACTATCCGAAGTAGATTCTTCATCATCACTTGATTGGACTCTAGCTTTCAAGGCAATGGACTTAACTTTTTATTTCTTGCCTCTAACTAGTTCCGAATCTTTTTCTATTACCATTTCATGAACTTTGAGGTTTCCAATAAGCTCATCAAGTGACATGCTAGAAAGATCTTTGGATTCTTCAATTGCCGTCACTTTTGCTCTCCACTTCGGATGGAGTGCTCTAAGAAATTTCTTGACAAAGTTCTTACTACAAAAAGATTCATCAAGTGCTTTAAGTGAAGTAATAATAGTGTTAAACCTAGCAAAAGCATTATCAATAATCTCATCTTCGGTAATAACAAATTGTTCATATTGTTGAACAAGAAGATCAATTTTGTTATCTTTAACTTGTGAATTTCCTTGATGAGTGACAATTAAAGATTGCCAAATATCTTTGGCGGTTTTACACAAAAAGACTCTTTCATATTCTTTCTTAGGCAAAGCGTTGTAAAGCATTATTTTAGCTTCATTATTTTTACCTATTAATTTCTTTTGATCATCATCTTTAATGTTAGTAACTACGTTATCACCATCAATAATTATATACCATAAATCTGTATCTTTAGATTTCACGTAAGTTTCAAAACGGTTTTTCCAATAGATAAAACCATTTGCTTCAAAGACTGGTGGTCTTTGCATAGATTGCCCTTCTTTGTAATTTTCAAAATCCATGGATCGTTTCAAGTTTTAGAACACAATATATTTTAAAAGCTTGAGTAACGTAGCTCTTGATGCCAATTGTGGAAAATTAGAAGGGGGGTTGAATAGTTTTAGCGTTTTAAAATCTTTTTAACTTGTTTAGTTAGCTTTGAAACTTTCCGTTTGATCAAAGATATATGCACCAACACAATATATATAACATGCAAGTAAAGGAAAGAAACGATCAAACCACAACACGAGTATTTATCGTGGTTCGGCTACAAGGACTCTTTTTCCTTGCCCTACGTCCACGCCCCGAGTATCCAACTCGAGAGTTTCTTTCACTAGTCAACAAGCTCCTTTCACCCGCGGAGAAAACCTTACACGTCGCTTATACTTTTACCGACACAAAGCTAAATGTCGAGTTCTTTTACAAGGGCACAACCACTTCCGTTTAGTTCTTTTACTAGGGTACAACAACTCCCAACACTCTTTGTATTTTGAGGACTAAAATACTAACCACTCACTTCAGAATATACACAAACAAATGACGCGTAAACAACACGAGTTTACACAATACTAAGCTACCAAGTCTTGCAACGTTGTGTTGGAAACTTGTAACTTTAGACGACCTTGTGAGCTTCTTTGCAACAAAAGGAAACTTGACATTTACAATGTTAAGAGGTTAGAAGAGAAGGATCAGTGTGTGTGTAAAATATGTGCTCAAGAGGTTAGCCAAAAATCAAGTTATGGCTTGGTATTTATAGCACAACAAACTGTGTGCTCGGCGGATCAGGCGGAACCCATTACCCCCAGGGTACCGCCGGGTCTGCAGTAGGTTTTTGCAATTACTCTTCAAACCAAACAAGGTCTTGTCTCATAACTTCTATCAACCAAACAATGTCACATCACTTAAAGTAAGTCAAACATGATACTTGCAAGCAACATGAAAGCAAGTCAAACACATAACTTGCCATAAATACATAATGACAAAACTTGCCATAAATGTGATGTGACTATTTCTAATTTAAGAAATAAACTTGTGTTATGTTTTATGAAATGTAAAATGTAGCAAAAGTCTTGTTTATGCAAGTCTTAAAAAACTAAGAATATGTTTTGCTTAAAACTAAAGTTTACATTTTGTCGCTAACAAAACTTAGCGAAGATCGTAAAATATAAATAACGTTTTTAGGCGATATTTGTATTAACAGATTCTTTTGGCGGCGAGATGACAGCGTCACAATGTTGTTCTTGACGCCGTCAGCCTCAATTTTCTGTATATAGTTTTCTAATTTTCATTCATTAAAAAAGAGAGAAGTTTGGAGAAACCCTAAGGCCGAACCATATACGAATTTTACAGGTTTTTCAAGGGTTTTCAGCCCTTGAATGCTTGCATGTGCTATTGAGATAAGTGTTCTTTTAATTCAATCAATATGTCTATGTGTTGGTTGTCTATATCTTGTGCTTGTCTTGATTCCACCATGCTAGGCTAGATCTATCTTGTGTTTGCTTAGATCTAATGAAACCTAGATGTTGATTATGTGTTGATTACTTGTTTATGGTTGTATTGGATGAATGATTTCAATGTTAGGCTTAAGAAAACTGGCAGATCTCCAAATGGTAAGCTTCTCGAGATCCCTCGAGAGGTAAAGGCTGGTGCAATCCCTACGCATCAAGTTTTTGGCGCCGTTGCCGGGGAATAGTTATTGTTTAGGTTGAATTTGATTTTTATTAGGTCTACTCATTAGATTCCTATCAAGTGAGATTTTTTCTTTTTACTTTGTAGCTTTCTCGTAGTCTATCTTTTCTTTGTGATTTTGTATGTAATTTGCTTCAAATGGACACTTCACTTAGACTTCTAAGATTGCAATATATGGTTGAGTGGCTAGAATACCAAGAAGTGCAAAATACCTCATTTAGAGACACCTATGAATCATATGGGCCTTCACCTAGGATAGATTCTTATGAACAACCTCCATGTTTAGGATCTCGTTTTAGTGAGGCTAATAGAAAAAGCGACCTAATTTGCCAAGAAATTATGGATAGAGCCGTATCAATAAACCATAAGTTAGATGAAGCACTAGGTTTGTTATTATCACTACCTAAGGATATAGGTGATCGTGACACATGGAATGATGAGGTAAGTAACATAAGCCCACAAAATACTCAACCATCATTTGAGGCACACACACCGCCCGTGACTTACCCGGAGGAAGTAGAAGAAACTTTAGGAATTCCGATGGAGGTAGAACCCTTGGACCAGGCACCACTTGAGGATATAGGTTTGAATACTTGTAGTGATAACCTTACTCCTAGTTCTAGGGAATTTCCTAGTGTTGATGAACCGGAACCTCAATCTTTACACACCTTTCCATCCTTAGATATATTTCTAGGAGACAAAAGAGGAACCGACCCACCCATCGACCAATATTATCCGGGTAGTTTTAGGATGAAAGAAGCCATTCACTCACCCCCTTCACCTCACGTGGCATATTCACACCCTAAGGGTGTGTATCGCTACTTTCACCCACACTTAATCCTAAGTGTAGGGAGAACCTCCCCTATTTCCGTTAAATAAGGGTAGAGTCAGGCTCGTGACTCGAACAAAAACAAGCGCTTCTTGGGAGGCAACCCATGTTTTGTGTGTTTTTATTTGTTTGTTTGTTTGATTTTATTTGTTTCCGTATGCATGTTTTATTTTTATTGTTTGTGGCTCATGTTTCAAAGTAAATTGTGAAAATGCTTTATTTTGTTTTTAACTTCGTCTTAATTGCACATAAAGGTATTTTGCAAAAGATAAGTGTAAGGGAGATCCAAACTTGTTTATAAGAACGAAATTGAGCATGAACCACAACAATATTAAATGACATGCGTATTAGTACTTGTTAGAGTCAAATGCTTGTATCGAGTCATAATGATGTTTTGCAGGATTTTCCAGGAAGTGGGACAAAAGTTTTCCCAGAAATTTTCTGGAAACTTAACATAAAGATCTCTGCAGGTCACTTCTGACGGCGTCATGAGTTTACTCTTGACGGCGTCATGTGTAAAATTCTGGAAATTTTGCTAGTTTTGTTTATACCGGAGTCTTAAAGTTTTTGTTAATTCTTTAGTTTTATAAACTCCAGGAAATCTGCAAACATTCATTCCACAAGCATTATATCATTAATTGTTTTGTTTCTATTCCTAAGTCTGGAATTACATCTAGTTGTGAGTTTTCTTTGTTCGGATTGATGCTTTGGGTTTTTGTGTTGTTTTCTCAGTTTTAACAGGTTATGTTTGACAAGAAGATGATTTATATTCTGGAAGGGAAGCTTTGATTGTTCATTTTCTTGGAGGAAGATCTAACCTGGCCACCTTATTATCCATACCGAGCGAATCAGGGGAGTATTTGATTTCAGTCTTTTTACTTAATTCACTTTTACATTCTTTACTTGAACATTGGGGACAATGTTCATCCTAAGTGTAAGGGGAGGGTAAAATGATGATACCTTACAAATACACTTTCGCTTGAGTTTGTTTGTTTGACGGTAGATGTATAATAAAACTATGAGAAATACTTGTTAGTGCAATTTTAGCGCCAAATTTAAATTTTTTTACAACATTTAGGAGTGAAACTTTAGCCATAGAAAGCGTCTCATAGATAGGAGATTGTATGACTAGCACATAACCGTATCAATCAGAAAAATTTTCCACCCAAATATGTGAGGTTCGCCTTTAGATTTGATAAGAAAAGCATTTACTATTAGTGCTTATGAATGTACCGGTAGCATTTAGATTCTAGAACTTGCGTTAGTGATGCATCCCGAGACCGCTAGTGAGACTACATTCGTGTAGTAGGATTTACTAAATGATAAGAGGCATTAGGATCACCCTTGTGTTAAACCCGTATCATAATTACTTGACCATTTAAGTTATATTACTTGACTAGTTAAGTCAACTAATTTTTCCCACACCCTTAGCGTTGTACTCATTTTTAGTACACGAAACCCCTAGTACACCCCTCCGAGCCTATCTTTTCATTTCTAAATTTAAGCATTTTACTTAAAGGAAGAATTTGTTACACCCCACTTAAATGTACAACCAAATCGCCATAGCCTTCCGTGTATGCGCTCATTTTTAGTGCATTATTGTTATTTGTTAAACCCTAAGTTAACTATCTAATTGATTACATGGTTGCTAAGTCGAGTCATATCCTTGTACATATTGTTTTGGGATGATTGGGACTCATGGGTAAAGTACTTATTTTATGGAGTAATGGGGAAGAACATCTTATTATTACCCCCATATGTACGTTAATCTTAAAAGTACTCCAAGTGTTTTGATTTTCTTAATTCGAGTCATTAGATTAGTTCATTGTAAAGTATGTAAAAATTCAAGTGTAAGGGGAATTTACATTCCCTATGATGTATTATTTTGGATGGTAGGGTAAGAGTGTATGGAAATAAAAAATCGAAAAAAAAACAAGAAAAAGAAAAAAAAAATAGAAAAAGAAAAGAGAAAAAAAACATACGGACTACCATCCCGTTTCATTCTATGTTTATTTTATGTTTTTGTTATTTTTCATTTATTAGCTTAAGTCGAGTTTAGTCTTGGCTTAGCAACGCCATATTGTACATGTAATTAACCAAGATTGTTAACTCGCCACTAGTAAAGACTGCCTATATCCAACAAAACCGTGTATTTCATATCCCTACACCTAACGTTACAACCCTTTAAAAGACCTCTTTGATAGTTTATCCTAGGTGCTTACGCCATGTGGTGGAGGTTTGATCATTTCCTAAGCCTATGGTAATCTATTTTGCTATGACAGGTAGTGAGAGATATTTTCCATTTCCATAATGTGATATATAGTTTATTACACCCGAGAGATGTGAGTATCTAAACACTATTTGTGAGGTGCTAGTATATGACCTCCGTGCTTGTCTTTGGTATTTAGTGGAACGATTATTTCTTTTAATTCCTTTTATATTAGTGTTAAATGACCCCTAACTTGTATTTTGATTAGAATAAAAGCGCATTTGCTTGAGGACAAGCAAATCTCAAGTGTAAGGGTATATGATGTGGCAAAAAATGAACCACTTTTAAGGGGTCATTTAAGCCCAGAATTGAATTTATTTGATTAAATATTGCCCTAAATCGTTCCTTTTGTGATTTTAGGTACTTTGGGAGTGAAATCTGGAAAAAGAAGCAATTCGGACGTTTTTGGAGCATAAAAGTGAAGAAAACGCCAAAGACTTAATTTTCCAAGCTGGGAACAGTGTGTGACGACATCAAGAGCATTATCCTGACGGCGTCAAGAGTAAATTTCATGACGGCCCAGTACAGAAATGAAGGCGTCACAAGGAAGAGCGTCACAAGGAGCCAAAGATCTATGCCATGATGAGGGACTTTTTGGAGTAAGTCTTTGAAACGAGTCCATGCTTCATATAGAGTTTCACCTTGACGTTGTTGGAACATCAAGATATCATTTCTAAGCTTGGTATTTCTCCCCGGTGGGAAAAATTGAGCAAGGAAACGAGTGGTGAGATCATCCCATGATGTGATGGATCCCGCGGGTAAACGCTCACGCCATGGACTAGCTTGATCACGTAGAGAGAATTGGAATAGGCGTAATCGGGTTGACTCTCTAGTTGTAGCATCAAGGTCTATAGAATCTACGATTTTAAGGAAGTCCTTGAGATATTGATTTGGATCTTCGGAACGAAGTCCATGGAATGCACATCCGCTTTGCACCAACTGGATGGCGTCGGATCGCAAGGGAGACACATTGGCTCCTTGGGTGAGCTCAATGGTGTTTCAATAGCCTTGGTGGCTATGTCGGGAATACTCTCCTAGGGTTCGGGGGTTGGTTAGCTAGTGGTGGGTTTTGTGGGTGGTCTTGTTGCGGTGGGTTGATGGATTCAAAGATGTTACCACCTTCCATAATGTCGGATGGTAAAGAGTTACGAACAAAAACACGAAGAAATGAGATAGACTAAAGAAAACATAAAAAAATAAAAATAAAACCTTACTAGAAAGGAATCTAGCAAGTAGACCTAATAAAAAGAAATTCTAGGTACTTTGGGAGAGAAATATTGACCTTACTAGAAAGGAATCTAGGTACTTAGGGGGTCATTTAAGCCCGGAATTGAATTTATTTGATCAAATATTGCCCTAAATCGTTCCTTTTGTGATTTTAGGTACTTTGGGAGAGAAATCTGGAAAAGGAAGCAATTCGGACGTTTTTGGAGCATAAAAGTGAAGAAAACGCCAAAGTCTTAATTTTCCTTGCTGGGAACAGTAGGTGACGACGTCAAGAAGAAAATCCTGACGGTGTCAAGAGTAATTTTCATGACGGCCCAATACAGAATTGAAGGCGTCATAAGGAACAGCGTCAAGAGTAAAATACATGACTGCCTGGAAAATGTTATAACGTGACGGCGTCAAAAGTAGATCAAGGCAGTCCGAGAAGTATTTTGGCGGCGAGATGATGGCGTCACCAATTTTGTCTTGACGCCGTCAGCCTCAATTTCCTATATATAGTTTTCTAATTTTCATTCATAAAAAAAGAGAAGTTTTGGAGAAACCCTAAGGCCGAACTTAGTACGAATTTTACAGGTTTTTCAAGGGTTCTCTGCCCTTGAACCCTTTCATGTGTAATTGAGATAAGTATTCTTTTAATTCAATCAATATGTCTATGTGTTGGTTGTCTATATCTTGTTCTTGTCTTAATTCCATCATGCTAGGCTAGATCTATCTTGTGTTTGCTTAGATCTAATGAAACCTAGATGTTAATTATGTGTTGATTACTTGTTTATGGTTGTATTGGATGAATGATTTCGATGTTAGGCTTAAGAAAACTTGCAGATCTCCAAATGGTAACATGCTTGAACGTCTTAGGAAACATGAACTGACGTGCACTAGGTTTTATTGGTTGTATTTAATGCATGAGTAAATTCTAATGATCCCATGTTAGGAGCTTTTTAGCCGGCTCGACATAGGAGTGAAGTAGGCACTCATAGGATTGGGGAATTAAGTGCGCCACCCCATGAATGGTATTAAGGAATACAATCCGTCATCCACGCAACTATAACAAGTAATTAACGTGTAAAAGATATCTAGGGAATAGTGAAATCTAAGTAAACAAAACTTCTCCACTTATTGCTCACAACTTTAGTTAATTTAGTTTATTTTCATTTCTAGTATTTTATTTTGATTGCATCTTTAGTATTGGGTTAGTTGACTAGCAACTATTTCCGCCCAAATCCTTAAAACCCGAGATTTTTACTTGCTTTCTAAAAAATATAAAAATACAAAAAATAATCATCCTTCACCTTTAGAACTAGTATTTAGGTTTTCTAATCCTAGCGACACTATTCCTAGCTGAACGATCAATCCCCCGGTACTTGTCACTATACTATACTACAACGACCAGGTACACTGCCTGGTGGGGGTTGCAAGCTTCTCAAGATCCCTTGAGAGGTAAAGCCTGGTGCGATTCCCATGTATCAGGAAACGAGAGGATTCTTTTTTAGCAATGGAAAGATGGTACATGTGACTACAATGATTATGAAGATGCTTACTTTGTTGATTGTGGTCTATCAGTGGCCCACTTAAAGGTTGTTGCCATCCATGACATTAGACTTGGATAGGTTGCTTTTCTTTGTTTAGCATTAGGTTGATGTGGCTTAGTTTATGCTTATTTTTGTTTTGGTTTTCTATTTGTATGTAGCTAGTAGATCATTTATGGCCTGTCATGAATGATTTAGTGGTTGTTCAAGCGGTTGCTTGAGGTTAATGTGGTATTTCAGCCACATTCCATTATACTTAACTGTTTTTCGGAGTAATATATTTTACTGGGTGGAGGGCCCTTTACCCAAAAAAAGTTATTATTTTGAAAATTTTGTTCGGTAATATTTACATCGTCAATAGCATCTTCATGGAGCATTTCTGGGCCTCGGTTAACCCCTATTCTACACGTTCTCATAGTCGTTTTGACAGTTGGAACATTGAAAATGAGTTACGGTTCAAAAGTTATGATGATTTGAAATTTTGTGATAAAAAGTGAAATTTCGGCTTCGAAAACGTCAAAGTTCAACTTCACAATCTCGGGTTTTGAATTTCAGTTTTGTACTTGTAAATTCGGCTTCACAATCTCGGGTTGTGAATTTCAGCTTGGCTAAATTCGGCTCTCAATTTCGGTTAGGTCCAATTCGGTGAGGTCAAATTTGGTTTAGATGAATTTCGTATTCCCTTACTCGGCTTGTGAAACTCGGATTCAGTATTCGGCTTCCTAACTCAGCTCCCTAACTCGGTGTGTGACCAAATTCGGTTAGTACAATCTCAGCTTGGAACAAAATAAGGATAATTCGGCTTGGGTGAACTTCGGCCTTATGGCATTTCGGTTTGGTGGTAATCTCGGCTTAGTACACTTTAGTGATACCCTAACTTCGGTGTGAGACCAACTTCGGTTAGGTGTAATCTTGGCTTAATCACCAACTTTGGTTCCTAACCTAATTCGATTCCAACTAATCACTAATTTCGGCTCTCCAAAAGACACCAACTTCGGCTTCAAGAACAATAGAAGTCGAAATTCAGGGTGTGAAAAACACACTTAAACAAGAAAAATGCTCTTAAAACCTCGAATTTTAACCATTTTGACCTATTCTTTTTGCAAACCACTATATTAACTCTATATCTAACTAAAAAACAAAGACTTTGAGAATCAAACAAGTAAAATTGAATTTTGAAGCAAAACTCATGTATGAACTTGTAAACCCATTTTTGACTTAAAAATCCATCAAAAAACGCATTTTTAACCACATGAATTACTCCTAAATCGTTATTTGACAAGTGATATCAATTTTAGGATCCCTAAGTTGATCAACTAACACAAATACTATGGTGACAAGAGGTGGAGATGGCGTGGTGGTGTAGAAGAGAGAAGGAGAGAAAGAAAGGAAGTATTACTTCATTAAACACAAACACATTACACCTTCAAGCACACCTTACAAATGAGACTTTAGGTGGCTTTTATACTTAGTATCATGCCTCATGATTGGCCTTAGAATGGGCTTGTTTGGTGTTGGACATGGTTGTAACACCCCAAAATACCGCAACGGAAGATTGTATCACTCGGGTATTACTTCATAGTACAAAGATTAATTTACAAAAACAAACTCTAAATGAGATGTTTTGAAAATTTACCATTTGATTAATAATATCATAGTTACAAACATGAGGTCCTAAGGTGTTTTTATGACATATCGAATGGTAATGATAAAAGTATAAGTCTTCAAAACATGATATATGACTCTATGCTCCATGCACCCGCTATCGCCTTATTGACCTGAGATAAACATGCTAAAAACTGTCAACAAAAAGGTTGATGAGTTTATAGGTTTATTACAAATAAGATTAAGAGCCTTTAGGATTGAATTCCCATGACAAGTATATGCCAAACTAATCCTGTTACAAAACCTGCCCATACAAAACTTATAACATCTTAGGTTCACATATAAGCTCGTACTCCCCCCGTCTTAAAATTATTGTCCATATTTCCCATTTAGGATGTCTCAAAATAATTTTCCACTTTCCTTATTAAGTAAAAACTAAAGAATCTAGTGAAAAATTAAAGTGCCCCAACTTTTATTAAACTTTTTGCTTTCTCTCTCATGACAATAATTATGAGACGGAGGGAGTATTTAATAAGTGTAACTGTTGAAAGCGTTGTGCGTTGAACATCTGTGCATATGATAACACAAGTACTTAATGTAAAGAGTAACAACAAACTGAACCTCATGACAAGATTACACAAGTTTACACAATACACCGGATTATATTCACCCAAGGTCATGAATCTGGGACATAAGGGCGGGGGCATCTTCCCAAATAGTGCTATCAATACCTCTCCGATAGTTTAGAGTATTGTGTAAGTACGTAAATACAAATCATGTAAACTTAAGCGAGCAATGTATTTCAATAAATGAGAGTAAAGTATTCAATAAAACAAGTAAGTGTAACAAGCATGTATCTCCTCCAAAGAGTTTGTAAATAGTTTGTAGAGTAAAAGTGGGGCCATGAACTCACGGTAATCCGTAAAAGTTTAGAGTACTTGTAAAAGTAAATGAAAATAGTTAAGCATGTGTATAAGTAAAGCAGTAATATGTTTCAATAAATAAATAGAGTGTTTCATCAACCGAGTAAAATGTTTCAGGTAAATGAGTAAAATATGTAAGTAAAACGAACATGTATCTCCCCCAAATAGTTTATAAACTAATTAAACAAGAAAAAGTGGGGCTATGAAACTCATCTCAAACAATGGTAATATGCTACTAGAAAAAGTGCGCGCAAAAGATCGAGGCGCGATACTCTAACCACAAAGAGGATTTAACAAATCTAATACTTAAAAACTGGACTTTAAACACTAATCTCCTTAAATAGGATTTAACAAACATTCCGGTGTGAGTTAAATTCCATGATGTCCCGCTTGCTATGTTCTCGGATGATGGTCTTAGTTTCCTAGCCACATTGATTGGTAATCCGAAAATGTTAGATGCTTATACTAGTCAAATGTGCTTGAAATTATGGGGTCGAAGTAGTTTTGCTAGGTGCTTGATTGAAGTCAAGGTGGATCAGATACTTAGGGAGAGCTTCACTGTTGAGATACCATTACTTGATGGGACGGGTTCTACTTTTTAAAAGATTCGGGTTGAATACGAGTGGAAACCGCCTCGGTGTGATACGTGTAAAATTTTTGGTCATATGCTGCTTGATTTTCCTAAGTCTGTTCCACCTCATACTCAGCCTAAATAGAGTGTTAATGATGGTTTTCAAATGTTCAATAACAAGAATAAGGGTAAGAATGGTGGTCACAATGCTCTGGGTAAACGAGGTTTTACTAAACCTGCTATGGGTCCTAAGTTTAGGTATCAACCTAAATCGCCTCCTTATAAACCCAAGAAGGTGGATACTACAGAGAAGAAGGCCATTGATGTGGCAAGTATGATAGTGACGACTTTGGTATTCCTACCAATGAAGTGACTAAGGATGTGAATTCTGGTATTCCAAAGTAAGCTAAAGAGGACGGGTCTTTAGAGACTGGTAATGCATCACAAGAACCGCTTGTGAGTGATTCAATGGGAACAAAGGAGGTTGGCTCTACTCCTATAGTTGAGAAAATTAGGGAGCTTGAAAAGCTAATTATTGATGGGAAAGCTACTCTTGTGGATGATGATGGTCATTCGATTCAAAAGGTTGATTATCCAGGGTCTACTTCTTCTACTAAGAGGGTTAACACATTCTCTAAGGTAGGAGAGATTTTTGTTTCAGACAGTGATGAAAATGAGGTTGTGAATACGTTTGATGAGTCCATGAACCTATTTGGTGGTGGTCATAATCGTGAAGATGATTATGATGACTATGTGGATCAGGTTTATGATCTTTCAAGGAATTTGGATGCTTTATTTGACACGTATGGTATCAAGCTCCAAGGTCTTCGTAGAAAGTAATTTTGTTTTCATAGGAGTCTAATGGTTTATTTTGAGTAGTGGTTTTTTTCTTATTTAGAGAATTGCAAGTATCTTGTTATGTAAGCTTTTTCGCCTATGTAACGGGCTGAGATATGGGATTGATCTATATCCTTTGTACTTAAACATTTTTTGGAGTAATATATTTACCGGGTGTTGGGAATTATACTAACAGTTACCACGGCTAGTGAAGATATTACAACTGCTGAAGAATGCACTTGCAGTGGAAACACATTACCACTGATAGTACAATCATTACCACTGCTGTTAGGATAATTGTTAGGAAATGTATAATGATAATTATAGAATAGATCTTGTGTATATCTTATTCTATTAGAGTTATACTTATCTTGTAGAAGAGGACTCCTTGTGCTATAAAGGAGGTCCTAGGTTAAAGTTAGATATACATTTTTCTTAGAGCTTCAAGGTGTAACCTTAGTGATACAAAGATCATTCATATTATTTTCTTTAATAATATTGGAGCTTACAGTTTGATATATACATTGTTCTCATTCATCTACAACTGTTTCAATCACAATCTAACTTCTAAGTATTACTAAGTAGATTCCGAATACTTAGTGATACAACTCAAAGTATCAATCTAACAGAGTTCAAGGTGTTCAGATCCATCAAGTGGTATCAGAGCCAAGCTTTGATACTTTAATTTAGAAGACTACAAGTTCACTCAGAAGATTCAATGGAGACAGAAACTAGTCAGTCCAACATTGCTGCAAAGCTTCCAAAGCTTAAGTTGAATGACTTTGAGATGTGGAGGCTTATGATCGAACAATTCTTTATGGTGCAAGATTATACACTATGGGAGATCATTATGTTTGGAAATTCTTTCAAACCAGGTACTACTTCAGAAACAATTGAGGGCAAGGTAGTAACAAAGACCAACACTGGACCAGTCACAAATGATGAAAGACTTTAGATGAAGAATGATGTGAAGGCAAGAGGTTTGCTATTGATGACATTTCCCAGAGATCAAGTCCTTGCTTTTAGCAAGTACAAGACTGCACAAACTTTGTTTGAGGAGATCTGCAATGTTTTTGGTGGTAATGATTCCACCAAGAAAACTCAAAAGACCTTGTTGAAACAGACCTATGAAAACTTTGGTTCAACAAGTAATGAATCCCTTGATGGCATCTTCACAAGGCTACAGAAGATAGTTACTCAACTCATTGTGTTTGGAATTGAGGTGGTAAGAGAAGACCTCAATCTAAAGTTCTTAAGAAGTTTACCCTCTGAGTTTAGTACAAATGTTGCAGTATGGGAAGACAAGCCAGATTTGGAGACTATGAAGCTAAATGATTTGTACAATAACTTTAAAGTTATTGAAAAAAGGTTGAAGAAGGCTGGCAAACTTAGTACAGGATCAGGAAGTGTAGGACTCATATCATCATCTGTTGATGATAGTTCGGATGGAGAAAGTGATAGTGATGATGATGATGCTAACATTGTTTTTTCCACTGGTAGTGGAGGTGTTTCCACTGCTAGTTTAAAAAGACAGATTGCTGGTCTTAGTTATTCCACTTTTTATGCTTTTCTGTCAAGTCAAATGGGTGGTTCAATCCTCACACATGAGGACTTGGATCAAATTGATGAGGATGATATGGAAGAGATGGACATTAAATGGCAGGTTGCATTACTAAATTTAAAGGCAAAGATAGGAAGACTGGAAGGAAGATCACCATTAATGGCAATGAAACTGTAGGTTTTGATAAAAAGAAGGTGGAGTGCTACAACTGTCATAAGAAGGGGCACTTTGCTAGGGAATGCAGAAAACCAAAGAAACCTGATAACAGGTCAACTTGGTATAAGTAGGACAAGAAGAAAGAACCTACAACTGAAGAGCCAAAGGTGCTATTGGCTATTGATGGAGTGAGCTATGATTGGAGCTTTATGGCTGAGGATGAAGAAGATGATTCAAAGTCTGCAATGCTTGCTACTGAGCTTGCACTAATGGCTTTTTCTGACTCTGAGGTACAAATTAATAATGCTTGTTCTAAAACCTGTAAGGCTTTAAATGACTATGAAAAACTTAAAGAACAATATGATGCACAATTGCTAGAGTTAAATCAAACTAATTATAACTTAGCAAATCATAAAAGAGGTCTTCGAGTTTTAGAAAAAACAATTAGAGCAATATAGAGCCAATGAATCTAAGTTCAATGATGATATTGCTGTTTTGAGAAGAGACTTAGACTATAAGATTGAAGTGAATAAGGCTCTTAGGGAAGAGTTAGAGAAAGTTAAGAAGGCTAATGAGAATATACAGATAACTTGTAATACACTAGATCACCAATCCAAGTGTATTGACAAAATTTGGGAGGCCCAAGTAGTGAATAAAGCCAAATCAGGAGTAGGTTACAAAACAGTTCCACCACCCCTAAGAGGTGTTCCATCACCTCCTGGTATTGACTTAACACATACAAGGCTAGATGAATTTCAGGAACCAACCATGACTTGTGGCCCAAAATTTGTTAAAGCTATTGCTTGTGAAAAGGCTAAGATTGAGGTTGATTCATTTGAGAGTGCTAGTGACTCATCTCTTAAAGATGAGAATGTGAATTTTGAGTCTAAAACTAGTGTTCCTGAGAAGGTTTATGTGGATGTTAAAAAGGTTATTCCTGAAGTTGTTAAGATTGAGAGTGAGAAGCCTAGAAACCAATCTAATTCAACTAGGCCCACTACTAGATATGCTAAGATGTACAAATCTAGATCATCAACTCCTAGAGGCAACAAAAGGAGTTGGAATCATGTTAAAACTCAACAATTTGGTAGTGATTTTGTGTTTAACAACAAAGCTTGTCATATATGTGGTAGTTTTGATCATCTTCATTACAATTGCAACTATCACATGGGGAGAAGGGAAGTTTTTAGGAATACCAGGGTGAATGGGTATAATGTTAATAACTTTACTCACCCAAATCCACTTAGAAAGATGATTCCCAGGTCTATTTTGCTTAACTCTGGCATCAAAACTCTTTCAACTACTAAACCAGCAGTTGCCACTGCCAGAAATAAAAACAGAGTTTACCCTAAGTCCCCTGTAAAGAGTGCTAAACCAATTACAACTTTTGTTAAATCTGTACAAACAGGGAAAAAGACCTATTTTGAAAAGAAAGTTTATTATAACACAAGTGGGAACCTAAAATTACAAAACCAGCAGTTGCCACTGCTAAGCCAGCAGTTACCACTTCAAGGACAAAAGTTTCCACTGGTGGTTCTGTGAACAATAAGAGGGTAAATTTGGGAAATGATGTTAAGGCCTCAGCACGTTGGGAATGGAAACCAAAAGGAACTATCACCTCAAACAATCCCAATGGTGTATCAATGACCTTTGACAGATACAATTATATTGATACACGAGGCAGATCCAAGTCATTTGTGGCTTGGGTCCCCAAAAGGAACTAATTCCTTTATTTAATGTGCAGGGACATTCAAAGCCTAAAGAAGATCAAGGATACTGAGACAGTGGATGTTCCAGGCACATGACTGGCAATAAGTCCTATCTCACAAATTTCAAATATTATGATGGACAATTTGTCAGCTTTGGAGGTGGTGTAGGTGGAAAGGTTTCTGGCAAAGGAACTATCAAGGCTGGAAACTTGGACTTTGAGAATGTGTACTATGTGAAAGAACTCAAGTACAACCTTTTCAGTGTGTCACAGATGTGTGACAAGAAGCATAGAGTTCTATTCACAGAAGATGAATGCTATATCTTATCTAAGGATTATAAGCTCCCTGAAGAAAAAGATATTTTACTTAAAATCCCTAGAAAAGGTAATCTGTATAGCATAGACATGAAGAACATAGTGGCTAAAGATGATGTTACTTGCTTGTTGCAAAAGCTACTTTGGATGAATCCATGCTTTGGCACAGAAGACTTGGTCATGTTAACTTCAAGACCATTATCAAAATTGTGAAAGATGGTCTAGTCAGAGGTGTTCCAGAGAAAAGATTTGAGAATGACCAAACATGTGTTGCCTGTCTTAAAGGCAAGCAACATAGAGCTTCTTTCAAGACCAAGGCATACAATTCTATTGATCATCCACTCTATATGCTGCATATGGACTTGTTTGGTCCTACATCAGTGAGCAACATAAATTTGAAGAAGTATTGTCTTATTGTAACTGATGACTTCAGCTGATTTGCATGGGTTTTCTTTTTAAGAACCAAGGATGAAACTCCTGGCATCCTTAAGACTTTCATTACTGAGATTGAAAATCAAATTGAAAAGAAGATCAAGATCATCAGGTGTGACAATGGGACAGAGTTTAAGAACAAAGTTATGGATGATTTCTGCAGAGACAAAGGTATTAAAAGAGAATTTAGTGTTGCAAGAACACCTCAGCAGAATGGTGTTGCTGAGAGAAGAAACAGGACACTTATTGAGGCTGCTAGGACCATGTTAGTTGATTCCAAGCTACCAGTGACTTTTTGGGCTGAGGTAGTTAACACTGCTTGTTACATTCAGAACAGGGTTTTAGTGGTTAAAATAAATAACAAGACTCCTTATGAGCTATTCAGAGGAAGACCCCCTACTTTGGAATTTATGAGGCCATTTGGATGTCATGTTACTATTCTCAATACCATTGATCATCTGGGTAAATTTGAAGAAAAGTCTGATGAAGGCTTCTTTATTGGATATTCTATGGTTAGCAAGGCTTTTAGAGTCTATAACTTAAGAACAAAGAAGATTGAAGAGAATTTGCATGTTGAGTTTCTTGAAAACATGGCAGGTTCAGGACTAGAATGGCTATTTGATCTTGAAACATTATCCAATACAATGAATTATGTATCTCTTACTTCAAGTACAAGAGACAAAGATCTTGAAGAATCAGAAAAATTTATTGATGAAGATGAATGTTGCAAAGATGATGAAGATGATAAAGATCAAATTGTTATGCCACTTTGGGACTTTGTTGATTATTCTGAAAAGAAAAGTGATGCAGATGGTGTGAATTTTGATGTACTGAATAAAGAAATTCCTGCTAGCAGTGGTAACTCAATTCCCACTGCTACGACAGAAGTTTCCACTGATACTCCAAATGTGGGAAGTTCATCTCAGGAATCACCCATTGATGATGTTGAGATCTCAAACATGCCCTCAACATATGATATTCCTAGCACATCACAGACTTCAATTAACAAAGTGCATCCACTTGAAAATGTTATTGATGAGCTACAATCAGGTGTGAAGACAAGAAAGCAGACAAATTCAAATGATGTTCATGGATTCATCAGTGAAGTTTATGAGTCCAAGAATTACACAAACAAGAATGAGTGTTTATTCTTCTGTTTTCTATCACAAGTGGAGCCTAAAAATGTTTATAAAGCCTTAACTGAATCAAGCTGGGTAGAGGCAATGCAAGAAGAGTTGTTGCAGTTCAAACTTCAAAAGGTTTGGGTTCTTTGTGATTTTCCTGATGGTATGAAGGTGATTGGTACTAAATGGGTTTTCAGAAATAAGAAAGATGAAGGAGGTATTGTTATCAGGAACAAAGCTAGATTGGTTGCTCAAGGATACACTCAAGAGGAGGGTATTGACTATGAAGAAGTTTTTGCTCCTATTGCAAGGCTTGAGGCTATTAGATTGTTTCTAGCCTATGCATCCTTTATGGGCTTTACTGTCTATCAAATGGATGTTAAGAGTGCCTTCTTGTATGGAACAATTGATGAGGAGGTCTATGTCTCTCAACCTCCAGGCTTTGAAGATCCTCAACACCCAAATAAAGTTTACAAAGTGGTCAAGGGTCTTTATGGCTTACATCAGGCTCCAAGGAAGTGGTATGAAACCTTAGCTACTTATTTGATGAATAATGGGTTTCATAGAGGAAAGATTGATCAAACTTTGTTCATCAAGAAAGACAAGGGTGATATTCTACTTGTTCAAGTATATGTTGATGATATCATCTTTGGATCTACTAGACAAGAGATGTGCAAAGAGTTTGAAAAGCTAATGAAAGATGAATTTCAAATGAGTTCTATAGGAGAACTTACATTCTTTTTGGGGCTGCAAGTACAACAGAGTACAGAAGGCATTTTTATCAGTCAAGACAAATATGTGACTGAGATTATAAGAAAGTTCAAATTCACTGATGCAAAACCTTCAAATACCCCTGCTGATAAGACTACTCATCTATTATTGAAGAATACTAGTGGTGCTGATGTTGATGTGCACACCTACAGGTCTATGATTGGTTCTTTGATGTATCTCACTTCATCAAGACCAGACATTATGTTTGTTGTATGTGCTTGTGCAAGATTTCAAGTGACTCCAAAGACATCACATATGACAGCAGTAGAGAAGATCTTTAGGTATTTGAAGACATATCCTAATCTATGATTATGGTATCCAAGAGAATCCCCAATGGTATTGATCACATACTCAGATAGTGACTATGCTGGTGCAAGTTTGGATAGAAGGTCAACTACAGGAGGATGTCAATTTCTTGGATGTAGATTGGTGTCATGGCAGTGCAAGAAACAAACAATGGTGGCTACTTCAACTACTGAAGCAGAATATGTAGCTGCTGCTAGCTGTTGTGCTCAGATCTTATGGCTTCAGAATCAATTATTGGATTATGGGTACAATTTCATGAACACCATTATATATATAGACAATAGTAGTACCATATGCATTATTAAAAATCCTGTGCAACACACTGAAACTAAACATATTGAAATTAGACATCATTTTATCAGAGATTGTTTTGAGAAAAAGCTTATTAATGTTGTCAAAATTCACACTGATGACAACTATGCTGACTTATTAACAAAAGGGCTTGATGTGGGAAGGTTTCAGTACTTGGTAACAGGTATTGGAATGCTAAATCCATAAATCTTTGATGTCTAATACTTTTTCAGTGTTGCAGGATAGTTTTTAGGTACTAATATTGTTTGTATATGTATGTATGGTTTTCTTCTAACTTGTATGCAGAGAAATTAAAGCACCATGGAAATAATCATACAACAGTGGAAAGATTGGCTCTCTCAATGATAAAGGAAAAAGGAAAAGGTACTTTTGTTGATTCAAAAGAAAGTACATAATCACCATGCAGAGAATACAGTCATCAGCATTACATTACAAAACAAAGATCAACAACCTAACACCTAAACATTCAGCATAACTACTCTATGGGTTTCTTCCCTTTACCCTCATAATCATGCTTGCTCTTGGAAGATCTCTTTCTTTTGTCATCAGAAGAAAGTTGCTTTCTTGGACAAGCAAGGCCCAGAACTTGCTTGGGAGGCTTTGGCAGTTGTGCAGGCTTCTCAATAGTAGGCCACTTCATGTTGACTATGGCTGACTCCAATGCTGTAGTGAGGGCTCTTGGAAGTTTCTTGGAAAGAGTGTAGGTTGGATCATCATTATCAGAGGATGAACTTGAATACAACTCCAGGGATGCAGCAGGAGAAGCTGCAATATTCTTGGATTTCATATTGGAAGATGTAGATGTGGCAGCACTTGGAGGAAAGTAATCACTCCGCCCAGTAGAAGGTTCCTCTGAATTTGAGCAATAACTTATCTCCTCATTATCAGAAGAATCATCTGATGATATGTAGACAATTGGAAACCAGCTCATTATGTTGATGTAGGATTTGTGATGTTGAAGATTAGTGTTGATAAAAACTAAAGGTTAATGAGCCCCTTTTTATAAGCAAAGTCAAGGTCGAATGCTAATTAATGAAGGATATTTACTCTTACCTGTTTTGGTAGGTTGGAAGAGTAAATTTAGATATTATCGGGTTGACTTTGAAAAGATATTTTTGTGAATAGTAACTTGGTCAAAAATCTACTTTGAGTTTATTTTTATGGGTTAATTTTTAGGTGTTACTTAACTATGCAGAATACCAACCCATATTGTTTGAGACATTGGAGTTATAAGGTGTGTATCTTAGACACACAACAAATGATTTTTGATTCACCATGTCTAATCAACATAAGAATCAACTAGTCCAGAGCAAACGGCTACTAGTAAAGACTTATCAAATCAGTTTATGGTTGATAGTTTACCAAAAACTATATGGTCATCAACTCACCATATTCCAAGTGATGAAGAGTTGGCTAGTCCATAGCAAACGGCTCATGGTAAAGACATATCAAATTTGTTTATAGCTGATAGTTTGCTAAAAACTATGATTAGAGCAGCTAATTTCACTTGTTTTACTTACCACTGCTCTTTGAAATTTTGTGAAATTTTACCACTGCTAGTTCACAGTTATCACTGCAACAGTAATTTTTACCACTGGTGAACTAGCTGTTACAACTGTTGTGTCAGTAATCTTATTTTTAACTAGCCGTTATAAAATAACTATGTTTCCATATTAATAGGGTAAATCTTTTGTGAATTATCTACTTACGAAAAGAGTGGCCTGTTTTTCATGAGATTGTGGATTTTCTCAATTCTACCCATATAAGGTATGCTTTAACTGTCAATCCTACAATCTATGTTTCTCATATCAAACAGTTCTGGAACACTGTGGAGTCCATAACTCTTGAACAAGGAAACACACAAGAACCTGTGGACGCTCTTAGAGCCACAGTGGATGGGGTAACAATTGATGTTACTGAGTCATCCTTGAGGATAATTCTCCAATTGGATGATCTCAATGGTATCATCACTTTACCTAATTCCAATATTCATACACATATAGCCTCAATGGGGTATGATACATCTGATAAAAAGGTTACTTTCAAGAAAGGATGTTTTTGTCCCCACTGGAGATTTTTCATTTTTACTCTTTTACATTGTCTAAGTCCTAAACAAACTTCTTCTGAACAATTCAGTTCAACCATGGCTTATGCTTTAGTTTGCTTAGCCACTGACAGGACTTTCAACTTTTCAAAGTTTATTTTTAATAATATGAAAGGCAATGTAAAGAGTACATATAAATTTTTTATGTATCCAAGGTTTGTGCAAGTAGTGCTAAATTATTTTCCACTGCAAACCTACAAAAGAGTTTATCAATCCCCCTGCCTTAAGCAAAAAGTTTTTCAAAATATGACAAAGGAATCAACACTTTGGAATGGGGAGATAAAACCACTTTTTCCTGAAATGCTTTCAAAGATTACACAAGTACAGGGTGAAGATGCAGCAATCCCGGCTGTATCCCATCACACCCCCAATTGTTGTTCCAACTATTCAACATACCCCTGCAGTCACACATACTTATGAGAGGAGGCAAAAACAGCCAACTCCTCCCATCTCAACATTGCTTGCTTCTGAGCCTTTTGGTGCAGGAACAAGTAGTGGTGGTTTTGGGCTTCAATCTAGTCCAACTAGAGAAGAGCTTGAATCCATGCCCTATAATTCACCTCTCCCAACAGGTAATACAGTTGGAAGTGTTGAGGGCAGTGTGCAACAAAAGGAATTGATGGAACTTTGTACAAATTTAGTCAAACAGGTTAAAGCTCTGGAGAAAGATTTGACACATACAAATCAACGACATGTCACAGAGCTTACCATGATGAAAGCAGAGATCCAGAGTTTAAAGGCAGAAGTTGAGACTCTTAAGAAGCACAGATCTGCCAAGCTTGTGCTATCATCTTCATCTTCACCTCAAGATGCTGCTTCAGATAACTTTAGTGAAGATTTGGGAGATTCTTATAAACAGGGGAGGATTAAAACTGATGCAGAGTTTAAGGGGAGGTAACTTAATTTTGAACAAGTTTTTGCTGAACTTGATGATTTGATAATCTTCAAGAAAAGGAAGATGAAGCAGTTGGATCTAAGAAAGTTTTTGCTGTAGCAGTGGAAATTAATAAAGACACAGTGGAAACTAATGAAGAAGCATTGGATGTTGCTGATGCAGAATTTCAAAGAAAGAGAATAGAAAAGGGCAAAGTTCACATTGTTGATGAATCATCTGAGCAACAGTCAAGAAAGATTTCTAAGAGGAAACAAGCTCAAATCAACTATGATGCTGAACTTTTAAGAAAGCTAGAGGAAGATGATCTTGCAGAGAAGAAAAGACAAGATGAGGAAGAAGTTGCAAATTTTATGGAAGCTAAGAGATTGGATAAATTGGAAACAATAATTGAAGAACCAATTTCTGTGATACCACCAACAGTGCTAAAAGAGAAACCTCCAATGTTCACTTATGTGCCTACTGAAGAAGAGATTGAGTTTATGATTGCAAATGATTTAATGATTAGGAAGAAGGCAATTGAACTCATTGCTGATACAACTTTAAATGAAGATCAAAGGTCTGCTCAGTTGAAAGATTTCATTCAAATGAAGAATCAACAGGCTCTTGATGATATTATTGGAGATGTTAGAAAAGGTCAAAAGAAGCCAAGGCAACCTACAAAGGCACAAATCATTGCTGAGATGAAGACTTTGTGTTGCCATGTTGTAAATATAAAGATGGTACAATTCAAAGGAATGTCACATGATCAAATTGAAGGTATTTACTACATGAATAAAAGAAAAGAGAGTAAATTCATTCCTATGGATTCAGAACTAGAATTTAAGAGAACAAAAAGATCAGGTGTGAGTCTTGAATCTCAAGATGTTAAGAAATCAAAGACTCAGAAGTTATCTCAAGCAAGAGAAGGTGTCAGCAAGCTAACTGAAGAACAAGTTATAAATATGGTGGTTCTTAAAACTGATGTGCTGAACATAGAGCCTTTACAATCAAGACATCCAGTGATTGGTTGGGAAATCTATTCTGATGATTTTGGAGTTGCTTGGAAAATTATTAGAACTGGTGGAGTCAGAAGTATTTGCAGAGATTTTGAAGATATTGTTAGATCTTGTGATAGAGAAGACCTGGATAATTTGTGGAGGATAATCCAAGATCAGTCTAAGAAGGATGAACTTGTTGATGTCAAAGCTCAAGAGTTATGGGTTCACTTCAGAAGATTATATGAACCTGACCCTAGTGACAGATATTGGAGATTTGAAGCTCATAATATGAATACTCTGTGGAAATTCTATGATTCAAGCAATGTACGTCATGTTTCTACTCAAGCTGGTGATGATGTGTTTATGCTGGCTGAGAAGGAATATCCATTGAGAGCAGGTGTTCTTACTGTTATGATATCTGTTAAGCTTAGATGTTGGGAAAGAAATGAAATCATTGATGATCTGCTACAGAGAATTTATGATCAAAGTTCAAAGGCTGACATGGAGTTGAGAAAAAGAAGATAAGTGTTTGGAAGAATTCCTATATCCTCATGGATGCTGACAATTTGAAGAAACTTATTGATTTATCTAGTAATCATAAGTTTAGGGGAGGATTGTTGGGAATTATACTAACAGTTACTACGGCTAGTGAAGATATTACAACTGCTGAAGAATGCACTTGCAGTGGAAACACATTACCACTGATAGTACAATCATTACCACTGCTGTTAGGATAATTGTTAGGAAACGTGTAATGATAATTATAGAATAGATCTTGTGTATACTTATCTTGTAGAAGATGACTCCTTGTGCTATAAAAGGAGGTCTTATGTTAAAGTTAGATATACGTTTTTCTTAGAGCTTCAAGGTGTAACCCTAGTGATACAAAGATCATTCGTATTATTATCTTTAATAATATTGGAGCTTACAGTTTGATATATACATTGTTCCCATTCATCTACAACTATTTCAATCACAATCTAACTTTTAAGTATTACTAAGTAGATTCCGCATACTTAGTGATACAACTCAAAGTATCAATCTAACACAGTTCAAGGTGTTCAGATCCATCACCGGTTCATTTGACCTTTTACCTAAAAAAATACCCTTCATGACTCTCTATAAAGAATGTGAGAAAGTGTGGTGTAATTTATTATTTTTTAAGCTAATAAACACTTCTTTCTTTCACTTTTCTCTCTCTACTTTCTCTCTCTAAGGTATATCGTGTTTATCATCAATCTTGACATCCCAACCTCGTATTTTCCTGTGAATATTTGATGTTTACAATTACTACTATTCCAATTCTCGTAAAATATCGCTCAGCTCAAACACAATGTGTATTAAGGTTTCTTTCCAAATTGCTAGAGACATATACTGCAATAATATGATAAAGAGATACAAACTAAACAATGGCTTATACATAAGTCTAAATAATATAATTTTCCCATTAAGCTAAAAAATTATCAATTAATCTTTGGGTAATATCATAAAAAAGCATCATACTTATCCTAAAATACACTTTTGGGTATCGAACAATTTTTTTTCTTCATTTGGGTAATAAATTTTCATTTTTTGGTCTCTTTGAGGCACTTTGTGACAATTTTGCCCCTCAAATTATAAAAAATTCAGGGGCAAGAATGTCACAAAGTGCATCTTTAATGAAAGTTTGGTACCAAAATGAGGAAAAATATTTGTTCGATACCCAAAAGTGACTATCTTGGCAAGTATAGTACTTTAATATGGTATTTGACCATTAATCTTTAAAAAAAATAAAAATATCATCATAGTTGTTGCATAAAACATATTCTTCACCAACCAAATAAACCTTGATCCACATATACACATCCAGAATGAAAACAAATTAAATACTTAAAGTCAACCGAAAGAAAAAGAGTGTAAGAGACGTTAAACATATCAACAGGTACCTGAAAATTCCACATATACGTACACATAGACATATGCTATATAATGGACCATCCATGGAAGAAGAAATCATCAAACAAGTACCATGGATGAATTTCCATATATGACAAAATATATGCACATGTGTTTATGCATATTTATACACCAACCCTAAAAATCTCAACAGGTTTCTGTAAACAAAACTTATTGAAAATGGACACCATTTTCAATCTTGAAGAAACAGAAAGAGCTTGCTTGCTTCAACAAATCATGGACTCCTTTGGTTTCACTTACATTTGCTTATGGTCTCACTTTTCTCAGCCTTCCAAGTACATCTCTCTCATTCAAGCTAGATTCTTTATATACAATATTCTTTGCTGTTCAAAAACAAATGTTTAATCATATTTGATACTCATGCACAAATTGTAGTTGTTTGATCTTCATTGACGGAGTATGCAAAGAAGGAAACAATCAAGCAAGCACATCAGCCGGGAGACTTTCCATGAGGTCATTTCTTGACTACAAAAAGTCGATGTTCTTGATTGATAATTATAGTGGGTAAGAACTATAAAAACACAATCTTTTATTGTATAACGAGTATTACTAAAACTCAATTGTATGTGAGGGGTTTTAACTGAATTATATTTCTTATTAGAGGAGTTCCAGGGTTTGCATTCATGCACAATATTACATACATGGAGCAGAATGAGTTGGATCTCTTAAATTTGGCATCAAATTCTGCACAGCTACAATTTTATCAAGTAATTACACTTCATAATTAATTATAAGTTTAGTTTAATTCATGTAAGAGTTGAAGCTAATATGTATTTCTATTTTATCTTGCAGGAAGCAGGGATTAAGGTATCCGATATATGTAGTCATTTAGCTCAAGATTCAGTCCATTAAGCTCACTTTATTTCACTTTTATCATTTACGTAGTATTTTTTAGCTACTTATCGTTAAGGATCTTGCGAAATAGCTAGGCTCAAAAAAATCGATCAGTTGTAGTACTTTGTATTTTAATTATTGATCACACATACAATGATGATTATAAACTTCCATTACAGACTGCAATATTTATGGGGAGCGAGAATGGAGAGATTGAGCTTGGCATGACCATTGACTCATCTCAAGTAAGAAATGTAATTCTCATCTTTCACATTGTAATCCTTTGTTCTTCGGTGTTTATGTTTATTTTAGATTATATTAGTATTATATAAATCGTTTAAATGGTTTCGGGTTTTTTTAAATTGTAGATTATAAACTTTGAAATCGAGTTGAAGTTATTTCTAGGTGATTTCCTGCAAAGAGTGCTTCCTCAGCGACTTGAGCAAGCTCGGGCTTCATTTTCTTCATCATCTTTAGGATCATTATCAATGGACAGTAGCGTGGAGAACTTGCCATTTCTCTTCAACAGGCTTCATTCCACTCCTTATATGTCCGAAATGTTTGCTCTCACAGAACCATTTATGGACCAACAAGCACCAAATCAAACACCACAGTCAACAACAATACTGAGATCAGAAGATCCTCTGTGGCAAGCTTTAGAACAAATTAGAACCTCTCAGTCGATACCATCAAGAGAACACGAAGAAGCTGTAATGACAAGAGCAATTCTTGCAGCCATTTCTTCTACTTCTCCTCCTACTCCTTCTTCTTCATTTCCATACCAGCGCCAACCCCCTCTGGTTGCTAGTGCTTTTAAGAGATATGGAGCAAGTTTAGGACCTATTGAACAACGAGTTCCAAATCGGCAAAATCTTCACAGAAGGTCACTTTCATTCTTCCGAAATCTAAGTGAGGCTCGTGCTCGAAGAGATCAAATAGTCCAAACAACTAGACCTACTAGCAATCAATTTCATCACGTGATAGCAGAGAGGAAGCGAAGAGAAAAACTCAAAGAAAGCTTTCAAACTTTGAGATCACTGATTCCTCCAGGGTCCAAGGTATATCTAATTTGCATCTTCTTCTTCCTTTTTTATTTTATTTTATCATATATAGTAGTAACAAAAACGAAACCCTAGTTTACTAATTATAACACATGTTTACTATTTTTTTTAAAGAGATCGATTAAGATGTATAAAGTGAAATTTACATTATATTCTGATTAAACTTACATGTTAGTTTTTCATTTCTTTAAAAAAATAACTACAAGTTTAGGTTTCTTAATCAAGTCTCTTATTACTTATTTTTTTATACATGGCTTATGATCACTTAGAAGGATAAGGCATCAGTATTACTAAACACAATGAAGTACATATCTTCTTTAAAGTCTCAAGTCGAGGAGCTTAACAAAAGAAATCAGATTTTGGAGGCTGGTCAGCATGGCGGGAAAGAACCAGCTAATGAAGGTTCCCTTCGTTTTTCTGGAGAGGGTCCTGTAGTTGTCATCACCGACATTGGTGAATCAACTTCACAAGCACGAGTGGTTGACTTGGAAGTGAATGCAGGAGGGAATGTGATACTGGTGGATTTGGTTATTCGGGTGTTGGAGTTCATTAAACAAGTCGAGAATGTAAGTGTCATGTCTATAGATGTTAGAACTCGAGTGTTGGATACAGAAGCTGTCACCAATCGAGTTATTTTGAGATTAAGAATTCAGGTATAAATACATGCATGTGTATCATTATTCAGTTTGAATGCACATGAATGACCTAAAATTTGGATCTTACAGATTCATGCAAATATTAAATAATAATAATAATAATAATAATAATAATAATAATAATAATAATAATAATAATAACAATAATAATAATAAATAAATAAAAAACATCATCTAAGAAGCTTCCATGATTCATGACAACCAACTTTCTAAGTTACACTTACTCATGCATTTTATTAGAACTAATAATCTTATATTTGTGGTATACTGAACCTGTTCATCAACTTTTTATTTTTATTTTTTATTTTTTTTACCTACCATAGAATAAGCTTTATTTATATTTCCAACAAAAAAAAAAAAAAAAAAAAAAAAAAAAAATCAAAATAAACAAATCTTACTCTATGATTTCAACTTTATAAAACATCATCTGAGAAGCTTCTCATGATTCATTATAAACTAAAGATTAGATTAATGACATGAAAACCACCATTCTAAGTTACACTTACTCATGCATTTTACTAAAACTAATTCATAATCCATTATTTATGGTTTCCTGGAACATGTTCATCAACTTTTTTGACCTAACGTAGCATAAGCTATTTGTATTTGAATTCAAAAAATAAGTTTTATGGGTAGATATGGTTTTCCCCTACAATAAGTTCTCAATTTTTTATTAAATAAAATGAAAATGATTTAGGTTATGATTTTTGAGATTTGCTAATAACAACCTTGTGAGTTTTGTTTAGGTTTTTCTTAATTAAGAATATTTCCAAAACAAAACTCGCTATTTCAACAAATAAATAATTTTTAACACGTTTAGTTAAGGTAAATAAGTTTTAATAAAATATACATTAAAATCAAATGAGTTTTTATTAGAAAATATATCTAAATAAGAGATACTTAGACAAAATCAACAAGATTATGTTATCAAAGATCTTTTACTTTTTCATTCAATCTCATTACTATTATTGGATGTCATTTATTTGTTTCAAAATATAAATAACTCGGTTTATTAATACTATACGAATACCCGTACATTATAATGAGATTTTATAATGGCAACTTTTATAGGTGCGTGGTTATTCATTTTTCATCAATTATGAACTAACAAAATAATAAAAAAGAAGTTATAATATGGTGTCTTATATAATAGAATTTGTGGATAAATTTTTAAAAATTACTAGTGTTGGGATTAAATGAAAAAGATCTATATTTTTTAAAAAAAAACAACATTAGAAAAAGTTATCAAAAGTTGTCATGCATTTTTTTTTTTTTTTTTTAATTTTGAGTGAAAATCGTTAAGGCAATCTTTTTGTTAAAGCAACATAGTTTGTACTTTGCCTTTTATGTAGGGAAGTGAATGGGACAGATCAAGCTTCGAAGTAGGACTGAGGAGGCTTCTTGATGACCTGACACAATGACATGTTGTCATTTCTTTTTGACACTTGTGATCATAGTTATTGTTTTGAACAACTTTCGAGAAAAAAAAAATTAAAGACCTAGCCCTATCAAGAATATTTACTTCTATAGCATTATTTACTTACTTGTAGAACAAGTGAAATATGCATATAGAGTATATATAGGTGATTTACCTTTTATGTTGTTTGCAATATACCAGTTGACCCGACTTTCTTTTTTGTGTAACTTTGTTTTGTTAAACGAAATGTAACGATGAATGAATGAATTGAACAATGTATTAAATGAGATTACTATTCTATTTATCTCACAATTAAATGAATATTTTCACATGTGGATTGATATGTTGCAATGGACATTCAAAAATGAATGAAATAAATGAAATGTCATAATGTAATGAAACAAAAACAAGGGTAGACTTGGAATGAAAATGATGGTTACAGGCGTAATTAATGACGTGAATCACGAAATAAGTTATTCTATTCCAAAACTTAAAGCCAAATATTAATTCCATTACAAGGATTTATTCTATTACTTCTTAGATTTCTACGTACCAAACACTACACTACGTAGCCATTATCCGTCTTTGGTTAGTAAATTTTTGGCGGTTTAAATATGTTGTAAAGTTTGATTAGATATAGACACGAGTATATTGATCGCGCTATTATTTGTTCATCATTTTTTAATATCATTCCTCGAATCTTATTTTAGCTATAATAAGTTTTTGAGCATTCCACATTATTCATCATTTTTGACAAATTGAGACAGCTTGATATGATATATGGTTGCAGCATCAACTTGAACATATATATGCCACGGTTTTAGTAAAATTTCATTGCATGAGACTTTTTTTTATCACCACATCAAGTTAATTTTCATGTTGTTTTGAGATCTTTCACTAATTAAGTAATCAATATTTAATACTAATGTATTCTCTTTTTGCCACATACAAAATAATGGAGTAGAACTAAAAGAAAAAGAAAACTAGTTATAACAAATATATATTTTATTATAACATTGACTTTTGTTATATTAGACAAAATTTCACCGTTCGTCCCTAAACTTGTCAAGATTCTCGTGTATCGTCCTTAAACTATTTTTCTTTTCACTTTCGTCCCTGAACTTGTCAAACGACGGCTCGTTTGGTCCCTGGGAGCGCGTTTTGGCAGACGGACGTTATGTCCGTCCGTTATCTGATGTGGCAAGCTTTGGTTTTTTCGTCTTTTCACCTATTTCATATTCTCACCGTTCGTCCCCAATGCCGTTTGTATATTGTAGCAAACGCTTTGCATGTTTCGTCCCTAATATTTGATGCGTGTTGTGTAAAAATTCGACCGTTGGCCAGAAGTGAACCATGTAAATACCCGTCCATCGTGCACATAATAAGTGTGTAAAATACACATCTTCTTAAAAGAAAAACAGAGCAACGATGGTGGTCTGCACATGTGGTAAACCCGCTGTTGTCAAGACTTCTTGGACAAACAGGAATCCAGGTCGCCGTTTCTTTGGCTGTCCGACAATTGTAAGTTTGTCATTGTGTTGTTTATTTAAAAAATGTGTTGTTTATTTACACACTTTGTTGTTTCAGGGCTCAAACTGTCCTTTTTTGGGATGGTTGGATCCTCCGATGTGCCCAAGGTCAGTAGACATTATCCTTGGTTTGTTGAGGAGGATTAATGCTCTACGAGGTGTTGTTGAAGAGCTTCAAGAACAGCGGTCCAAGTACAAGAAGTATATCATCATCAGTTGGGTTTTGTTTGCATTGTATGTTTATTTAACTGCTTGACATGTGTTGTGTAGTAGTAGTTGTTAGTTTCTGATGGTGGTGGGTGAATGCTTTTAGTATTTTCGAGTAGATGATGGTAGTTAGGTGGTGAAGCTGTCGTTTGTAATGTTTGTCAATGGTCAATGAAATTTCTTGTTTGAATAATGGCTAAATCGTAATGGTTTGTGATCAAGTGAATGTGGCTTGTTATTGTGAAGTATTTTGTTTGCTTGTTCAATGCATAATATGATTGACTTAGGGAAGTTAACAAACCATAAGGCTGTAGTTTGACTTAGGGAAGTCAACAAACCATAAGGCTGTAGTTTGACTTAATAAAGTCAACTAACTGAACCATTTTGATTATTCACTTGAATAAAAAGTGTTGTCTTTCATTTAATGGTAAATATTTGCGCATGGTGCCATAAACTTTTTTTTGACAAAATTAAATAAAACAGTACATGAGAGTCAAGAAATGCAGATTCATTACCAATAATAAAAGAACATAAAACTGTTATTCATTACAAAAGAGATACTGGCTATACCATCAAAACACATTATTATCATGAACTGCCATAATTAACTGCTTCAAGGCTTATTTGCAGGAGTGGAGGTTGAATCTTTGATAGCTTCAAGCTTTAAATACTTGCTATAAGCAGAATCAGCAGTACCAATGATATAATGAGAGCTTGTTGGAATGGTACTTGAACCTTTTGGACCTTGAAGCTTTAAATACTGGGCATAATCAGGATCAACAGGACCAATGATATACTCAGAGGTTGTAGGAGTGGTGGTTGAACCTTTTTGAGTTTGAAGATTTAAAAACTTGGCATAATCATCATTAACAGGACCAATGATATACTCAGACCTTGTAGATTTGCTTTCTACAAATAAGGAAAAAGAGAGCATCAAAAAACAAAAAAATACAGCTTCAGAAACAGTTAAATGTTAACACAAAAGGACCCTATATTGACCTTTTTTAATTAAATACACCCAAATACATAGCAAAACAGAAATAACAATACCTTTTTTGTTTGTGGCCTTCATTTTGAGTGAAGTAACGTTATAGGATATGTAGGTTTAAGAGAAATTTAGGTTACAAGGTTGAATATGTGTGTTTGTGTGTGTGTTTTTCATCGGTTGGGTGGGTATTATATGAGATGGGATTAAATGAGATGGAAATATGTGTGGTTGATCGGTTTGGTGGGTATTTAATGGGTTGGGTGGGTATTTAATGGGTTGGGTTGGGTGGCCTTTACATGGCTTTATCGGCTCGCCAGTACTAAGTTCCTTATATATAACAGTAATAAAATGTTAGTACTGGTAGTACAAAATTCCTTGTAACATAATATGAGTAAGTTAGGGAAGTTAAGAAACCATAACAGCTAGCCGGAGAGGGCCAAGAACCAGATGTTGCAGTCGCGAAGAAGAGGACGTTCAAGAAGTTCAGTTTCTCTGGAGTTGATCTCAATGTTTTGCTTGACATGTCTACCGATGATTGGTAGCGTTGTTGGTGTGTAGAGTGGTAAGACCTTCAACCATATTTAAATCAACCCTGAGATGATTGGACACTACCTTGTTTGAGTTTTGTATCTCATACAAGCCTGTTAAGCATGGTAGACCCGGTATTAGAGCTACCCACTCTTCAAGGTTCATCCCATTGAAGTGAGGATGCTACTTGTTTTAAAGGATTATGGTTTTAAAGGATTATGCTACTACTTTTAAAGGTTTACCCCTAGTATTTTGTCATTTCAGAAGGTTAAGATGATACTTGTTATAAAGGATTATCCTTTTTTTTTCAAATAAAAAATGTTGAACAAAGATCAAGCCCAATCTAGGATAATAGAAACAATAATTTGCACAGCGGAAAAATGATAATAACAATCAAAGTTTCAACAAGGTTTTTCACTAATAAAACAATGATCCTCTATGGATCTCTATTGCTTCCTCTCAAAATATTTTTCCTGGAGTATTTTTCTTTCAAGAAGCGTCTTTTAAAATAAAAGCCTAGTGTTCCTTTTATACACCAGGAACCCTAATACAATAATAAAATATAAAATAAATGCATATCACTACCTAAGATAGCTCATGCATAACCTAACAAACTAATAAATAACATGGAATAACTATATCCGTTGAAACATAATATGGTGAATCTCTACTTTAGCAGATTCACTTCTTCAGCAGAATCTATCTCTTCAGCAGAATCCATCAGCAGATTCTTAAGCAGAATTCTCTCTTAGCAGAATTCCCAACAATCCTCCCCTAATCTTGATGTTGACAGTGTTAATTTCAAGATTCCTGGATAAATCTTTGAACATATGAAGCTTGAGGATTGTAACATAATAAGTGTGCAGCAGAATATAAGAACTAGCAGCAACTTCTATAGTAGCAACTAGAAACCATCTTTGAAGAACAAGGTACCATAAGCAACTCCTAAGTATGAGCAGCAATAGAACCAGTAGCAACAAGAGTAGATTTGATAAGCCTTTACCAAGTAGCTACTCACTCTTGGGCTAGCTAGTCCTTTGGTGGAATCATGACATCACCCTGGTGAACTAGTGACCAGTTCAACACTTAGAACGTGAATCATCGGTGTGTTGAAATACCCTAATGATTTTTGGCAAATCATCACAGCCATAAACGGATTTGAGATGTCTTTACCTGTAGCCGTTTGCTCAGGACTAGCCAATCCCTTGGTTACCCAATAGGGCAGCAACCATGGTGAATTGATGACCATTTCAACTCTCAGCAATGAAGCATGGGTGAGTTGAGTACCTTATGGTTTTGAGCAAACCATTACAGCTATCAACGAAATTGATGTGTCTTTACCAAAAACCGTTTGCTTTTGGACTAGCCAACTCTTTGATGGAATGTCGTCATCATCATGGTGAGTTGATTACCATTTATGGATTTCCGCAGCCTTTACCACAAGCCATAATCTTGTGGGCTAGCCAACTCTTGTGTTAGTAAGACATGGTGAGTTGAGAACCATTTGTGTGGTGATTAACCACTACATGTACCTGCAAACAAGATAAAACAAAAACTATACAAATATATGTTAGTTTTTTTTTGTTTTTTTTAATTTTATTTATTTATTTATTATTATTATTATTATTTGAATTTTATTTTTTAATATATATATATATATATATATATATATATATATATATATATATATATATATATATATATATATATTTAAATAATAGAAGAAAGAAAGAAAAAGAAATACAAAATATGTAAAATATACCGGTAAGCAGTAGCAGAAACCAAAGAAATATGTAGTGCCAGCAGAAGCACTAAGCCTCCCCTTAGGCTTATGAGGATTCAACAGCTGCAAAAATGGTTAGAATACAAAGAATACAACAAGAAGCCTCCCCTTAGGCTTATGCCTCCCCTCAATCAGTGCACCTGACAAGAATTATTGTTCTTGGGTACCCATAATGAACCTTTCCTCTTATTTGTCCAAGAACAACCTGTTGAGGGCTTAACACCATTATCCCATCTTGTCCCCCCTCCCCATATACATTGGGTCAAAATAACTAGGCCAAAAACCATTCTGAAAGTAAGTGCTAGTAGGTATGTAGAATGGTCTAGCATCATGTCTTTTCCAACCGGCTGGAAAAGGTCTACCAGTAGAAACTGGCTTACCAGCAGGTTTGGGTCTGCTGGTTTTATGTGTTGCTTGTGGAACATATGAGGGAATATCATTAACATTGGTCCACATTGGTCTAGGTCTCTTTTGGTCAGCACACACACCCATTCTCTTCTCATGAAAATCACAATCTTTAATGAGAAGAGACTTACCACCACACACAAAACAAGTTTTCTTCTTAACATTACTTGCCTTTTTATTAAAACAACCATTCTTATTACAATAAGTCCTAGAATTGTATGTATTCATATCAGATTTATTACAAGTGAAACTAGGTAAATCTTGAACAACAATTGGTTCTTGTTTGGGTGCCCTAACTGTGGATTCAATCTCAGCTTTACTCTTAGATGTAGAAACACTAGAAGTAGATGCAAAGGAGGTAGACTCAGTAGAATTGGACTCTGAGCTTTTGGCACTAAAAACGCTGAGGGAAAGGACATTGACCTTTGAATACTTGTCACTTGAATCAGTGTCTGGTAAGTCAGTAGACTTTTTACCATATAAATGATGTGATCCATCAAATTCAACAGTTATGGATAGGTCAGTGGGCATGTGTTCTCCTCTAATAAGTCCAGGTACAACATGTAAATTACCTTCTTTTACATAGTTAGCTAATCCTGCTGGTGTAGATTTACCTAGGTCATTCCTAGCTTCTAAACCAACATACTTTTTAAAACCTAAACCTATTCCAGAGTTAACAGCCTGACTACCATAAAGTACACTAGCTAGATTATCACCTGATATTAACAATTGTTTATGTCTAGCTATCTCTTCATCTAGTTTCTGTTTAATCACTAGATTTTTTAAAACAACATCAGCTTTTTCTTTTTCAGTACGTCTTAAATCTATCTCAGCACATTCTAAGACTCTTATTTTTTCTTCATATTTAAGCTGATTCTTTTGAAACCAAACCTTCTGTCTTTCTAAAGTTTTTAAAGCCTTTTTATAGGCCTCAACTTCTACATAACATTCATTATATTTAGGTTTCAATTCATCATATTCTTGTTTAAGTTCATTATATCTTTCACTACAACCAAAGACACAATTATGTACATGAGAGGGGAGTCCCATCAGTGCAAATTCTTCAGTCTTGGATATAGTGCAAGCTTCCTTTCTCATCTTCTTGGATTCAGCCTTTCGACCATACCTTGCTTTGATTACATTCCATATCTCACTTGCATCATCTATATAATGGAAATCTGCTACATGATCAGCAGGAATAGATTTAAGAAAGGTAGTTCTTGCCTTTGACTCTCTGTGGACAGCTAGTGTTTCATCAGCAGTTGTTGGAGGAAGTATGATGTACTTTCCATCTCTATCTGTTCCAATCCTTTTCAAGCTGTTGCCATTTTGAATCAGCTTCCAGGTATTCATATCATTATTCGTGAGCCAGTGTTCCATCTTCTCAGCCCAGACTTCATACTCATCATTCATTAAATAAGGAAAAATTGCATCATCCTTTTAATTTTTAAATTCTGCCATTTTAAATGTTGACAAAATAATACCAGTTCAAACCGATTTAATGAACAGCAGAAACAAGAGGCAACCACACAAGTAATCAGGAGGAACAGAAAAATACGCCAATAGAAGAACAATACTTGGTCTTCAGCAGCAATACCAATTAGCCACACGACAAAACAACTAGCAGCAACACAGTCCCACCAACATTTATTGGTACAAGGTTAATTTGTGTCAATCAAACAGGCACTAAACGACAATCTTCTTTAGCAGCAGAATTAAACTATGAGACCAGTACCAATCTTTCAACAATACCAGTACTATCCGTACGCAAGCTGTCAAACCCAAACAGTACAAGCTTTCTAGCACCCTCACTTTATGCAGATAACGATAGAACAAATTCGAATAAAACCAAAACAAACAAATCCCCCACGTGATCAACTTGACTAGTCAGCAGTAGTACACTTTCAACTTAGTCCAAAACATTTAATATGTCTTCACTTTGAGTCTTTGATTTGTACGAAGTAAAATACATCAGTCAATCACAAATCAATACCACCGAATCACAAAACTTTAATTACTAAATGAGAACCAATTCATAAAACTTTGACCACCGACCAATTAAATAACTTAAAGCAATTAAATGTTTGTGAATCGAAAAACAAATAGCCCCACACTCGAATCTTCAATCAGTCCCATTATCTTGAATATTAAATTGGCCCATGTTCATTAATAAATCAATATTCAATAGCAGCAACACAAATGCTTCAATTAATTGAATACTCTTGAAACACCGACCCACTAATTCTTGAGTGTAGCCTCACAAAAACCAAAATTGAATCTTGTATAAACAGTATTAATGAATATTGATTGAGGTTTAACATTGAATTCAACTCACAATGCACTAATCGATAACAACCTATTAATTGCACCTTCCAATCATTGACCAATTGAATGCAAAGCAGTACGAGGATAATTAATTAGGAATTCAATAACTTTGAGCCTTTTACTTTTGCCGAATCATCAAAAACATCAACACATGCGTCACCATAAATAATCCTTTGCCAATTGAATGATGTAAGAATTAATAGCCACACAACTTGCTCAATAGGATAATTAATTAATTTGTACGAGATTTAATTGAAACCTTTTTCACATCGACCAATTAATTCGATAATAAATAGGTACGAAATTAATTTTGATTTACCAATTAGAGACTGCTTGCGTTGACCTTTACCAATCTGCATTCTTCGAATGATTTTAAAACCTTACTCGATCAATAAGTACAGAACATGTGCTTCTCGACAAATCTCAGCCAATTAATATACACCAATTCATGAAAAAAATGATTTATCTTGTCGCCACATAAAGATATCAAAAGATCGATACCCAGAAAATATTACCTCTGAAAGCCGATTAAATCTTATACGAATCTGCTACTCTTTATCAACAATAAAACCTCGCAGATCCCTAGATATCGAGAGCCACCCGCTCTGATACCAATTGTTGAACCAAGATCAAGCCCAATCTAGGATAATAGAAACAATGATTTGCACAGCGGAAAAATGATAATAACAATCAAAGTTTAAACAAGGTTTTTCACTAATAAAACAATGATCCTCTATGGATCTCTATTGCTTCCTCTCAAAATATTTTTCCTGGAGTGTTTTTCTTTCAAGAAGCGTCTTTTAAAATAAAAGCCTAGTGTTCCTTTTATACACCAGGAACCCTAATACAATAATAAAATATAAAATAAATGCATATCACTACCGAAGAGTCCCAATTATGTGTTCATATTTCCAACAAATAATTGGGAACCGAAGAGTCCAAAAAAAGGTTGTAAAACTTAATATAGACTCTTCGTTTTCCCAATTATGTGTCTATATATTGGTTAATGCCACATTATGTAGCATACAATCTAATACTAGCAAACATCAAACAAGTTAAAGTGTAAGTAAAATGTCAGGAACCAAGAGAGCCAGAGATGTTGTTGCAAACGACAACACAGAAGAAGAAAACAACGAACTGAGAAAACGAGCAACGGAAGATCCAAAAGAGCCATAGGTGCCTTCGTTGGAAAAAGGCTTGAAGGATAAGGATAAGAAGGAGTTGGATGAAGAAAAGGACAAGGCTGCTCCTCCAAGCCCTACTGAAGTTGAAAGACGCAGGCTTGCTGCAAAAAAAGAGGGCCGATGAGCATTGAAAGGAGATCAATGCTGTTAGGAGATTAGAAGAAATGGATAAAAAGAAAAACAAATATGTTAAATGTAATGAAGAAGAGGAAGAAGAATGTTTAGAAACATTCTCGTATGATGAATTGTATAAGTCATATGAGTCCGATTAATTTAATCGTGTAATGGAAAAAGTTTGTTTAATAATAATTTTATTGTTGATTTTTGAGTTTTGTTTTTTTCAATTGCATGTTTTATTTATTTATTTATTTATTTTTGCAAATAAAGTTTATGGTTATTTTCTTCATGTACGTTTGACTTTGAATTTATGCACCAGTATGACCTTCAGTTTATGGTTATTTTTATGTGTATATCTAATAGTGGTATTATTCACATTGTTGACCAAAAAAATATGTTGACTTTAATAGTTAAATTCGTTTATTATTCCAAACACGATACTATACTGCATATGCAATTGGTCAAATATAAATTGTAATAAGTTAATTTTACCCATGTTGAGTTTTGAAAGTAACCAAACATGTTTACAAGTGAATATTCAATAATGGTTCACTTAGTTGACTTTATTAAGTCAAACTAGAGCCTTATGGTTTATTGACTTACCTAAGTCAAACTAGAGCATTATGGTTTGTTTTTATTTTAAAGCACAATCCTTTAAAACAAGTTGCGTCTTCACTTTCTGAAATGACAAAAGACTAACAGAGAACCAAATTAATAGTCTTTCATGCGAAAGATAAGTGGTAGTACTTAATGGTTTGGTTTGGGTGGACATCACACGTTTGGAAGGCTCAGTAGTACTAACTTCCTTATATCTAACAGTATTAAATGTTAATACTGGTAGTACAAAAAAATTTCTAACCGTATTAACTAGTTAGTCCTGGTACTGTTGTTATCTTATCAGCAGCACATGGTTAGTGTACCATTCAACTGCTTGAATTACAAATACCCAAAATAGTATTACAAAAGGGTAACAACATGTTTATTCAGGTTACAACAAAATTATTCAATCATACTACGGCCAAAATAGTCATTTTCAAACACAAAATGCCACCACATTCAATTGATGTGAGCATTTAATACTCCTTAACCTACCTCACACAATGAAAGTCAAACGGGTGTATTTCAAAATAGAAAAATATGGCACAACCAGCCGTATAAAGTAAATGATCCTACCAACTTGGATAGTCTAGTAAAGTCTCATCTTATTCCAAATTTATCCAAACCAAAAATATGGCACAACCTGCAAGTCCAAATTTAAAGAGAGAGACAAGTGGTGGTTTTATAGGTCTGGGTGTTCGAACTGGTAATGATCCACATGTACAGGTGTTGGATGAAAGATGCTTTATCTGTTGTATGGATGTTAAGTGTTGGAGGCATGCAAACACAGGTGGAAGTGTTGTTGTAGTCACAAAAGCTGCTAGTGCTGAGGCAAACAAAGTAAGTGGTTGTGTTATAGGTCTGGGAATTAGAACTGAGGAAAAAAGAAGAAAAAAAGAAACCCAATAAAGTTGATTACAAAACAACAACAAATTTGAATAACTATATTGTGGTAGACCACTGTCATGGTTTTGGGCATGTCCAAGCCATACTTGTATGTGATGTGTACGTTTGCATTTTCATGTTTCGTCTCTGTATTACGGATTGATTAATGTGATGCTCGTGTTTATGTTTCTGATATATATCAAACATACAAAAAAACTTAAAACATAGATGAACACATTATTCATTGAAAAACTGAATCATAAGACCCATTACATTCATTAAGCATAACATGGTGATGTGAACGAAAGAAACCCATGACCAATGTCCAACAAACAACAACCTCATGGATATTTCTTTCTCACAATAAATTCAATCTTTTTAAACATCTTGTCCTTGACTTGCTTGGCTATCATCAACAGTGCCTTCGCCCGACGCTTATCAATTATCTGTAATCTCCTAAGCTTCTTGGTATTGCTCCTTGCAATTCTTGCACGTGAATAGTTTTGAAGTCCAACAATCAGCTCCCCCTACTTCCAACCCTTTCAAAAAAAAATTTGGACTTGTTCTCCAAATCATGTGCTTGCTGCAAGTTTTCAAGAATCTCTGTGTGGTAAGGGCCAAGCATTAGTTCAGTTAGCACATACGAGTTACAAACAACCTTTAGATCAATATCACTTTTAGAGTTGTTCATGCTTAAGGAAATAGGGAGCTGTGGTTTGCAAGTTTTGAGTTGCAACAAATGAGGTAGGTAACTATTAAATATGAGTAATAAATGACACACAAATAAAGCAACCCATTAATAAAAGGCTACTACCAGTGGTGATAGCATTGTGACACATATAAAATGTTACAATTAAAAAAATTGCATATATAATTAGGATTTTTAAAAAGTACATAATAAATTTAAAACATTGAATAAGTGTAACATAAAAAGTACATAAAACTTCAGTTGTAATCCGGGTGATCCCATGCCTGAGAGTTGTCGTACAGGTAACCGTCGTCGTAAGTAGCAATGCTCGCAAACTTATCGGCTTCTAACTAAACTTCCAACCTACTAAGCTCCCCGTCCTTTTCTTCGTTCCAGCCCCCGTCATCAGCTGCCACCACATTTTCTTCAAAGCTTAGCTTAAAGTGCTCCAGATAAGGTTGTTGCTCAACAACTCTCGGTGCAACAGATGAAGTAGATGCACCAGCATCACATGCTGCCACATTTTCCACATAACTCCAACGGATCTTGTTAGAGATTTGCGCCTGTATTTGAGAAACACAACCCCACAGCGAGTCAGCAATGGTACAGTCCTTGCAATATTCATCGTACAGAAACTGGTCGATGACGGCTTTCCTCTCTGCTGAGATATCTTGGCACGCTGTGTATTGTTCTCTAAGTTGGTTTTTAACTTTTTTAGCAAGGTCAAACTGTTTGATCACTTCGATGATAGCATTCTGGCGATCCGTGTCGCCTTTGTCGGTCTGTTTCTTGATGTATGTTTGCAATTCTTCGACTGTGTGGGGAAGTTTGCAAGCCATGTATATTTTGAATTGTTGTTTGTAGTGTGTTTGAATTTATGGATGCCAAAATTGTGTTTGATGGTGGTATTTATAAGAAGTCAAATTGGTATGTTTGCACGCCATTATAAAAAAATAAAATATTCCTTACTTTCAAACGGTAACAAACAAGTACAACCACATGTTGACTTGTTTGCTGCATTTGACTTTACTTAGTGAAACCCCGTTTTTATAAACAATGGTGAATCTTACCCATTTTGTTACCCATCAAGCACATAAGTAGTTTTGGTTGACAAAATGTATAAGTCAAACAGGTCACAAACCATCTAAAGTAGCCACAGAAGTTGATTTATATAAGTTCGCCTTTAAAAGGACTTAGAAAATTGCCACATATGTGGACTTGAATGTCTGCCTATAGAAGGACTTAGATGAGTGCCACAGATGTGGACTTTGATGTTTGCCACTTATGTGGACTTTCAATTACAGACGTTTCATAACAACCATAGTACTAAAACTCAAATTTGTCCTGAATTTAAAACATGGCTAAAGGATAGCCCATTCGCTGTCATTGACTTGGCTGGATTGAGTTGGAATAGGAGCAGATACTCCTTGGAAACTTGAACTAGGACCAGCTTGAGATGCACCAGATACACCTTGCACAGTTGACCTCTGACCACCTTCAACAGCTACATCTCCATATTGGACAGCTGAACTAGGAACAGCTTGAGCAGACCCATTACCCTTAGCTTGCCGAGCTCCAGCTTTGTTGAAACCTACATAAGAAAACAGGTTATAAAAAAGTACCAAATATAAAACAATCAAAAAACATAACTATGAAAGTCTAATAATTAGAAAGCCTAATTACTAGTTCTAAAGATGAGGGATGATTATTTTTGTATTTTTATATTTTTATGAAAGCAAGTAAAATCTCAGGTTTTGGAAGAGTGGGCGGAATTAGTTGCTATTCAACTAACCCAAAACTAAGATGCAATCAAAATAAAATACTAAAAATGAAAATAAACTAATTTATACAAAGGTTGTGAGCAGTAATTGGAGAAAATGTGTTTACTTAGACTTCACTACTCCCAAGATATCTTTTACACGTTAATTACTTGTTATAATTGTATGGATGACGGATTGTATTCCTTAATACCATTCATGGGTGGCATACATAACTCCCCAATTCTATGAGCTCTTATCTCCTCCTACACCATGACCCAGCACAACTATAGGGATTATAAACAGTGGCTCATGCATTAAATACAACCAATAAAGACCTAGTACGCCTCGGTTCATGTTTCTTAAGACGTTCAAGCATGTTACCATTTGGAGATCTGTCAGTTTTCTTAAGCCTAACATATAAAATCATTCATCCAAGACAAGAATAAACAAGTAATCAACACATAATCAACATCTAGGTTTCATTAGATCTAAGCAAACACAAAAGAGATCTAGCCTAGCATAATGGAATTGAGACAAGAACAAGATATAGACAACCAACACATAGACATATTGATTGAATTAGAAGAACACTTATCTCAATTACAATGCAAGGTATCAAGGGTTTGGAACCCTTGAAAAACCTGTAAAAGATGCACCAAATTCGTCTTTAGGGTTTCACCAAAACTTCTCTCTTTTTAATGAAAAAAACTAGAAAACTATATATAGGAAAACCGAGGTGACGGCGTCAAGAGCAATGGTGTGACGCCGTCATCTCCCCGCCAAATACTTCCTCGGACGGCCTTGATCTACTTATGACGGCCTATGTGACGCCGTCACCAACCACGGTATTTTATTCTTGGGACTCTGACGCCGTCAAGAGCAAGTCTTGACGCCTTCATGCACTGTTCACAGCATAGAATTTTGAGACTTTGCCATTTTCTTCACTTTTATGCTCCAAAAACGTCCAAAATGGCTTCTTTTCCAGAATTCACTCTCCAAGTACCTAAAATCACAAAAGGAACGATTTAGGGCAATATTTGATCAAATAAGTTCGGATTCGGGCTTAAATGACCCCCTAAAAACGGATCATTTTTCGCCTCATCATTAAGCTTAGATGTTGGGAAAGAAATGAAATCATTGATGATCTGCTACAGAGAATTTATGATCAAAGTTCAAAGGCTGACATGGAGTTGAGAAAAAGAAGATAAGTGTTTGGAAGAATTCCTATATCCTCATGGATGCTGACAATTTGAAGAAACTTATTGATTTATCTAGTAATCATAAGTTTAGGGGAGGATTGTTGGGAATTATACTAACAGTTACCACGGCTAGTGAAGATATTACAACTGCTGAAGAATGCACTTGCAGTGGAAACACATTACCACTGATAGTACAATCATTACCACTGCTGTTAGGATAATTGTTAGGAAACGTGTAATGATAATTATAGAATAGATCTTGTGTATATCTTATTCTATTAGAGTTATACTTATCTTGTAGAAGAGAACTCCTTGTGCTATAAAAGGAGGTCTTAGGTTAAAGTTAGATATACGTTTTCTTATAGCTTTAATGTGTAACCCTAGTGATACAAAGATCATTCGTATTATTATCTTTAATAATATTGGAGCTTACAATTTGATATATACATTGTTCTCATTCATCTACAACTATTTCAATCACAATCTAACTTCTAAGTATTACTAAGTAGATTCCGCATACTTAGTGATACAACTCAAAGTATCAATCTAACACAGTTCAAGGTGTTCAGATCCATCACCGGTTCATTTGACCTTTTACCTAAAAAAAAATACCCTTCATGACTCTCTATAAAGAATGAGAGAAAGTGTGGTGTAATTTATTATTTTTTAAGCTAATAAACACTTCTTTCTTTCACTTTTCTCTCTCTACTTTCTCTCTAAGGTATATCGTGTTTATCATCATTCTCGACATCCCAACCTCGTATTTTCCTGTGAATATTTGATGTTTACAATTACTACTATTCCAATTCTCGTAAAATATCGCTCAGCTCAAACACAATGTGTATTAAGGTTTCTTTCCAAATTGCTAGAGACATATATTGCAATAATATGATAAAGAGATACAAACTAAACAATGGCTTATATATAAGTCTAAATAATATAATTTTCCCATTTCAAGCTAAAAAATTATCAATTAATCTTGGGGTAATATCATAAAAAAGCATCATACTTATCCTAAAATACACTTTTGGGTATTGAACAAATTTTTTTCTTCATTTGGGTTCTAAATTTTCATTTTTTGGTCTTTTTGAGGCACTTTGTGACAATTTTGCCCCTCAAATTATAAAAAATTCAGGGGCAAAAATGTCACAAAGTGCCTCTTTAATGAAAGTTTGGTACCAAAATGAGGAAAAATATTTGTTCGATAACCAAAAGTGACTATCTTGACAAGTATAGTACTTTAATATGGTATTTGACGATTAATCTTTAAAAAAAATAAAAATATCATCATAGTTGTTGCATAAAACATATTCTTCACCAACCAAATAAACCTTGATCCACATATACACATCCAGAATGAAAACAAATTAAATACTTAAAGTCAACCGAAAGAAAAAGAGTGTAAGAGACGTTAAAAATATCAACAGGTACCTGAAAATTCCACATATACGTACACAGACATATGCTATATAATGGACCATCCATGGAAGAAGAAATCATCAAACAAGTACCATGGATGAATTTCCATATATGACAAAATATATGCACATGTGTTTATGCATATTTATACACCAACCCTAAAAATCTCAACAGGTTTCTGTAAACAAAACTTATTGAAAATGGACACCATTTTCAATCTTGAAGAAACAGAAAGAGCTTGCTTGCTTCAACAAATCATGGACTCCTTTGGTTTCACTTACATTTGCTTATGGTCTCACTTTTCTCAGCCTTCCAAGTACATCTCTCTCATTCAAGCTAGATTCTTTATATACAATATTCTTTGCTGTTCAAAAACAAATGTTTAATCATATTTGATACTCATGCACAAATTGTAGTTGTTTGATCTTCATTGACGGAGTATACAAAGAAGGAAACAATCAAGCAAGCACATCATGTGGGAGTCTTTCCTTGAGGTCATTTCTTGAGTACAAAAAGTCGATGTTCTTGATTGATAATTATAGTGGGTAAGAACTATAAAAACACAATCTTTTATTGTATAACGAGTATTACTAAAACTCAATTGTATGTGAGGGGTTTTAACTGAATTATATTTCTTATTAGAGGAGTTCCAGGGTTTGCATTCATGCACAATATTACATACATGGAGCAGAATGAGTTGGATCTCTTAAATTTGGCATCAAATTCTGCACAGCTACAATTTTATCAAGTAATTACACTTCATAATTAATTATAAGTTTAGTTTAATTCATGTAAGAGTTGAAGCTAATATGTATTTCTATTTTATCTTGCAGGAAGCAGGGATTAAGGTATCCGATATATGTAGTCATTTAGCTCAAGATTCAGTCCATTAAACTCACTTTATTTCACTTTTATCATTTACGTAGTATTTTTTAGCTACTTATCGTTAAGGATCTTGCGAAATAGCTAGGCTCAAAAAAATCGATCAGTTGTAGTACTTTGTATTTTAATTATTGATCACACATACAATGATGATTATAAACTTCCATTACAGACTGCAATATTTATGGGGAGCGAGAATGGAGAGATTGAGCTTGGCATGACCATTGACTCATCTCAAGTAAGAAATGTAATTCTCATCTTTCACATTGTAATCCTTTGTTCTTCGGTGTTTATGTTTATTTTAGATTATATTAGTATTATATAAATCGTTTAAATGGTTTCGGGTTTTTTTAAATTGTAGATTATAAACTTTGAAATCGAGTTGAAGTTATTTCTAGGTGATTTCCTGCAAAGAGTGCTTCCTCAGCGACTTGAGCAAGCTCGGGCTTCATTTTCTTCATCATCTTTAGGATCATTATCAATGGACAGTAGCGTGGAGAACTTGCCATTTCTCTTCAACAGGCTTCATTCCACTCCTTATATGTCCGAAATGTTTGCTCTCACAGAACCATTTATGGACCAACAAGCACCAAATCAAACACCACAGTCAACAACAATACTGAGATCAGAAGATCCTCTGTGGCAAGCTTTAGAACAAATTAGAACCTCTCAGTCGATACCATCAAGAGAACACGAAGAAGCTGTAATGACAAGAGCAATTCTTGCAGCCATTTCTTCTACTTCTCCTCCTACTCCTTCTTCTTCATTTCCATACCAGCGCCAACCCCCTCTGGTTGCTAGTGCTTTTAAGAGATATGGAGCAAGTTTAGGACCTATTGAACAACGAGTTCCAAATCGGCAAAATCTTCACAGAAGGTCACTTTCATTCTTCCGAAATCTAAGTGAGGCTCGTGCTCGAAGAGATCAAATAGTCCAAACAACTAGACCTACTAGCTATCAATTTCATCACGTGATAGCAGAGAGGAAGCGAAGAGAAAAACTCAAAGAAAGCTTTCAAACTTTGAGATCACTGATTCCTCCAGGGTCCAAGGTATATCTAATTTGCATCTTCTTCTTCCTTTTTTATTTTATTTTATCATATATAGTAGTAACAAAAACGAAACCCTAGTTTACTAATTATAACACATGTTTACTATTTTTTTTAAAGAGATCGATTAAGATGTATAAAGTGAAATTTACATTATATTCTGATTAAACTTACATGTTAGTTTTTCATTTCTTTAAAAAAATAACTACAAGTTTAGGTTTCTTAATCAAGTCTCTTATTACTTATTTTTTTATACATGGCTTATGATCACTTAGAAGGATAAGGCATCAGTATTACTAAACACAATGAAGTACATATCTTCTTTAAAGTCTCAAGTCGAGGAGCTTAACAAAAGAAATCAGATTTTGGAGGCTGGTCAGCATGGCGGGAAAGAACCAGCTAATGAAGGTTCCCTTCGTTTTTCTGGAGAGGGTCCTGTAGTTGTCATCACCGACATTGGTGAATCAACTTCACAAGCACGAGTGGTTGACTTGGAAGTGAATGCAGGAGGGAATGTGATACTGGTGGATTTGGTTATTCGGGTGTTGGAGTTCATTAAACAAGTCGAGAATGTAAGTGTCATGTCTATAGATGTTAGAACTCGAGTGTTGGATACAGAAGCTGTCACCAATCGAGTTATTTTGAGATTAAGAATTCAGGTATAAATACATGCATGTGTATCATTATTCAGTTTGAATGCACATGAATGACCTAAAATTTGGATCTTACAGATTCATGCAAATATTAAATAATAATAATAATAATAATAATAATAATAATAATAATAATAATAATAATAATAATAATAATAATAATAATAATAAATAAATAAAAAACATCATCTAAGAAGCTTCCATGATTCATGACAACCAACTTTCTAAGTTACACTTACTCATGCATTTTATTAGAACTAATAATCTTATATTTGTGGTATACTGAACATGTTCATCAACTTTTTTTTTTTTTTTTTTTTTTTTTTTTTTTTTTATTTATTTTTTTACCTACCATAGAATAAGCTTTATTTATATTTCCAACAAAAAAAATAAAAATCAAAATAAACAAATCTTACTCTATGATTTCAACTTTATAAAACATCATCTGAGAAGCTTCTCATGATTCATTATAAACTTAAGATTAGATTAATGACATGAAAACCACCATTCTAAGTTACACTTACTCATGCATTTTACTAAAACTAATTCATAATCCATTATTTATGGTTTCCTGGAACATGTTCATCAACTTTTTTGACCTAACGTAGCATAAGCTATTTGTATTTGAATTCAAAAAATAAGTTTTATGGGTAGATATGGTTTTCCCCTACAATAAGTTCTCAATTTTTTATTAAATAAAATGAAAATGATTTAGGTTATGATTTTTGAGATTTGCTAATAACAACCTTGTGAGTTTTGTTTAGGTTTTTCTTAATTAAGAATATTTCCAAAACAAAACTCGCTATTTCAACAAATAAATAATTTTTAACACGTTTAGTTAAGGTAAATAAGTTTTAATAAAATATACATTAAAATCAAATGAGTTTTTATTAGAAAATATATCTAAATAAGAGATACTTAGACAAAATCAACAAGATTATGTTATCAAAGATCTTTTACTTTTTCATTCAATCTCATTACTATTATTGGATGTCATTTATTTGCTTCAAAATATAAATAACTCGGTTTATTAATACTATACGAATACCCGTACATTACAATGAGATTTTATAATGGCAACTTTTATAGGTGCGTGGTTATTCATTTTTCATCAATTATAAACTAACAAAATAATAAAAAAGAAGTTATAATATGGTGTCTTATACAATAGAATTTGTGGATAAATTTTTAAAAATTACTAGTGTTGGGATTAAATGAAAAAGATCTATATTTTTTTAAAAAACAACATTAGAAAAAGTTATCAAAAGTTGTCATGCATTTTTTTTTTTTTTTTTTTTAATTTTGAGTGAAAATCGTTAAGGCAATCTTTTTGTTAAAGCAACATAGTTTGTACTTGCCTTTTATGCAGGGAAGTGAATGGGACAGATCAAGCTTCGAAGTAGGACTGAGGAGGCTTCTTGATGACCTGGCACAATGACATGTTGTCATTTCTTTTTGACACTTGTGATCATAGTACGTTATTGTTTTGAACAACTTTCGAGAAAAAAAAATTGAAAACCTAGCCCTATCAAGAATATTTACTTCTATAGCATTATTTACTTACTTGTAGAACAAGTGAAATATGCATATAGAGTATATATAGGTGATTTACCTTTTATGTTGTTTGCAGTATACCAGTTGAACCGACTTTCTTTTTTGTGTAACTTTGTTTTGTTAAACGAAACGATGAAGGAATGAATTGAACAATGTATTAAATGAGAGTACTATTCTATTTATATCACAATTAAATGAATATTTTCACATGTGGATTGATATGTTGCAATGGACATTCAAAAATGAATGAAATAAATGAAATGTCATAATGTAATGAAACAAAAACAAGGGTAGACTTGGAATGAAAATGATGGTTACAGGCGTAATTAATGAAGTGAATCACGAAATAAGTTATTCTATTCCAAAACTTAAAGCCAAATATTAATTCCATTACAAGGATTTATTCTATTACTTATTAGATTTCTACATACCAAACACTACACTACGTAGCCATTATCCGTCTTTGGTTAGTAAATTTTTGGCGGTTTAAATATGTTGTAAAGTTTGATTAGATATAGACACGAGTATATTGATCGCGCTATTATTTGTTCATCATTTTTTAATATCATTCCTCGAATCTTATTTTAGCTATAATAAGTTTTTGAGCATTCCACATTATTCAGCATTTTTGACAAATTGAGACAGCTTGATATGATATATGGTTGCAGCATCAACTTGAACATATATATGCCACGGTTTTAGTAAAATTTCATTGCATGAGGCTTTTTTTTATCACCACATCAAGTTAATTTTCATGTTGTTTTGAGATCTTTCACTAATTAAGTAATCAATATTTAATCTTTACTACCTATAAAGCAAAAATGGTCAAAGGGGAATGTGAAAAACTGAACTTTCGGTCAATCCCGAAATTGCCCCTGTGTTAATTAGGAAATTATGAAATATAATTAATACTCTTATTAAAACACCCTATTAGTTAAAAGTACAATGATTTATTCACATTTTACAACCAATTAAAAACATATCTACCAAATTAAATACAACCAATTAAAACAATTAATACAAATCTCAAACCGGGTTGACCCGGGACGCTTCAAACCCGACGGGTTGAACTGGTTTAATTTGACCCATTTTCGACCCAACCTAGCAAGTTGACCCGGTTTAAATTGACCAATTTTTCGACCGGAATGGTTCAACCGGTTGAACCACCCTGGTCGAACCGGGTTTCAAAACATTATGTTTAATTTCCAAATCTTCAAATTTTTATTATTTTTCATTTATAACGTATAAACTTTTTTTATCAATAAACTATCTGTCGCTATAAAATCTCGTTGCTATGCACGGGTACTCGTCTAGTACTAATGTATTCTCTTTTTGCCACATACAAAATAATGGAGTAGAACTAAAAGAAAAAGAAAACTAGTTATAACAAATATATATTTTATTATAACATTGACTTTTGTTATATTAGACAAAATTTCACCGTTCGTCCCTAAACTTGTCAAGATTCTGGTGTATCGTTCTTAAACTATTTTTCTTTTCACTTTCGTCCCTGAACTTGTCAAACGACGGCTCGTTTGGTCCCTGGGAGCGCGTTTTGGCAGACGGACGTTATGTCTGTCCGTTATCTGATGTGGCAAGCTTGGGTTTTTTCGTCTTTCCACCTATTTCATATTCTCATCGTTCGTCCCCAATGCCGTTTGTATATTGTAGCAAACGCTTTGCATGTTTCGTCCCTAATATTTGATGCGTGTTGTGTAAAAATTCGACCGTTGGCCAGAAGTGAACCATGTAAATACCCGTCCATCGTGCACATAATAAGTGTGTAAAATACACATCTTCATAAAAGAAAAACAGAGCAACGATGGTGGTTTGCACATGTGGTAAACCCGCTGTTGTCAAGACTTTTTGGACAAACAGGAATCCAGGTCGCCTTTTTTTGGGTGTCCGACAATTGTAAGTTTGTCATTGTGTTGTTTATTTAAAAAAATGTGTTGCTTATTTACACACTTTGTTGTTTCAGGGCTCAAACTATCCTTTTTTGGGATGGTTAGATCCTCAGATGTGCCCAAGGTCAGTAGACATTATCCTTGGTTTGTTGAGGAGGATTAATGCTCTACGAGGTGTTGTTGAAGAGCTTGAAGAACAGCGGTCCAAGTACAAGAAGTATATCATCATCAGTTGGGTTTTGTTTGCATTGTATGTTTATTTAACTGCTTGACATGTGTTGTGTAGTAGTAGTTGTTAGTTTCTGATGGTTGTGGGTGAATGCTTTTAGTATTTTCGAGTAGATGATGATAGTTAGGTGGTGAAGTTGTCGTTTGTAATGTTTGTCAATGGTCAATGAAATTTCTTGTTTGAATAATGGCTAAATCGTAATGGTTTGTGATCAAGTGAATGTGGCTTGTTATTGTGAAGTATTTTGTTTGCTTGTTCAATGCATAATATGATTGACTTAGGGAAGTTAACAAACCATAAGGCTGTAGTTTGACTTAGGGAAGTCAACAAACCATAAGGCTGTAGTTTGACTTAATAAAGTCAACTAACTGAACCATTTTGATTATTCACTTGAATAAAAAGTGTTGTCTTTCATTTAATGGTAAATATTTGCGCATGGTGCCATAAACCTTTTTTTGACATAATTAAATAAAACAGTACATGAGAGTCAAGAAATGCAGAATCATTACCAATAATAAAAGAACATAAAACTGTTATTCATTACAAAAGAGATACTGGTTATACCATCAAAACACATTATTATCATGAACTGCCATAATTAACTGCTTTAAGGCTTATTTGCAGGAGTGGAGGTTGAATCTTTGATAGCTTCAAGCTTTACATACTTGCTATAAGCAGAATCAGCAGTACCAATGATATAATGAGAGCTTGTTGGAATGATACTTGAACCTTTTGGACCTTGAAGCTTTAAATACTGGGCATAATCAGGATCAACAGGACCAATGATATACTCAGAGGTTTTTTTTTGGGTAAAAGGTCAACGACCCGGTAAATATATTACTCCAAAAACATTTAAGTACAACGGATATGAGTGAATCCCATATCTCAGCCCGTTACATAGGCGAAAAGCTTACATAACAAGATACTTCCTATTTTCTAGACAAGAAAATAAAACCACTACCACCTAATATTGAAAGACTCGGACAAACATATAAACTACTTCCTACGACCTTGGAGATTAAAGCCATAAATGGCATTAAGAGCATCCAATTCCCCTGGAAGATCGTAAATTTGCTTCGAGTAATCATCATAGTCGTCAAGCTCCTCTTCACGTTCATGACCTCCACCAAAAAGATTTGCTGATTCGTCGAACGTGTTAAGAACCTCCTCCTCCTCACTATCAGAAACCACAACCTCACCCACCTTGGAAAATGGGTTAGCCCTCTTAGTGACAGAAGCGGACGGAATAGGATGACCTTCATCATCCACAAGGGTAGCTTTCCCATCGATAAGTAGCTTTTCAAGCTTACTAATTTTATCAACTATAGGAGTAGAACCAACATCCTTAGCTCCCATTGAATCACTCACAAGCGGTTCTTGTGATGTAGTACCAGTCTTAACCGACTCATCCTCATTAACTTCCATTGTACGACCATCATCCACATCCTTGCTGGTGTCATAAATAGGAATACCAAATGTATCTGTATCATCCATATTAAGAGCATCAAATTTGTTAGATGTAGAAATCTTAGTACCACTAGAACTAGCCACATCAGAAGTCTTCTTCTTAGTGCCACCAGCTTTCTTAGGCTCAAGAGGATTCTTTTTGGGTTGATACTGAAATTGCTTACCCACAACAGGTTTAGTAAACCCCCTTGACCCGGAATTATAGAACCTCCTTGCTTTCCCTTCTTCTTGTGATTGACAGTCTTGAAACTATCATTAACAGGCTTAGTAGGCTGAACAGGAGGTATAACAACTGTAAAAATACAGCTTTAGAAACAGTTAAATGTTAACACAAAAGGTCCCTATATTGACCTTTTTTAATTAAATACACCCAACTACATAGCAAAACAGAAATAACAATACCTTTTTTGTTTGTGGCCTTCATTTTGTGTGAAGTAACGTTATAGGATATGTAGGTTTAAGAGAAATTTAGGTTACAAGGTTGAATATGTGTGTTTGTGTGTGTGTTTTTCATCGGTTGGGTGGGTATTATATGAGATGGGATTAAATGAGATGGAAATATGTGTGGTTGATCGGTTTGGTGGGTATTTAATGGGTTGGGTGGGTATTTAATGGGTTGGGTTGGGTGGCCTTCACACGGCTTTATCGGCTCACCAGTACTAAGTTCCTTATATATAACAGTAGTAAAATGTTAGTACTGGTAGTACAAAATTCCTTGTAACATAATATGAGTATGTTAGGGAAGTTAAGAAACCATAACAGCAAGCCTGAGAGGGCCAAGAACCAGATGTTGCAGTCGCGAAGAAGAGGACGTTCAAGAAGTTCAGTTTCTGTGTAGTTGATCTCAATGTTTTGCTTGACATGTCTACCGATGATTCGTAGCGTTGTTGGTGTGTAGAGTGGTAAGACCTTCAACCATATTTAAATCAACCCTGAGATGATTGGACACTACCTTGTTTGAGTTTTGTATCTCATACAAGCCTGTTAAGCACGGTAGACCCGGTATTAGAGCTACCCACTCTTCAAGGTTCATCCCATTGAAGTGAGGATGCTACTTGTTTTAAAGGATAATGGTTTTAAAGGATTATGCTACTACTTTTAAAGGTTTACCCCTAGTATTTTGTCATTTCAGAAGGTTAAGATGATACTTGTTATAAAGGATTATGCTTTTTTTTTTTTTTTCTTTTTTTTTTCAAAAAACAAAATGTTGAACAAAGATCAAGCCCAATCTAGGATAATAGAAACAATAATTTGCACAGCGGAAAAATGATAATAACAATCAAAGTTTCAACAAGGTTTTTCACTAATAAAACAATGATCCTCTATGGATCTCTATTGCTTCCTCTCAAAATATTTTTCCTGGAGTGTTTTTCTTTCAAGAAGCGTCTTTTAAAATAAAAGCCCAGTGTTCCTTTTATACACCAGGAACCCTAATACAATAATAAAATATAAAATAAATGCATATCACTACCTAAAATAGCTCATGCATATCCTAACAAACTAATAAATAACACGGAATAACTATATCCGTAGAAACATAATATGCTGAATCTCTACTTTAGCAGATTCACTTCTTCAGCAGAATCTATCTCTTCAACAGAATCCATCAGCAGATTCTTCAGCAGAATTCTCTCTTAGCAGAATTCCCAACAATCCTCCCCAAATCTTGATGTTGACAGTGTTAACTTCAAGATTCCTGGATAAATCTTTGAACATATGAAGCTTGAGGATTGTAACATAATAAGTGTGCAGCAGAATATGAGAACTAGCAGCAACTTCTATAGCAGCAACTAGAAACCATCTTTGAAGAACAAGGTACCATAAGCAACTCCTAAGTATGAGCAGCAACAGAACCAGCAGCAACAAGAGTAGATTTGATAAGCCTTTACCAAGTAGCTACTCACTCTTGGGCTAGCTAGTCCTTTGGTGGAATCATGACATCACCCAGGTGAACTAGTGACCAGTTCAACACTTAGAACGTGAATCATCGGTGTGTTGAAATACCCTAATGATTTTTGGCAAATCATCGCAGCCATAAACGGATTTGAGATGTCTTTACCTGTAGCCGTTTGCTCAGGACTAGCCAATACCTTGGTTACCCAATAGGGCAGCAACCATGGTGAATTGATGACCATTTCAACTCTCAGCAATGAAGCATGGGTGAGTTGAGTACCCTATGGTTTTGAGCAAACCATTACAGCTATCAACGGAATTGATGTGTCTTTACCAAAAACCGTTTGCTTTTAGACTAGCCAACTCTTTGATGGAATGTCGTCATCATCATGGTGAGTTGATTACCATTTATGGATTTCCGCAGCATTTACCACAAGCCATAATCTTGTGGGCTAGCCAACTCTTGTGTTAGTAAGACATGGTGAGTTGAGAACCATTTGTGTGGTGATTAACCACTACAAGTACCTGCAAACAAGATAAAACAAAAACTATACAAATATATGTTAGTTTTTTTTTTATTTTTTTTTTAATTTATTTATTATTATTATTATTTTTTTAATTTTATTTTTTTAATATATATATATATATATATATATATATATATATATATATATATATATATATATATATATATATATATATATATATATATATATACACTAGATGTCGAAGCCCGCCCGATGGGCGGGCATGACTTATAATGATAATTTTGATATCCATTAATGGAAAATTATTTTTATCAACGTTGATTTCATTTAATTTTGTTATGGTATTAGTTTACGTTTAAATAATTTTTAGAGAAGGTGTGGTTGGCGTAAAAGAATTATTCTTTTGATAGTGTTGTTTAATGGGAAATTATTTTTAAGGACGTCGATATTATTTTTAAGGACATCGATGGGCGAGCATTACTTATAATTATTCTTTTGATGGTATTAGTTAACGGAAAATAATTTTTAAGGAAGACGGACATGACTTATAATTATCGTTGGATAGTTGCTAAGCCCGCCCGATGAGTGGCATCACTTATGAATATCGTTGATAAAAATAAGTTAACAAAAAAATAAGTTATAAACAAACCATTTTTTTTAATCTAATTTAACAAAGAAAAGAAATAAACGGTAATCGAATATGACAGGAAAAAAAGTTTCAAAGTGCTACGAAAGAACAAAGTATCAAATCATAGCCCGCACGATGGCCGTTCAAGCCTTATGAATACCGTTAAAAATCTTAAGTTAACGAAAAATAATTATGGTCCGATCAAATTGATGGCCCGTCTTTTTTAGCATATTGATATATTATGATTTAAGAAAGTCTACAATACCTTACGCGCAGGACATTTGAATGGAGAAGCATGAAGATTTGTGTTTATCGTTAAAAAAAGTAAGTTGACACCATAATACAATATATTATAAGTTTGACACCATAGACTCATTAATAACATACATTAAGACACTAAATGTAATGCACAAATGCAAAGAAACAATTTCACAAATGGAACATCTGAGCCATAACATTTGTGAAGACACTTCAAAAGAACAATGCAAGATATACTTGTTAAATCCAATGACAAGTTTCCTGTTTACCATGACACAGAAAACAGTCTTTATTCTTATTAAACCAAAAGTGGTTGCTTGTTTATAGTCAATAATCACAGTGTACATTTCGCAATATTTAATAGGGAATAAACTGGCTATCAAAAATGCATTAACTTAATAGGAACAGTAGCAATTTCAAAACATTGTTTGTTTTGCGCTCGCTGTGTCTTTGAATTTTGTGGAATAGCATGAACGTCGGATACGCGTACAGCTAGAACCTTTGTCAGGAAGTCCATTTTCGCGATTGCCATTATCTGTTGGTTCCACGCGTACTGCTAGAAACCTTTTTTGGACCTTCATTAATACCTACAACATAATGAAATTATATGAAATAGTGTAGCGGAATCATCATTTATATCCTCTATATAGTACTTCAGCTCGATAGCTTATGAAACTCTTTCAAATTGTATTAGTCAATTAACTAATAGATTCTCCTATATGGTCATGCATTGTGGAATTGCCGAGCCCTGATTGACATAGCATCTACAATCAAAAGCTAAACAATGTCGATAAATCTTGCTTTAACTTTCGTTGTCAATAATCACATATGTTTCATCCTTAAGCAATATTTCATTCAATAAAACGCATGATTAAAGAAGCAATTACCTTGAAATATGTGCTTGAAGTTTCATTTCTTTCCATGCAAATCCTTGAGTTATAGGTTGTGGGTCAAGACTTGCTTTGACATGTCCTGCCACAAATGTTGCCTATTGAGCTGCTATGATCCGAGGTACTGGCAATTGGTCCTTATATGATATGTTGGTTACAATTACGAATAGATAGTCTCGCTTACGGTGAAATAAAATAGGTTGCCTCCCGTTACACCTCCTAAACGACTTTGCCTTTTGGGAGCTCAGTAGACTCAAGTACTTTCTGCTAATTCTGTAGAAAAATAATAAAAAGAACGTTAGCGAAAAGTTTTACTATATGAGACTTGTATAGCAAAAACATACTTTCAGTACAGACACTACCCATATTACAATACGATAACATAATCATACTAACTAAGTTTAACTCTTCTTTGTGCTTGTTTATGTGTGTGATTATCTATCTTGATAGAAAACTATATAAAGTAACAAAATAAAAGCAGACAGTAGCAGAAAAACACTTACTTGAATTGATTGATGGCATCTGAGATAGCATACCCAAACAACACCATTGTTTGATCTGATATGCGTAACGGAACATTGAATCCAGAAACCAACACTTTATCTAGAAGAGTCAACAAATCAAGAGCAACATGGGCAAACCTACATAGATATACAATTTTCAGATTATAACCAATAAACAAAAATAGCTGCTTATTAACCAGGGTGTTAAGAGTGTCACTTCCTCAAAAGCTTACATGAGAATTCTTTGTAATTTCATCTTCTTTAAAAACATATTGTAAATGAAAGTTCCAATCATAAGGCCTATACACCCAAGAACACGTGTTGTACCCCGAAATGATGTTTCCAAGTTTAAGACTTCTGCTTGGTAGTAGAACATGAATGTTGAGAGATTCGGCATTGTCACCTGCGCTAGGAAAAACCAAGCCATTGGTCTGGTCTCCAGATCAATCCAAATAAGATATCATCATCACCAAAATTAATATCGAAAATTTCTTCTCATTATGTAATGTTTCGTGATAGAAATCTCATTGACATAACTAATACTTAAGCAATTTCGTTAAAGCTCATATGGAGTCAGAAGTTGCAATTTTCATTGGAAAATAGTATCCGAGTATATATCATTTGTTAAATAAACTTTAAGCATATCCATTAGAGGTAGCAAGATGGGCAAATCAGGAGCGTTGGGTGCCGGGTCAAAGAAGGTTAAGGTAGTAATGGGTTACTTATATGTAGAATTTATAAAAAAAAACGTCCTTTGCTATTCCTAAAAACAGACACTACCTGGTGTTATATAGCTAACCTGACACCTGATGAAGAGGAGATTTCAAACATGATTAGCAGCTTCACTACAACTATCGTTGGTCCATATATCGGACTCCAACCGTGGTTAATCTTAACTTGCAAGATTTTGCTTCTGAAGTTAGAAAAAAGGCACCACAGGACTCGAGCATATGGAAGTATGAGAGAAACCATTCTCCAAAGTAATAGTACCAGAAACATTACATACCTGTTTGATTATTGCAACTCGAGCTTTCCACCAAATTGTGTTTTCATGGGTACAGGGAAAGGATCAAAAAGTATTATTAATCTTTTCAGGAAAAAAGAACAGTTGACCTGAAGCCAAATGTTCAATGATTTCTCCACTTCAACACGAGCTTTAGCCTTTCTAGCAGTACATTCCTATAACTAACAAATAAAGAAAAGTAAGTGAAATAGCCAAAAAAAACTCAATGAACAATGTGTAAACAAAATATTAAACCTGCATAGCTTTAATCTTCCTTTGAACAGGTTTGATCGATTCAAAAATTGTATTGTTGCAAAGGACGACTTAGGGACATACTGTCTAGAAAAATGCAGTCATGTAATCATATATTTTTCTTCCAAAGTGGATCACGATGTTGACTGCTTGAATAACTATACCTCTGGTAAATAAATCTTGGCCAAGGAAAAACATATTATACATTGGTCAATAACGTATCAGCTATTAGAATGAATTATATTACAAAGCAAACACCCAGAAGTATACCAGTACAGGCAAGGTTAGATTGGTTGATTTGTAGTTTCAAATGAAACATCAAATAAATAAAGATTGTTTACTATCTAACTGAAACAATATCTAATAAAAAAAACATATTCCAAAATTTGACCTAACCTTGGAGAAGAGTGTATTGAGGCAGTGGTTTAACCCCTTGTTACTACTGTTATCCCAAATAGCGCTTCGTTTCTCCACCACATTGTGCTTAAGTGAACAGCTGCAATCGGGTTGTTGTCAACTGATAAACTTCCTACTGGTCTAACAGGCTGTGATCGTGTCGAATCTTTTCGTGGGAAGTTAGTAGTATTATTACATCGTAAATCCAATCTCTGTGTGCTCATTGAAGGGAAATGACAAGCTTGAAACTGTGCAGATGATTTAGTATATCCAGCCGGCATTCTTTAAACACTTCCAAACTTGTTAAATTTTAATATAACGCGCGATTCACAGTTACAAATGTTTACAAAGGATACATCCGTATGTTGTGTTGCGAGCTATTTATTGCCTATGTAGGAACGACAAATGAGCCATCAGCTTCTTGTATGTTGCTGATATAGGATAAAATTATTGTGTGGTCACCATCTTTGTTTTCTAGCTTGTTTGTCGCTTTGCCACAGAAATATTTGGTTTTCAAATCCAGCAAGAGGAAGAAAAAGCGATGGAAGTTAATCACACATTTCTGTTGATAAATATTACGATCATTCATTTAGAAATGACCTTGGGCGACAATCACAGTTTATTTATAGATACTCTCCCTAGCAAATGTACCTATCTTGCTCATTTATTTTGTTGAATCCCCTCTTTAAAGTGTCTATTCTCGTGTGACTGGGTACTTGAGCATAACTGTTGTGAGTCCAATAGCATAAGCTCCTTTTCCTTAAAGTGTAAACCGCCCTATGTCCAGTTTTTCAACATATATCTGCATAATAAATTTTAGAGAAAAGGTTAGTACTACTAATGATTCTTATATGATCAAGCTTAGTTGAATAACAGGATACACTTATTTTAGAAACTCAGATTTTGCAGCCCCGAATAATAAGAAAAGTACATAATTCTAATCAAACATAATGAGTAGGTGATTGGAATCATAATTCCAATCAAACACTAAGCCCTATGATCTAAATTGACAAAATCTAACATATCAAATGAGACGCTGGTTCGTATATCAGGCCCGAGTATGAGATATTGAATCTACCCATATTAATTTAAGAGGAACAGAATAGTAGTCCTAAATTACTAATACATGACCATTAGAAGACATGATTCAACCTATGTGACTTACCAGTGCTTATAAATTTTGGGGCTGATATACCTCCGGTGCTCATAACATCTATTATAACATGTGTTTTCCCGAATTCAGATCCAAATTGTCCACCCAAAATCTCTGATTTTTGCATTAGATCCTGGAATAAGGAAGACTTAAAACCATGGACTAAGATAAATCCTTTACTCTCATACTGAAGTGTCAACATGAGCAGGTATTGCGGATTTAGGTCATAGGTGAATATCGGTTCGAGTTTTTAGGCTGTAAAATTCTATATTACTATTAACAGGTACCAAATGTACCTGTACATATGTAATCAAGGGTGCAAGACAAACATAATCGTGAGGCATGTCATTAATAACAGTTGACGAACCCAGTTTCCAGCAGGATATTTCAGCCTTTTATCTCATAATAATGCATGCATGACCATTTTGTTACCTGCACTTCTAATCATCTGCATAAATTTACGCCATGTAAATCAGCATACCATGCTCTACAGCTGCATGTTATATGTCAATAATAAATCAAGAATAGGCATGTGGGAGAACGTCACTGGAAGTACCTTCATGTAAAATATCTTAGATGAGCAAATATAGCTTTTATTGAATATTTGATACTTAATGTAGCATATGCTAAGTAGCACAGTAAAATTTAATCATGTGGATACGTCTACAGATGATTTATTAAACTAATCCAGAGATACTTTATGCCCCTATAAAGCTAAGAAATAGAATGGGAAGTTTCACATCACACTCACCAGATTTATTATCAATGTGTACGAAGAAACTGGAAGCAACTATGAGATAGCAGAGAATTAGAATCAGATCGACCTTTAAATTAATTTGATGTACCTTCCTGCATCCAGCCAATTAATAACCTTTCTCTATAAATATTTTCCAAAATAGTTTCTATTGAGCCATGCTGTCGGATGAGCTTCAAAGCCGTCTGACCATCAATGCCTAATAATCAAAAGAACAAAAATTAGCACACAAATAAAATACTTGATGTGAAAGTCATGTTTTACCTTTAATGCTATCACAATAATTACACCCATATAGAATGCAATGTTGGTGAGCAGAGCATCGGTTTTTGTGTATGACCCGGTAGTAGCCTTCATCCATTTTTCAGCGTTAGTCACCAACTCTATGTGTAAGTATTCATGTAAATACCATCTGAGGTGTTTCTTGAGATGAATTCTTCTTTGTGATGTTTGATGGACATACATATCTTTCAACTTCCTAGAAGATTACAATATGTTAATCTAGGATAAGAAGCTAGTGAACACAAAGTTGTTAGAGAGGCCTTAAGTTTAATCGAAAAGGTAAAGTAACATGGAAAATCAAGATTAAGTAAATCAATAAAGTAAACCTGTTATACATTCCCAGAGATTGGGTACTGGGAAGTTTTGAGCAACATTCATTAGCATAACCTCAGTATCCAAAGGACGGCAATACTGCTTCTGCAGTTCATGTGCCAAGCCTGCAGAAATTATACAGTTAGTCGTATAATTATGTGGTTAATTTGATATTATATACGGATAGGATTGAAGCCAATAGATGTTGCAGCTTTTCTTTGAATCCACTTGTACTAAAAAAACATCAGATTCACATTTTATTGATCTCTGCTTCAGACAAAAGTAAGAATGCCTCAATCTTCAGTTTGTAGTGTGCCGGTTCATTATTTCAACTTGATATCGACACACCTAGTCACTGTAATGATTAGAGATTTAAGACTCGAGAAAAGTTTTTATTTGATATTCGTTAGTTACCTCGACAACATTTCTTTCAGGAAGATTGGTCAATTTCCGAAAATTGTTACTCAAATCAACCTTCTAGGTCATATCGTTGGTATGAAAGGAGTTAGTGATAGGAGAGGGTGTATTTGCATGACGGCCCACCCTGACCCGCTGTTTCAGCCTTGTATAAACCTACTCATTTTTTTCGTAACCCAACGACCCACCAATTTTCCACCTCCAACAATTCAAGCATCTAAAATATAAGTCAATTTGTAAATATATAAAAGAAACACTCGAATCACAAAAATAACTCTAATATTGTCGAATCAAAACTACAATAAAAACATACCTCATAATGCCATGTATCATAACGTCGTCGGCTAATCCAAAATTCAAGAAACTACTAAATCAATGTTTATTAATGATGATGCAGGACATGGAGTAACTTTGGTGGAGCCTTATGTTGAAGAAGCATCAGTGGAATTGAAATGGTTATATTCGCCCCTGTTTGTACTGTACCAGCATCTAAGCAATTCATATGTATCCAGTTTGTCTGTTTTGTGTATCACACTTACATCTAGCTTCTTTAAATCAAACACTCTTCGCAAGGAAACTGGTGAGTCTCTAAAAGGAATGAATTTATCTTATTTATTGCTTACATGCAAGAATCATAAATAACAAAAAGCAATCTGATAGTATTGTTGCACTCATTTAAATGGTTGGTTCACTCCTTGGACTTCTTTTTTAGCACTGGTATCATGTTTTCTGCATGATTCATATCTGACAAACAATGGAAGCTTCCAACGTAGGTACTGTCCCTTATACCTGCAGAGATCCACTCCACTTGTGAGGCATCTTTTAGGTCATGTCTAATTGAATAGCATATCATTATTTTTAGTTATTTATCATAAGTCTCCGGTTTCCAATACCTATAACCTTGTTGTGTATTGTATTAATAAAATAATATATAAAAGCTTTATGTTTCTAATTCTTCCTGAAATCTACATCTCAGATATGCTAATTATAAACTTATATTGAAAATTAAGAGATTATATATACCTTTTTTTGAGGTGGTTGACTAACAACAACACGCATCGTTGTAACTCCACCAGGAACATCACACTGTCTTTGGGGCACTCTCTTTGTCTGTCTGACCAAAAACATTACACTGTTAAACATATTCCAAAATTTGACCTAACCTTGGAGAAGAGTGTATTGAGGCAGTGGAGGATGAAACTGCATGCATAAGGATTCGAAAAGGTTATACTGCAAAAATCATACCCTGTAACCTGCACATCAAATTAGAAAATAAAAATCATTAAAACTCTAAAACCATAATGGAGTTTTTTGTGTGCTTGATATCAAACGTTGTGTATAAAATATGTGAGAAGAAGGATGGCAATGAATGAATTTGTTTTGGTTTGTTTTGATTTAGGGTTTTTAAGTATTGTTTTGATATACGTAATGTTTTAAGGGTTTTTGTTCTAATTTAGGGTTATTATTGTTGAAATAATAGTTTATGTGGCTTTATCAATTATGATTTGGAAATAGAATATCAAAAGTTTCATTGTTCCAGTGGTTAAGATACATGCTATTCTTCAAAACAACCATGGTTCGAATTCGAATCATGCAAGAGTATATTTTTTTTAAATTTTCTTCCGAAAATAATTGCTTAGGTGGCCAAAATGTGATGACATAGCTGATAATGAATTACTGGGCAATGACTGGACAATGAGGTGGCATATATTCTTCAAATGCCTCCTGTTATATATAATGTAGAGATATATATTTAAATAATAGAAGTAAGAAAGAAAAAGAAATACAAAATATTTAAAATATACCGGTAAGCAGCAGCAGAAACCAAAGAAATATGTAGTGCCAGCAGAAGCACTAAGCCTCCCCTTAGGCTTATGAGGATTCAACAGCTGCAAAAATGGTTAGAATACAAAGAATACAACAATAAGCCTCCCCTTAGGCTTATGCCTCCCCACAATCAGTGCACCTGACAAGAATTATTGTTCTTGGGTACCCAGAATGAACCTTTCCTCTTATTTGTCCAAGAACAACCTGTTGAGGGCTTAACAACATTATCCCATCTTGTCCCCCCACCCCATATACATTGGGTCAAAATAACTAGGCCAAAAACCATTCTGAAAGTAAGTGCTAGTAGGTATGTAGAATGGTCTAGCATCATGTCTTTTCCAACCGGCTGGAAAAGGTCTACCAGCAGAAACTGGCTTACCAGCAGGTTTGGGTCTGTTGGTTTTATGTGTTGCTTGTGGAACATATGGGGGAATATCATTAACATTGGTCCACATTGGTCTAGGTCTCTTTTGGTCAGCACACACACCCATTCTCTTCTCATGAAAATCACAATCTTTAATGAGATGAGACTTACTACCACACACAAAACAAGTTTTCTTCTTAACATTACTTGCCTTTTTATTAAAACAACCATTCTTATTACAATAAGTCCTAGAATTGTATGTATTCATATCAGATTTATTACAAGTGAAACTAGGTAAATCTTGAACAACAATTGGTTCTTGTTTGGGTGCCCTAACTGTGGATTCAATCTCAGCTTTACTCTTAGATGTAGAAACACTAGAAGTAGATGTAAAGGAGGTAGACTCAGTAGAATTGGTCTCTGAGCTTTTGACACTAAAAACGCTGGGGGAAAGGACATTGACCTTTGAATACTTGTCACTTGAATCAGTGTCTGGTAAGTCAGTAGACTTTTTACCATATAAATGATGTGATCCATCAAATTCAACAGTTATGGACAGGTCAGTGGGCATGTGTTCTCCTATAATAGGTCAAGGTACAACATGTAAATTACCTTCTTTTACATAGTTAGCTAATCCTGCTGGTGTAGATTTACTGTGACATTTCAAAAATTTCATGTCATTATTTTACTATTTACAATTACTAATTATCTTATTTTAAGTAAATTATATTTACCGATAGAGTTTAACCGTGTACGTCGTGACACGTACCTGTAATTTTTTTTTATTATTACCATTATTATTTTTTTCTTTTCTTTCCGGACTTATTTTATAATAAATTATAATCGTTATTACTCATATTTCATTTTTAAACTTTTCTTTTGAACTCATTTGATTTGAAAACGATAAATTATCTCGCAATGAGTGAAAAACTACCCACAGCGCGTACTGACATGATAATAATTAATTTTATATTTAATTATCATAAATTATTTTAATAAACATATTAAAATAAGTTATTTATTATTTTATAAAAACGTTTTCTATAAATGCAAATTTTTAGGTTTCTTTTATATTTTTACGGACCAAGCATACCCGTGATACCATGTATACACTTAAAAAGAAAACAAAATAGGATAACCTAACAATTTTAATTTCATTTTATTATTGGATCGGATATTATTATTTTGGAACGGGTTTGGTTTGAGAAGATATTTGGTTATTTAAGTTTCGGGTTTGGTCCGTGTATTGACACCGGGCTACTAAATCCCCCAACACCTATTATTATTATTATTATTTAAAAAGTTTATTATTTTTTTAGAGTAATTACTTAAAAATCGTCCTTGTGCCTGCATTTTTGATAAGCAACACACAACCATCACCAATATTTCACCAACTCTCTCTCTCATCTTTTAAACATAACACCACCGCCACCCTTATTCCACCATAGCGTCGCCACCACCACCCTCACACTAAAAACAACACCACCATCTTCACCATCTTTTCGAGATCTATCTTTTGGTACCAACCACGCGCTCTAACTCCCACCCTAACACCTATTTCGAATCGAAATCACCACGTTATCACCACCTACACCATCTTTCCTCTTGGGTTTTTGGTTGTGACGCGAGTTTGATACTCGGTTTGTACTTTGGGTCGCGTTTGGTTTTGGTTGTGGCTCGTTGGAGCTTGGCCGAGACCCATGGTCTCGGTGTGACTAGGCTCGTTTGGTTCGAGTTAACCACCGCCACACCACCGGCCACCTTGCTGCCACACCTACGCCGCCGTCACCACCGTTCCTCTCCTCCTCTTGGTATGTCAACTCGTAAATCCCGTCTTGTGCTATTTTTGTTTCCTTAATTTGATTTAATTTCGATTGTTGCATGTGATGGATCTTGCGTGATTAGGACTAGATTGGGTTGATGTTCAATTGAACAAATTAGATGGTTATATGTGATATTAGAGGTATTGTGATTGTATTTTTGAGTTGAAAATGGTTTTTGGTGCACATTGAAACAAGTAAAATTCGTGCAGATTCTGCGACACGCAAATCGAGGTCTGAAATTTTGTAAAAACTGATTTTTGATTTGATATTGTGAAAGAGCTTATTTTCATGTTCGTTTTGGTAATTTGAACGTCCCGTAACTCCTAATAACGAAGAAGTTATGGTCGAATGAAGTTTAGAAAATTTATAAATCTCCAAACAGCAACTAGCTAAATATTTGAATCAGACCAGATTCGAAAATGGCGATTTTGAGCACTTTCGGGGCCGTTTCAGCCTTCCGGCAAAACACGAAAGTTGTTCGGATCAACGTTTTACATGAAATCTCTTTGAAGTCAAAACTGTGAAAATGGGTTCTAACGGGTCAAAACTGGAAGTCAAACTTTTGGAATTTTGTTAAAAAGTCAAACGTTCAGCAAAATTCTTGTAAGGGCAAAAAGGTCATTTTCTGTTCTGTTTCGGCTTTTCGCCAAAACTGAAAAGTTGTTCAAAATAATGTTTCGCTTTTATCATGTAAACTTCATAATTTATCGAGTTAAAAAGAATAAACTACACTATGTGCCGATATATACATAATTGTATACTTTATGTAGTATTTTTATAAAAAGTCAAAGTAAAGGTCAAACTTGTGTTTAAATTGACGTTAACACGTCGTATGGGTTAAAATAGGTAATAAACTATCGTGATTAATATTTTCGAGAAATGTAAATATTCCGAGACTGTTGGTCGATATAAATGGAAAGACTAAAAATAGTAATTTTTACTAAGTGTCAAATGTAATTTATAAAAAGGTGATAAATGACTAAGTCATTTACTTGATAATTATTGAGTATAAAATACTTAAGTGATGAAAATATGAATTGGTAATAAACTTCCTAAAAATGGTGATTGTCCGAGATTTGTAACTTTACAAAAATAAAAGTTTCTAAAATGAAGTTCTTAAATGAAATGTTCGTAACTTAATTACGTGGGGTATTTGGGGATTTAGTCACGCAAGTAGGTTCTCATCACATGTATATAATCAGTATATATATAAGATATCGTCATGACGATGTACGCATCGTCCAACGTAATTTTCGACTTCGTAACTTAGCGACTATATTTTTTAGGTCGTGATCGCGTACTTGGATTTCGCGTTAAGTTTTATTGGTTGATCCTCGACTTTGATCAAGGTGAGTTCATAGCCTCGCTTTTACTTACTTCAATTGTTTTATAAACCTCGCGAGGGGGATACATGCTAGTTTTACAAACCGAATACAAGTATTAATTTTTGGTATGCTTGACCCGATTACAAGATTATAGACATTGAGTATATTTCTTGCCAATTAAGTCCCCATCATGAACCGTTAATTTCGTTGGAAACGCTAGTATTATGAATATGCATATTGGGCATTGACCAGCCTGGCCGAGTGAGTAGCGCTCACCTTTTAACGGTCACATAATATTGAGAGGTTGAGGTAAATGGCAAATATTACCCTGCCGGGGCAATTATTAAATCTTGGTTAAGGTTCGGTTTCATGAGCTCAATACTATAAATCTTATTTTCCGACTTGTATTTGTTACATGTCAACTTAAATTATGGGCGTATAACAACGTAGCCCATCGTATTTTAAACTGGATTATCTTGTATTCAAATGATTACTTATTAAACTCTATGGATTCACTCAACCTTTGTGTTGACTTTTTAGCATGTATTTTCTCAAGAATTATTTGGCTAACTGAGCATTGGGAGCAATCGGAGTCGCGTGGATATCAAATATTGGAAGACTTGTTTTCTACACATTCGATAAATTTTTATCTTTAAAATATACATATGTGTCATGTTTTAATTCTTGTAACTTAATTTTTAAATAGAAATTGTTGGGACCTTTGTACTCTGATTTATCGAATCGAATGTGACATTTTATTAAACGTGTCTTTTGAGGTCGTTTTATGTAACTTTTGTGTATGATCTATGAAGTGACACCCAAATTGGTATTCCGCTGCGTTGTAAATTTTGGGGGTGTTATATTTACCTAGGTCATTCCTAGCTTCTAAACCAACATACTTTTTAAAACCTAAACCTATTCCAGAGTTAACAGCCTGACTACCATAAAGTACACTAGCTAGATTATCACCTGATATTAACCATTGTTTATGTCTAGCTATCTCTTCATCTAGTTTCTGTTTAAGCACTAGATTTTCTAAAACAACATCAGCTTTTTCTTTTTCAGTATGTCTTAAATCTATCTTAGCACATTCTAAGTCACTTTCTAAGACTCTTATTTTTTCTTCATATTTAAGCTGATTCTTTTGAAACCAAACCTTCTGTCTTTCTAAAGTTTTTAAAGCCTTTTTATAGGCCTCAACTTCTACATAACATTCATTATATTTAGGTTTCAATTCATCATATTCTTGTTTAAGTTCATTATATCTTTCACTACAACCAAAGACACAATTATGTACCTGAGAGGGGAGTCCCATCAGTGCAAATTCTTCAGTCTTGGATATAGTGCAAGCTTCCTTTCTCATCTTCTTGGATTCAGCCTTTCCACCATACATTGCTTTGATTGCATTCCATATCTCACTTGTATCATCCATATAATGGAAATCTGCTACATGATCAGCAGGAATAGATTTAAGCAAGGTAGTTCTTGCCTTTGACTCTCTGTGGACAGCTAGTGTTTCATCTAGTGTTTCATCAGCAGTTGTTGGAGGAAGTATGATGTACTTTCCATCTCTATCTGTTCCAATCCTTTTCAAGCTGTTGCCATTTTGAATCAGCTTCCAGGTATTCATATCATTATTCGTGAGCCAGTGTTCCATCTTCTCAGCCCAGACTTCATACTCATCATTCATTAAATAAGGAAAAATTGCATCATCCTTTTCATTTTTAAATTCTGCCATTTTAAATGTTGACAAAATAATACCAGTTCAAACCGATTTAATGAACAGCAGAACAAGAGGCAACCACACAAGTAATCAGGAGGAACAGAAAAATACGCCAATAGAAGAACAATACTTGGTCTTCAGCAGCAATACCAATTAGCCACACGACAAAACAACTAGCAGCAACACAGTCCCACCAACATTTATTGGTACAAGGTTAATTTGTGTCAATCAAACAGGCACTAAACGACAATCTTCTTTAGCAGCAGAATTAAACTATGAGACCAGTACCAACCTTTCAACAATACCAGTACTATCCGTACGCAAGCTGTCAAACCCAAACAGTACAAGCTTTCTAGCACCCTCACTTTATGCAGATAAGGACAGAACAAATTCAAATAAAACCAAAACAAACAAATCCCCCACGTGATCAACTTGACTAATCAGCAGTAGTACACTTTCAACTTAGTCCAAAACATTTAATGTGTCTTCACTTTGAGTCTTTGATTTGTACGAAGTAAAATAAATCAGTCAATCACAAATCAATACCACCGAATCACAAAACTTTAATTACTAAATGAGAACCAATTCATAAAACTTTGACCACCGACCAATTAAATAACTTAAAGCAATTAAATGTTTGTGAATCGAAAAACAAATAGCCCCACACTCGAATCTTCAATCAGTCCCATTATCTTGAATATTAAATTGGCCCATGTTCATTAATAAATCAATATTTAATAGCAGCAACACAAATGCTTCAATTAATTGAATACTCTTGAAACACCGACCCACTAATTCTTGAGTGTAGCCTCACAAAAACCAAAATTGAATCTTGTATAAACAGTATTAATGAATATTGATTGAGGTTTAACATTGAATTCAACTCACAATGCACTAATCGACAACAACCTATTAATTGCTCCTTCCAATTATTGACCAATTGAATGCAAAGCAGTACGAGGATAATTAATTAGGAATTCAATAACTTTGAGCCTTTTACTTTTGCCGAATCATCAAAAACATCAACACATGCGTCACCATAAATAATCCTTTGCCAATTGAATGATGTAAGAATTAATAGCCACACAACTTGCTCAACAGGATAATTAATTAATTTGTACGAGATTTAATTGAAACCTTTTTCACATCGACCAATTAATTCGATAATAAATAGGTACGAAATTAATTTTGATTTACCAATTAGAGACTGCTTGCGTTGACCTTTACCAATCTGCTTTCTTCGAATGATTTTAAAACCTTACTCGATCAATAAGTACAGAACATGTGCTTCTCGACAAATCTCAGCCAATTAATATACACCAATTCATGAAAAAAAAACGATTTATCTTGTCGCCACATAAAGAAATCAAAAGATCGATACCTAGAAAATATTACCTCTGAAAACCGATTAAATCTTATACGAATCTGCTACTCTTTATCAACAATAAAACCTTGCAGATCCCTAGATATCGAGAGCCACCCACTCTGATACCAATTGTTGAACCAAGATCAAGCCCAATCTAGGATAATAGAAACAATAATTTGCACAGCGGAAAAATGATAATAACAATCAAAGTTTCAACAAGGTTTTTCACTAATAAAACAATGATCCTCTATGGATCTCTATTGCTTCCTCTCAAAATATTTTTCCTGGAGTGTTTTTCTTTCAAGAAGCGTCTTTTAAAATAAAAGCCTAGTGTTCCTTTTATACACCAGGAACCCTAATACAATAATAAAATATAAAATAAATGCATATCACTACCTAAAATAGCTCATGCATATCCTAACAAACTAATAAATAACACGGAATAACTATATCCGTAGAAACATAATATGCTGAATCTCTACTTCAGCAGATTCACTTCTTCAGCAGAATCTATCTCTTCAGCAGAATCCATCAGCAGATTCTTCAGCAGAATTCTCTCTTAGCAGAATTCCCAAAAAAAAAAAAAAAAAAAAAAAAAAAAAAAAAAAAAAAAAAAAAAACTATAAGGCTGTAGTTTGAGTTAGGGAAGTCAACAAACCAAAAGGCTGTAGTTTGAGTTAATAAAGTCCAATTTTGCATTAACAGTATTAAATTTTTACTATTGTTGGAAATAAAAAAACTTAATACTGGTGAGCCAATAAAGCCGTGTGAAGACCACCCAACACAACCCAACCCGATTACATACAATACATAGGTACATTTCCAAATAAAATAGAAATATAAATGTGTTCATATTTCCAACAAATAATTGGGAACCGAAGAGTCCAAAAAAAGGCTGTAAAACTTAATACAGACTCTTCGTTTTCCCAATTATGTGTCTATATATTGGTTAATGCCACATTATGCAGCATACAATCTAATACTAGCAAACATCAAACAAGTTAAAGTGTAAGTAAAATGTCAGGAACCAAGAGAGCCAGAGATGTTGTTGCAAACGACAACACAGAAGAAGAAAACAACGAACTGAGGAAACGAGCAACAGAAGATCCAAAAGAGCCAGAGGTGCCTTCGTTGGAAAAAGGCTCGAAGGATAAGGATAAGAAGGAGGTGGATGAAGAAAAGGACAAGGCTGCTCCTCCAAGCCCTACTGAAGTTGAAAGACGTAGGCTTGCTGCAAAAAAAGATGGCCGATGAGCATTGGAAGGAGATCAATGCTGTTAGGAGATTAGAAGAAAGGGATAAAAAGAAAAACAAATGTGTTAAATGTAATGAAGAAGAGGAAGAAGAATGTTTAGAAACATTCTCGTATGATGAATTGTATAAGTTATATGAGTCCGATTAATTTAATCGTGTAATGGAAAAAGTTTGTTTAATAATAATTTTATTGTTGATTTTGTGAGTTTTGTTTTTTTCAATTGCATGTTTTATTTATTTATTTATTTATTTTTTGCAAATAAAGTTTATGGTTATTTTCATGATCTACGTTTGACTTTAAATTTATGCACCAGTATGACCTTCAGTTTATGGTTATTTTCATGTGTATATCTAATAGTGGTATTATTCACATTGTTGACCAAAAAAATATGTTGACTTTAATAGTCAAATTCGTTTATTATTCCAAACACGATACTATACTGCATATGCAATTGGTCAAATATAAATTGTAATAAGTTAATTTTACCCATGTTGAGTTTTGAAAGTAACCAAACAGGTTTACAAGTGAATATTCAATAATGGTTCACTTAGTTGACTTTATTAAGTCAAACTAGAGCCATATGGTTTATTGACTTCCCTAAGTCAAACTAGAGCATTATAGTTTGTTTTTATTTTAAAGCACAATCCTTTAAAACAAGTTGCGTCTTCACTTTCTGAAATGACAAAAGACTAACAGTGAACCAAATTAATAGTCTTTCATGCGAAAGATAAGTGGTAGTACTTAATGGTTTGGTTTGGGTGGACTTCACACGTTTGGAAGGCTCAGTAGTACTAACTTCCTTATATCTAACAATATTAAATGTTAATACTGGTAGTACAAAAAATTTTCTAACGGTATTAACTAGTTAGTCCTGGTACTGTTGTTATCTTATCAGCAGCACATGGTTAGTGTACCATTCAACTGCTTGAATTACAAATACCCAAAATAGTATTACAAAAGGGTAACAACATGTTTATTCAGGTTACAACAAAATTATTCAATCATACTACGGCCAAAATAGTCATTTTCAAACACAAAATGCCACCACATTCAATTGATGTGAGCATTTAATACTCCTTAACCTACCTCACACAATGAAAGTCAAACGGGTGTATTTCAAAATAGAAAAATATGGCACAACCAGCCGTGTAAAGTAAATGATCCTACCAACTTGGATAGTCTAGTAAAGTCTCATCTTATTCCAAATTTATCCAAACCAAAAATATGGCACAACCTGCAAGTCCAAATTTAAAGAGAGAGACAAGTGGTGGTTTTATAAGTCTGGGTGTTCGAACTGGTAATGATCCACAGGTACAGGTGTTGGATGAAAGATGCTTTATCTGTTGTATGGATGTTAAGTGTTGGAGGCATGCAAACACAGGTGGAAGTGTTGTTGTAGTCACAAAAGTTGCTGGTGCTGAGGCAAACAAAGTAAGTGGTTGTGTTATAGGTCTGGGAATTAGAACTGGGGAAAAAAAGAAGAAAAAAAGAAACCCAAGAAAGTTGATTACAAAACAACAACAAATTTGAATAATTGTATTGTGGCAGACCACTGTCATGGTTTTGGGCATGTCCAAGCCATACTTGTATGTGATGTGTACGTTTGCATTTTCATGTTTCGTCTCTGTATTACGGATTGATTAATGTGATGCTCATGTTTATGTTTCTGATACATATCAAACACACTAAAAAACTTAAAACATATATGAACACATTATTCATTGAAAAACTGAATCATAAGACCCATTACATTCATTAAGCATAACATGGTGATGTGAACAAAAGAAACCCATGACCAATGTCCAACAAACAACAACCTCATGGATATTTCTTTCTCACAACAAATTCAATCTTCTTAAACATCTTGTCCTTGACTTGCTTGGCCATCATTAACAGTGCCTTCGCTCGACGCTTATCAATTGTCTGTAATCTCCTAAGCTTCTTGGTATTGCTCCTTGCAATTCTTGCACGTGAATAGTTTCGAAGTCCAACAATCAGCTCCCCCTACTTCCAACCTTTTCATAAATTTTTTTGGACTTGTTCTCCAAATCATGTGCTTGCTGCTAGTTTTCAAGAATCTCTGTGTGGTAAGGGCCAATCATTAGTTCAGTTAGCACATACGAGTTACAAACAACCTTTAAATCAATATCACTTTTAGAGTTGTTCATGCTTAAGGAAATAGGGAGCTGTGGTTTGCAAGTTTTGAGTTGCAACAAATGAGGTAGGTAACTATTAAATATGAGTAATAAATGACACACAAATAAAGCAACCCATTAATAAAAGGCTACTACCAGTGGTGATAGCATTGTGACACATATAAAATGTTACAATTAAAAAAATTGCATATATAATTAGGATTTTTAAAAAGTACATAATAAATTTAAAACATTGAATAAGTGTAACATAAAAAGTACATAAAACTTCAGTTGTAATCCGGGTGATCCCATGCCTGAGAGTTGTCGTACAGGTAACCGTCGTCGTAAGTAGCAATGCTCGCAAACTTATCGGCTTCTAACTAAGCTTCCAACCTGCTAAGCTCCCGGTCCTTTTCTTCGTTCCAGCCCCCATCATCAGCTGCCACCACATTTTCTTCAAAGCTTAGCTTAAAGTGCTCCAGATGAGGTTGTTGCTCAACAACTCTCGGTGCAACAGATAAAGTAGATGCACCAGCATTACATGCTGCCACATTTTCCACATAACTCCAATGGATCTTGTTAGAGATTTGCGCCTGTATTTGAGAAACACAACCCCACAGCGAGTCAGCAATGGCACAGTCCTTGCAATATTCATCGTACAGAAACTGGTCGATGACGGCTTTCCTCTCTGCTGAGATATCTTGGCACGCTGTGTATTGTTCTCTAAGTTGGTTTTTAACTTTTTTGGCAAGGTCAAACTGTTTGATCACTTCGATGATAGCATTCTGGCGATCCGTGTCGCCTTTGTCGGTCTGTTTCTTGATGTATGTTTGCAATTCTTCGACTGTGTGGGGAAGTTTGCAAGCCATGTATGTTTTGAATTGTTGTTTGTAGTGTGTTTGAATTTATGGATGCCAAAATTGTGTTTGATGGTGGTATTTATAGGAAGTCAAATTGGTATGTTTGCACGCCATTATAAAAAAATAAAATATTCCTTACTTTCAAACGGTAACAAACAAGTACAACCACATGTTGACTTGTTTGTTGCATTTGACTTTACTTAGTGAAACCCCGTTTTTATAAACAATGGTGAATCTTACCCATTTTGTTACCCATCAAGCACATAAGTAGTTTTGGTTGACAAAATGTATAAGTCAAACAGGTCACAAACCATCTAAAGTAGCCACAGAAGTTTACTTATATAAGTTTGCCTTTAAAAGGACTTAGAAAATTGCCACATATGTGGACTTGAATGTCTGCCTATAGAAGGACTTAGATGAGTGCCACAGATGTGGACTTTGATGTTTGCCACTTATGTGGACTTTCAATTACAGACGTTTCATAACAACCATAGTACTAAAACTCAAATTTGTCCTGAATTTAAAACATGGCTAAAGGATAGCCCATTCACTGTCATTGACTTGGCTGGATTGAGTTGGAATAGGAGCAGATACTCCTTGGAAACTTGAACTAGGACCAGCTTGAGATGCACCAGATACTCCTTGCACAGTTAACCTCTGACCACCTTCAACAACTACATCTCCATATTGGACAGCTGAACTAGGACCAGCTTGAGCAGACCCATTACCCTTAGCTTGCCGAGCTCCAGCTTTGTTGAAACCTACATAAGAAAACAGGTTATAAAAAAGTACCAAATATAAAACAATCAAAAAACATAACTATGAAAGTCTAATAATTACCTTTTCTAGGAGGTTGACCTTGTCCTTTGCATGTAGTCTTGTTGTGTCCAGCGTTACCGCAGATTCTGCAAGTAATAACTCTCCCTCTTTTGGTCAGTTTTCCAGAATCTACACAGGGTGCATCCTCATACTTAGACCTTCTTCTCTTCTTCTTTGGTCTTCCAACCTGGACATAATGCTTTGGTGGCAAGAGCTCTGTAGCATGGGTGGTCTTCTCCCAGTAGTTGCTGCCTCTAATTGGTTCTACTAAGTGAGAGTATACTTCCTTCCATGTGGATAACCAATAACAGCTATGTACCCAAGACTCAGGAGGTCCAACTTGAATGTCATTGAGTCCCATATTCCAACAGGCTGCAACAGCATGCTTACAAGGTATCCCTGTCAATTCCCATTTCCTGCATGTACATACCTTATCCTGTACATTCTCATCACACTGATCACCCCATGCCCCTGTTACCTGATACTTAACTCCTCCATTCCATATCACCCGCAACGATTCGGCCTCGCTCTTAATCTTTCCCAATATTTTAGCTGCAGTTGGGGTTAGAGGCCCATCAATTTTGTCAATTATACCTTGTACAACTACTATTCTCTTCATGCATTATTCTCTGATGTACTCTAAAAGTGTAATGACTGGCTTGTCCCTTGCTGGAGCGATTTTACCATTAAACACCTCACAAATGTTGTTGATCAATAAATCTGTAACTGGTCTACCTATAGCACAAAAATATGAAACACTTAAATGATATACATGTCTACTATTGAACCACTTATGTTGAAAACAAACAAACAATTACCAGAAAAATGAGATCTTGCCCAATGTTCAGCTGGTATCTTGCTCAACCTTTCGTGTGCTTCCTTCTTCATAGCCTTCAAATGTTCCATACACTTTTCAAAACCAGACAGGGTTGTAACAGATGCACATCTCCACAAAGCTTCCTTATATTCCAAGCCACTAAACTGCTGCCTCATATTTTCATGAATGTGCCTCAAGAAAAATCTGTGTTCTGCATTAGGGAAGACAGATTTTAAGGCTGGAATGAGTCCCTGCATAAACCAACAAATTTAGCAAAATAATAATTTATATTTTGTTGGTTATTAAAGAATTCAACTAGAGGACCATCATTTACTATCCTTTTGTCTATCACTCATGAATGTGAAGTTAGATCAAGGGCCTAGATCTATGTCATCACCCAAGCACATTAAGAACCAAGACCATGAACTCTTAGTTTCAGCTTCCACCAAGGCATAAGCCAATGGGTAAATCCCATTGTTAGGATCAAGTCCAACAGCCACCAACACTTGGCCTGGATAAGGACCTTTCATGAAACAACCATCTAGCCCCAACAATTCTCTTTTGCAAGCCTTGAAGCCTTCCTTCAACGGTCCTAACAAACATATATTCTTTTAAACACCCTTCTAGACTCACTAGGATTAGCAGAATCTCTATCAATTCCAAGCTTCACAGTCGTATTAGGGTTTGTAGACAGCAATTCACCAATATAGTCCCTAAGCATCATATACTGTAGGTTGTGATCACCTGAAACATCTTTTTCTGCTTTAGCTTTAGCCCTGAATGCTTTTGTCATAGAAACCTGAAGATGTAATTCACGCTAGAGCTAGTCTTGAACTACCTTTCCTGGGATCTCTGGATTAACCTTAACTAGGTCATAGATCTTGTTTGCCAAATATTCATAAGTGCAGTGTTTGATTTCCCTTTATTGAAGGCAAGTGTGTTTGTCTCTATATCTTTACTATCCAGTTTTGACTAAGTCTGTCTTTGCCTACATACAAGACCCAGGAGCATTTATCATCAACATCATCAGAAGTTCCTACATCGTTTCTCTTTCTTTTACTCCCTCTACCTAATGGGCCACTTGATCCACTAGGCCCAACACCTGTATCTATAGTTGGGCCTGTTGATCCACTTAAGACTGACTCTGTAAAGACAGGAATTTGGTTATCACATACAGCTCTTATCCTAATACCATCATTCCTGACCAACTTCAAATTTCTCCTGCTCTCAACTGCATGCATGTATACTCTTTCCTTCACCTCTTCTGGGGTTGCAAACTCTTGTCCATTGAAAAAATAATACTTCATAATAGGATTCTCTGACATGTCAACTCCAATTGCTCTTCTTATTTCCCTTAACTGTTTCCTAACAGCAGAATCTGGTTCACCATCAGAACCTGATTGACTCTCGAAACCTTCAACACTAACAGGTTCTACTCCACCTACAACCTCTCCAACTAAACTGCTGTTGCCAATGCTGTCATAAGCTTTATTCCCTGTTAGTCTAAACTTATTTACTTGATCACCACTGCTGTTGCCAATACTGACAGAAGGATTATCCCTTGCTTGATGAAAACCGTTTACTTGCACATGAGGCTCAACTCCAGTGTGTCCTTCATCATTCATAACTGCAGCCTCTCCTTCATCACCTGAACCTGCATTGTCACTTGACCCTCCTTCATAATCACTATCATTGACATTATGAATGTCATCCTCCACATCCTCTAGTGGCCCGACACCATTACCATGCTGAACCTCACCCTCTAGTACCTTTTGGCTGTTATCCTGTTGACCCTCACCTGTATGTGTTTAGGGATCATCTAGGCCAAAAACAGGCAACCCTACATTTAAGTCCAAGTCAGCAACTCCAAAATGTTCATCAAGACTTAATCCACTAGTGGTGTTGACATTCATGGCATCCAAATAACTAAATGAAAGAGGCATATCTAACTCATTCTCATCAAAGTCCATCATCCTAACTATATCAGCAAGTTTTTTTTGCCACAATCTCCTTACTAGCAGGTACAACTGGGGTGAAACTTAAATTTAAACTTCCAAATTGTGAATCAATCTGGGGAAGGTCATTGTTTTCATTTTCGCCACATTCACTTAAAGTCATTTGTGTAAAAGGAGTGCCTTGAGTTGAGTTGGCTGGAAGTGGAACACTATCAGTATTATCAGGCCATGTCAGGGCCAACAGTTGAGGAGGTTTAGTTGCCTTAGAGGCTCTAGGTGGACTAGACACAATTTCGTCTATTACTACCCTTGTTTTACCAGTGACACTAGAACACCCGTGCTCTATGTACACTTCTATCAACTTGAAACCACCTACTAGATAACCCAAACATCTGACATCATCATCAGATGACAAGGGAAACAGTCCGTGGTCTAAAGTACTCATAGGACTAAGATAGTGGTAAAAGAGAGGCTCTTTCTGACCTGTGTAGCCCAACTGAACCACCACCTCGTCCAGATCAAAGACTGAGAATACATCAATATCCACCATGTCAAATATGTCTTCAGTACCACCAACGTATTCCCTGTTAGGGAAACGCATAAATGCCCCACCATGATGTATTCGAATGGTGAATAAATTGCGATGAAATTCTGCAATATAAACTCAATTACTTAGTACCAAAACATATATAAACACAAGCTAACAGCAAAATAAGCTCAAATCAACTGGACTTAAACTCATTACCGTAGTCATTCTCACATTGCACCTCCAACTCATCTGCAGGGACTGTCACTCCTCTTGTGCGCATCTTCCACATTGGTGCGGACATTGTTCGGGACGATTTTCGATACTTTTGTGATTTTGATGTTGATGTGATTGGGCGGGAAAGTTTTTTACAGGCGTATCTTGGAAAACGAAGGCTTCAGGACAAAGTGAATAGAACCTTCTTTATAGCCAACTTTTAGGGACGATTCGCGCAAATCACTATACCAACAAATCTTGCAGCTATCTTTTAGGGACCAACGGCGAGAATTACTGTTGGAGGTGTTTTGGTGTTAAATGACGAAAGTAGCCATGATATACACGTCAGCTAACGCTGCAACCCAACGTCCGTTTCTCAAAAGGACCGACCGCGCCAATATCGACAAGTTCAGGGACGAAAATGAAAAAAAAAAATTTAAGGACGATTCGCGCGAATCGTGACAAGTTTAGGGACCAACGGTGAAATTTTGTCGTTATATTATAAGATTGTGTAATAAATGTTAGGTTGTATTGTACGAGGTAAAGGAACAAAATTGACAAATTAAAACAACCCAATGTGAGAAGATTCAATGTTGTAGGCTGGTCAGCATGCCGGGAAAGGACCACTTAATGAAGGTTCCTGTTATTTTTGCGGAGAGGGTCCTGTGGTTGGCATCACCGACATTGGTGATTCAACTTCAGAATCACGAGTAGTTAACTTAATTGGAAGTGAATGCAAGAGGGAATGTGATACTGGTGGATTTGATTATTCATTAAACAAGTCGAGAATGTAAGTGTCATGTCTATAGATGCTGGGACTCGAATGTTGGATACATGCAGAAGCTATCGCAAAGTTATTTTGTGATTAAGAATTCAGGTATATGTATGTATACATTCATGTGTATCATGTTTCATTACAAGCATGCGGATATTTAAAAAATAAAATAAAATAAAAATCATACTCTATGATTTCAAATCTAAGAATCTTCTCATGATTCATGATAAACTAAAGATTTAGATCAATGACAACCAACTTTTTAAGTTACGCTTACTCATGCATTTTACTAAAACTAATTACTAATCCAATATTTGTGGTTTCATGGAACATGTTCATCTACTTTTTTGACCTACCATAGCATCAGCTATTTATATTTCAATTCAAAAAATAAGTTTTATGGGTAGTAGATTTGGTTTTCTCATACAATAAATTATCAAATTTCTATTAAATAAGATACTTTTTGTTTTTTTTTTTTTTTTTTTTTTTTTTTTTTGTATTTGCCAACAACAACCTTGTGAGTTTTGTTCACGTATTCCTTAACTAACAATGTTTACAAATTAAAACTCATTATTTCGAGAAATAAGTAATTTTAACACGAATAATAAAGGTAAATAAGTTTTAATAAAATATACGGAGCATATTAATAGCAAATGAGTGTATGTTAGAAAATATATCTAAAAAAAGAGATTCTTAAACAAAATCAATAAGGTTTTGTTATCAAAGATCTTTACTTTTTCATTCAATCTCATTATTATTATTGGATGTCATTTATTTGTTTCGATATATAAATGACTCGGTTTATCAAGATATATAAGCATTATATAGATTTATAAATGTTTGATAAATGGTCAACAAAACACAATGTTATTCTATTAAGGACAATAAAAGAAAGAGTATCCATTTATTAAGTCTATAATGACTATGTAGGGATGTGAATGGGACATATCAAGCTTCGAAGAAGCACTGAGGAGTCTTCTTGATGACCTGGCACAATGACATGTCATTTCTTTTTAACACTTGTGATCATAGTTATAGTTTTGAACAACTTTACAAAACCTATTTCTTAGACTAATGCTAGTGGTGACCAATTACTCACCCAACCAACCCAGTCACATTAGCACCATCTCAACTTTCTTTTTCTACAACTGTACCCCAATCACAATTAGCTACTCGTGACCACAAAAGCAACCCCATAATTTTTTCTTTTTTTAAATTAAAATTTCATTCAATAATTAAATAAACATTACAATAAATATGTAACACATTTAATAAACCATTAAATAAACATTACAAACAAAATCATGACTTGTTAAGTATAATTAATTTACAAATAACTATTATTTGGGTCAAATGAAATTAGTTGGGTCATTATGTTTTTAAAAGCCCATTTGTACCAACTAGGTTTTTATACATATAACCTATCCATCATTTGTCTTTTCCAATCTCCACATTGTAAATATATCAGCCACCATAGCTGCACCATTTCTTTTTCCTAAGCAACGGTCACATGTGACCATCAATTACTCCACAATGGTCGAAAATTAAAGGCAAGAGAGTGCAATTGTTTCGGTTGGTGATGCAACCAAGTTTTAGAAAAAATTGGAAGGCGACGCATTTCTATGGGGAGAGCTAGGGGAGAAACGTGTTGCTTTGGGCAGTTGTGGTTTCCAAGCAACGCCCATTAGCATCAGTCTTACTGTCATTCTTGCAATGTTCAAATGAAAAAAAAATAAAAAAAAAAAATAAAAAAAAATAAAAAAAAAAAAACTAAGAATATTTACTTCTATATGCATTATTAGCATTATTTACTTACTTGTAGAACAAGTGAAATATGCATATAGAGTATATATAGCTGATTTACCTTTTATGCTGATTGCAATATACCGGGTACTGACTTATTCGCATAATTTCGGCTTTGTTTGGTTAAACGGAATGTAACGATGAAGGAATGATTGAATTGTGTATTGAATGAGTTATTACCATCCCATTATCTTGTTTGGTTGTTATGTCGTAATAAATATTTCAACTTTGATGAAATGAATATTTTCACATGTGGTATGATGTGTTGTAATGGATATTAGAAAAATGAAATATTGATATCATTCCAACCGGAATTTTACGAAATAATTAATATTAATGTATTCTCTTTTTGCCACACACGAAATAAAGGAGTAGGCGTCTCTCACCCCATTAGTTATTTAAAAATAAGCCTATTAGCTTAGTTGGTTAAGAGTTTGTATGAAAAATGGAAGGAGGAATATGATGAAGACCGTATGATGATGATAACTTTGATGATTGTATCCTGCCTAATGACCTAATAAAGTTCGCAAAAGATTATGGTATTAGTCTACGTGGTCAAATTTGATAAAGTTTTGTACGTCAGAAAAGTTTGGCATGTTATTATTTTGTTAGGTTAGGTTTGAAGCACACTTGGTGTGTTTGTTTTTGCCTGTTTATGGGTTGAGATGTAGAATTCACCCACATTCGTTGTACTTAATTCAGATGCGCCTCAAGATTTGTCGATGCCTAAAGCGATATTTAAATATTAGGCATTTCAAATTTTTCACTTTTTTTTTTCTCTTTGCTTAATATTAGCAACAAAAAACACAATGAAAATCTAATAATTTTTTAAAGATAGAGGAAAATAATATATATATATATATATATATATATATATATATATATATATATATATATATATATATATATATATATATATATATTAAAAAAGAAGTTCGCTTTGTTATAATCTATAAGTAGGGCTGAAGAATTGAACCAACACGAACGAGGATTGTCTGTGTTTCTTAATTTTGGTTATTCAAACAAATGAACTAATTCGAACACTTAAATAAGCAGACATTGTGTTCATGTTTGTTCATTGAAAATAAATTATTCTTGTCCGTTCATTAACAAACTATTTATGAGTGATACTTGAAAGTTTTAATTTGTTTACAGTATCAACTAAATGTAATTAGAATTTGTAGCATTAAATGAGCTCAATTCATTTTTTTGTGATAATAAAAAAATTGACTTGATTGTGTTTCTTAAATTCAAATATGTGGTATGGATTTAAATAATAAACAATAATAAGCAAATATTTGATAATTTTAGCACTTTCATAATAGAAGTCTTTCGATTGTATATTTATAAAAGGTGTTAAAACATTGGGGGCCTAAAACGATTTAGTAGTTTTACCCTCTAGCCACCACTGACTTAATTACTTTTTGGTGTAATAATATTTATAGGGGAAACATTTAAAAAAAAAGAAATAAATAAATAATTAACGGATTAGAACTAAAAGAAAGAACAAAAAATTAGTTATAACAAATATATACTCCGTAATATTTTATTATAACATTGACTTTTGTTGTGTAATAAATGCGTGGATGTAAATGAACAAAATTGACAAAGACGAGCCATTGATGATGATGATGTGAGAAGATTAATTCAAATATTCAATGCTGAATGAACGGTGGTGTTGTGTTCAAAAAAAATGAATGGTGGTGTTCTATTGTTCACCCTTGTTGACTGCTCATTATCTCAAGACCATGATGGTGACTAAATTAAATTGCATGCGTTTTGCAGCATATATATATATAAGTATATAAGTATACAAATAAACATATTCGTATACATGATCTTGCTACTTTTAATTGAAAGTGTTAGACATTAAGTGATTCAAACTTGCAACAAATGTTTGTACCTTTAATGTTCTTCGGTGTTATGTTTATATTAGTATTATATAATTCTTTTAAATAGTTTCGGGTTTTTTTAATTGTAGATTATAAACTTTGAAATCAAGTTAAAGAAGTTGTTTCCAAGTGATTTCCCGCAAGGAGTTCTTCCTCAACGACTTGGGCAAGCTTGGGCTTCATCTTCTTCATCTTTAAGATCATTATCAAAGGACACCAGCGTGGCGAACTCACCATTTCTCTTCAACATGCTTCATTCCACTCCTTATATGTCTGAAATGTTTGCTCTCACAGAACCATTTATGGACCAACAAGCACCAAATCAAACTCCACAGTCAAGAACAATATTGAGATCAGAAGATCCTCTGCGGCAAGCTTTAGAGCAAGTTAGAACCTCTCAGTCAATACCTTCAATAGAACACGAAGAAGCTGCAATGACAAGAGCAATTCTTGCAGCCATTTCTTCTACTTCTTCTCCTACTCCTTCTTCTTCATTTCAATACCAGCGTCCACCCCCTCAAGTTTCTAGTGCTTTTAAGAGATATGGATCAAGTTTAGGACCTAATAAACGAGTTCCAAATCGACAAAATCTTCACAGAAGGTCACTTTCATTCTTCCGAAATCTAAGTGAGGCTCGTACTCAAAGAGATCAAATGGTCCAAACAAATAGACCTACTAGCTATCAATTTCTTCACGTTTTAGCGGAGCGAAAGCGAAGAGAAAAACTCAATGAAAGCTTTCAAACTTTGAGATCACTGTTTCCTCCAGGGTCCAAGGTATATCTAATTTATATCTTCTTCTTTATTTCACTTTTTTTTTTTTTTTTTTTTTAAATAATAATAAAAAATTATGAGGCTCTTCCTTAGATCGAATTGAAACGTCAAGTAAACAATCCGCCTAGACTATATTTCATATCATATATAGTAGCAATAAAAATGAAACCCTAGTTTACTAATTAGTATAACACTTGTTTAGTATTTATTTATGAGATTAAGATGTATAAAAAGTGAAGTTTACATTATACTCTGCTTAAACATAGGTTTAGTTTTGTGCCTTAACTTTTACGAGTTAGTTTTTCATTTCTTGTAACAAATACACTCACTTCTTCAAAAAATAATTATAAGCTTAGGTTTCTTAATCATCTCTCTTTTTACTTATTTTCTTATATATGGCTTATGATCACTTTAGAAGGATAAGGCATCAGTGTTACTAAACACAATGAAGTACATATCTTCTTTAAAGTCTCAAGTCGAGGAGCTTAACATAAGAAATCAGATTTTGGAGGCTGGTCAGCATGGCGGGAAAGAACCAGCTAATGAAGGTTCCCGTCGTTTTTCAGGAGATCAGGGTCCTGTAGTTGGCATCACCAATGTTGGTGAATCAATTTCACAATCACGAGTGGTTGACTTGGAAGTGAATGCAACAGGGAATGTGATACTGGTGGATTTGGTTATTCGGGTGTTGGAGTTCACTAAACAAGTCGAGAATGTAAGTGTCATGTCTATTGACGTTGGGACTCGAATGTTGGATGCAGAAGCTGTCACAAATCGAGTTATTTTGAGATTAAGAATTCAGGTATATATACATTCATGTGTATCATGTTTCATTACAAGTATGTGTATCATTATTCAGTTTGAATGCATTTTAATGTCCTAACATTGATATATTACAGACTCAGGCAGATATTAAAATAATAATAATAATAATAATAATAATAATAATAATAATAATAATAATAATAATAATAATAATAATAATAATAATAATAAAAATAAAAAATAAATAATAAAAAAAATCATACTCTATATGGTATCAACTTTATAAAACATCATCTCAGAAGCTTCTCATGATTCATCATAAACTAAAGATTAGGTTAATGACATGAAAACCAACTTTCTAAGTTACACTTACTCATGCATTTTACTAAAACCAATATTTGTGGTTTCCTGGAACATGTTCATCAACTTTTTGGAGCTACTATATCATACGCTATTTATATTTCAATTCAAAAAGTAAGTTTTATGGGTACATATGGTTTTCTTTCGCAATAAGTTATCAAATTTTTATTAAGTATAATGAAAATGACTTACGTTATGATTTTTGAGAAATTTTTATTTGTTTAGGTATTTCTTAACTACAATGTTTCTAAATTAAAACACATCATTTCAAGAAATGAATAATTTTAACACGAATAGTAAAAGTAAATAAGTTTTAATAAAATGTATATTAGTAATATCAAATGAATTTAGAAATTATATCTAAAAAAGAGATTTTTAAACAAAATCAATAAGGTTTTGTTATCAAGGATCTTTACTTTTTCATTCAATCTCATTATTATTATTATTATTGGATGTCATTTATTTGTTTCAAAATATAAATAACTTGGTTTATCAATATATAAGTAGTATATAGATTTATAAATGTTTGTTGATAGATGGTCAACAAAACACAATGTTATTCTATTAAGGACAATAAAAGAACAAGAGTATCATTAATTAAGTCTATACTTGCCTTTTATATAGGGAAGTGAATGGGACAAATCAAGCTTCAAAGAAGCACTGAGGAGACTTCTTGATGACCTGGCACAATGACATGTTGTCATTTCTTTTTGACACTTTATTGTTTTGAACAACTTTACAAAAACTGTCTGTTTACTTTCATTCTTGCAATGGAGAAAAAAAAAACTTTAGAAAACCCATCAAGAATATTTACTTCTATATGGATTATTAGCATTACTTACTTACTTGTAGAACAAGTGAAATATGCATATAGAGTATATATAGCTGATTTAATTTACCTTTTATGTTGTTCGCAAAATACCAGGTAACCGACTTATTCGTGTAACTTTGTTTGGTTAAACGGAATGTAACGATGAAGGAATGAATTAAATAATGTATTGGATGAGTCATTTACTATTCCATTTTGGTTGTTATGTTGTAATGAAATGAATATTTCCACATGTGGCTTGCTGTGTTGCAATGGACATTGGCAATGAATGGAATATGAATTTCATTCCATGTCTCAACGTAATGAAATAAAAACAAGAGTAAACATGGAATGAAAATGATAGTTGCAGGCGTAATGGAATGAATCAAGAGATAAGTGATACTATTCCAAAACTTAAAACAAAATACATATTTTAATTCGATTACAATCACTTATTCCATTACAGCTTAGAATTCTACGTCCCAAATACTACGTAGCCATTGTCCGTCTTTGGTAAGTAAACATGGTGGTTTAAATATATTGTAAGAGTTGATTCAATATAGATACAAGTATATTGATCACATTATTTTTTTATTCTTTTTTCTTTTTTCTTTTAAATGCAACAATATATTAAAGAAACCAAGAACAAGAGTATAAAGAAAAGGCAACTAACTCTTTAATAAGAGAATAAAAAGTATGTGTTAGATTAATTAAACATATAATGAATCAATCTCATATAATCATATCATAACAATAACATCAAAGTAAACTTACTTGATGATAGAACCGACTAATGATTAGGATTGGATGATGAAGTCATAGCATTAAAATTCGTCGATTCCAGTAGTGATGTCACCAATCTGCTGGAGGGATTCATCTCACAAGTTATGGTGTTATTGAGAGAGTTTTGTTATGTGACAAGATACAGGAATGATGACCACAACCCTGATATTTATCTGTTATGGTAGTTACTTCCATCAAATAACCGCCATTAATTAGTTAGGGAATAATATGTCATTAAGGCATACTTTAGGGAATAATATATCCCACGTGGGACAAGACCAAGACAAATGCAGTCACAACAGGTCAAGTCAAGTACAAATAGCGTAGAAGAAACCTGGACACACCCACTTGCTAACTTCCATGCCATTTAACAAAAAACGAAAAACTACTGCCACATAATAAATGCTAGTGCACTTGCCACTTGCATTCTTTATTAAACCTTGTAGATGTCACTTGCAGTCACAAAGTTTTGACCAATGACATTGCCAATGAGTATTATCCAATCTTTCATTCACGCCAATATCATAAAAAACGAAGCCATCAACCCCAACCTTGTTCTTGCAGCATCCCACCGACCAAAAAGCCTTTTTAAGCCAATGTTAGTATGATACTGGACCATCACAGTTGCAGATGAAAGTTTACCCACTTGCAGACGACCTCTTGATCGCGCTATTATTTTAGTTATAGTATGTTTTTATATCATTCCTCGAACCGTATTTTACTTATAGTATGTTTTTGAGCATTCCACATTACTCATCATTTTGACAAATTGAGATTGCTTGATATGATGGTCAAGTTGAAGCATCAACTTGAACATATATATGCCACGGTTTTAGTAAAATTTCATTGCATGAGACTTTTTTTATCACCACATCCTCATGTGAATTTTCATGTTGTTTTGAGATCTTTCCCTAAGTAGTCAATATTCAGGCAATATTTGGCGAGGGCTTTTATGAGGCTTATTGGGTCTTGGACTTTTAAAATAAGTCGGCTAAGCAAATAAGTTTCGTTTGTCATGGTTTATGAAAGGGCTTATAAAATAAGTCGGCTAAAAACTTTAGCCCCGTAAAAGAGGCTAAAAACTTTAGCCGAGAGCTTTTGAAAAATAAATTACTTATTTACCCAGAAAAATATTTAACATATACAAAAACTCATTTAATTATATATTTTTTAGTAATTTTGCAATAATAATCCCCAGCCTTAGCCCATTTGACAAACAAATTTATAAAAATACAAATTTTAATTTCGTCTTATAATATATAATTCCTAGTCTCAGCCTCAGCCCTAGTCCCAGCCCCAACCCATTTCGCCAAATACACCCTTAATACTAATGTATTCTCTTTTGCCACGTACAAAATAATGGAGTAGTTATAACAAATATATAATATTTTATTATAACATTGACTTTCGTTATCATTAGAAGATTGTGTGGGTTAGGATGAACAAAACTGACAAAGAGGACCCAATGATGTGATAAGATTCAATGGTGGTGTTCTATTGTTCACCCTTGTTGACTGCTCATTATCTCAACACCATGATGGTGACTAAATTAAATTGCATGCGTTTTGCGGCATAAATGTATACAAACATATTCGTATGCATGATCTTGCTTTTTTATATGGAAATTGTTAAACATATTCGTATACATGATATTTTGCTAATGAGGTAGCCTTAATATATAGTTAATACATTTCATTTATCTCTTATTTATATCGTAAAGTTATTCATTATTTTACTTTTGAGCAATGCTAGATCCACACAAACTTTACAAAATTATATCCACAAAATGAGTTGTCAATTGTAGTGATCCAATCATGTTGCATATTAATTCCTCTCTTTTACTTTTTACCCTCCACGTATATCTAGTTGACAACTCATTATGTGGATATAATTTTGTAATGTTGTGTGGATCTAGCGTTGCTCTTTACTTTTAAACGATGTGCTTACACCCATTTTATACATGGTTTATACACAAATAGCATTAATAGTTAAGATTAAAGAAGTCTAATTAGCATGTACATCCATTTTAAGTGTGTATTAAGGTTTCTTTCCAAATCGACAGAGACATATACTCCAATAAATATGATAAAGTGATACAAACTAAACAATGGCTTATATATGTCTAAATCAAATCATTTTCCCATTTCAAGTTAAAAAAATGTCATTTAGTTAAAAAAATAAAAAATAAAAAATAAAAAAAAATAATCACCACAGTTACAAGTACTATTATTTAGCACTAGTCCTTTCATTCCACAATAATCTATTCAAATCTGTTCATGGAATTATAGCTAGAAAAGTATGCAATTTGCAGAAAACATATTCTTCACCAACCAAATAAACTTGAACCACATATACATACTTAAATGAGTGTGTTCACATAATGGACCATCCATGGAAGAAGAAATCCTCAAATAAGTGCCATGGATGAATTTCCATCTATGACAAAATTATCATTAAGACATGTGCATATATTAGGGTTTGGTGTATAAATATGCATAAACACATGTGCATATAGATGATATCAAAATTTCTGAAACAAAACTTATTGAGAATGGACTCCATTTTCAATCTTGAAGAAACAGAAAGATCTCGTTTGCTTCAACAAATCATGGACTCCTTTGGTTTCACTTACATTTGCTTATGGTCTCACTTTTCTCAGCCTTCCAAGTACGTACATCTCTCTCATTTAGCTCAATTCTTTTTATATAGTATTCTTTGCCGTTCAAAAAGAAATGTTTAATAATCTTTGAAACCCATGCACACAAATTGTAGTTGTTTGATCTTCATTGACGGAGTATGCAAAGAAGGAAACAATCAAGCAAGCACATCATCTGGGAGACTTTCCGTGAGGTCATTTCTTGACTACAAAAAGTCGATGTTCTTGATTGATAATTATAGTGGGTAAGAACAATAAAAACACAATCTTTTTTCGTGTAAAACTCAATTGTATGCGAGGGGTTTTAACTGAATAATATTTCTTATTAGAGGAGTTCCAGGGTTTGCATTCATGCACAATATTACATACATGGAGCGGAATGAGTTGGAGCTCTTAAATTTGGCATCAAATTCAGCACAGCTAGAATTTTATCAAGTAATCACACTTCAAATATATTAATTATAAGTTTAGTTTAATTCATGTAAGAGTTGAAGCTAATGTGTATCCCTATTTTATCTTACAGGAAGCAGGGATTAAGGTATCCGATATATGTAGTCATTTAGCTCAAGATTCAGTCCATTAAGCTCGCTTTAATTCACTTTTATCATTTCATTTTTAGCTAAATTTCGTTAAGGATCTTGCGAAATAGCTAGGCTAAAAAATAAATCGATCAAGTTATAGTACTTCGTTTCTGATTTATTGATCACACATACAGTGATGATAATAAACTTCCATTACAGACTGCAATATTTATGGGGAGCAAGAATGGAGAGATTGAGCTTGGCATGACCACTGACTCCTCTCAAGTAAGAAATGTAATTCTCATCTTTCACATTGTGATCCTTTGTTCTTACTTGACATTATAGTAGTATTATACAATTCGTTTAAATGGTTTCGGGTTTTTTTATTTTTTATTGTAGATTATAAACTTTGAAATCGAGTTGAAGAAGTTGTTTCCAGGTGATTTCATGCAAGGAGTGCTTCCTCAACGACTTGAGCAAGCTTGGGCTTCACCTTCTTCTTCATCTTTAAGATCATTATCAATGGACAATAATGTGGAGAGCTCGCAATTTCTGCTCAACATGCTTCATTCCACTCCTTATATGTCCGAAATGTTTGCTCTAACAGAACCATTTACGGACAAACAAGCACCAAATCAAACACCACAGTCAACAACAATATTCAGATCAGAAGATACTCTGCGGCAAGCTATAGAACAAATTAGAACCTCTCAGTCGATACCTTCAAGAGAACACGAAGAAGCTGCAATGACAAGAGCAATTCTTGCAGTCATTTCTTCTACTTCTTCTCCTACTCCTTCTTCTTCATTTCCATACCAGGGTCAACCCCCTAGAGTTGCTAGTGCTTTTAAGAGATATGGATCAAGTTTAGGACCTATTAAACAACGAGTTCCAAATCGACAAAATCTTCACAGAAGGTCACTTTCATTCTTCCGAAATCTAAGTGAGGCTCGTGCTAAAAGAGATCAAATGGTACAAACAACTAATCCTACTAGCAATCAATTTCTTCATGTGATGGCGGAACGTAAGCAAAGAGAAAAACTCAATGAAAACTTTCAATCTTTGAGATCCCTGATTCCCCCAGGGTCCAAGGTATATCTAATTTGTATCTTCTTTATTATTATTATTATTATTATTATTATTATTATTATTATTATTATTATTATTATTAATTCTACGAGGCTCTTCTTTATAATTTGAACGTCAAGTAAACAATATCCGCCTAGCCTACATTTCATATCATATATAGTACTAGTAGTAATAAACACGAAACCCAAGTTTATTAGTTATAACACTAGTTTACTAATTATAAAGTGAAATTCACATTATATTATGCTTACACTTAGGTTTAGTTTTGTGCCATAACTTACGTGTTAGTTTTTCATTTCTTGTAACAAATACACTCACTTCTTCAAAAAATAATTTTACGTTTAGGTTTCTTAATCATCTCTCTTTTTACTTATGTTTTTATATATGGCTTATGATCACTTTAGAAGGACAAGGCATCAGTGTTACTAAACACAATGGAGTACGTATCATCTTTAAAGTCTCAAGTCGAGGAGCTTAACAAAATAAATCAGATTTTGGAGGCTGGTCAGTATGCCAGGAAAGAGCCAGCTAACGAAGGTTCCCGTCGTTTTTCTGGAGAGCATCCTATAGTTGGCATCACCGACATTGGTGAATCAACTTCACAATCACGAGTGATTGACTTAGAAGTGAATGCAAGAGGGAATGTGATACTGGTGTATTTGGTTATTCAGGTGTTGGAGTTCATTAAGCAAGCCGAGAATGTAAGTGTCATGTCTATTGATGCTGGGACTCGAATGTTGGATACAGAAGCTGTCACAAATCGAGTTATTTTGAGATTAAGAATTCAGGTATATATAAATTCATGTGTATCATGATTCAGTTTGAATGCATTTTAATGTCCTAATTTGGATATTACAGACTCATGCAGATATTATTATTTAAAAAAATGGTTTCAATTTTATAAAACATCGTCTAAGAAGCTTCTCATGATTCATGATAAACTAAGTATTAGGTTAATGACATGAAAACCAACTTTTTAAGTTACACTTACTCATACATTTTACTAAAACTAATTAATAATCCAATGTTTGTGGTTTCCTGGAACATGTTCATCAACTTATTTGACCTACCATAGCATAAGCTATATTTCAATTTCAATTTTAAGAATAAGTTTTATGGGTAGATATGGTTTTCTCCTACAATAAGTTATCATATTTTTATTAACCAAAATGAGTTATCAAATTTTTATTAACTAAAAAGAAACTGATTTACGTCCTAGTTTTGAGATTTGCTAACCCTGTGAAGTTTTGTTTGTTATCCCTTAATTAACAATGTTTCCAAAATAATCACTCAAATTACTATTATTGCATGTTATTCTATATAGATTTCTGAATGGTTGTTGATAAATAGTCAACAATAGAAATGTTATTCTATAAAGGACAATAATAGGAAAAAGTATCCGTTAATTAGTCAATACTTGTCTTTTATGTAGGGAAATGAATGGGACAAATCAAGCTTCAAAGAAGCAATGAGGAGGCTTCTTAATGACCTGGAACAATGACATTTTGTCATTTCTTTTTGACACTTGTGATCATAGTTGTTGTTTTGGACAACTTCAGAAAACCTAACAAGATATATTTAATTCTATGTGCATTATTAGCAATATTTACTTACTTGAAGAACAAGTGAATAATAACGCATATAAAGTATATATAGTTGATTAACCTTTTATGACTTTTTATGTTTTTTGTGCAATATGTTTGGTAACCGACTTATTTGTGTAATTGGTTTGTTTAGTTAGATGGAATGTAACGATGGAAGAATGAAATAAACATAATAATTGAATGAGTCATCCATTGTCTTGTTTGATTGTTATGTCGTGATGGAATGAGTATTTTCACATGTTGTTTGATGTGTTATAATGAACATTGGATATGAATGAATTAAATGTTGCATGACAGAATACCATTCCATGTCAGAATGTAATAAAATAAAAATAGGAATAGCCATGCATGAAATGAAAATGTTGGTTATGAGTGTAATAGAAATAATCAAGAAATAATTGATTCTATTCCAAAACTTAAAACAGACGCAAATTTTAATTCTATTACAATGATTTATTCCATTACGACTTAAATATCTTCGTACTAAACACTACGCAGCCATTATCCGTTTTTGGTTATTAAACTTGGAGGTTTTTTTTGGAAAAATGTCTTTAAAAAAATGATTGTTCGCAAACTTTGGACATTATTTAATATACGCAACCGGGTACTTGCGCGTTGCGGCGGTAGTACCCTTGTAATTGAATCTCCCGGTGAGTATATATTTTTATGTTATATGTTTCTAGTGAGAATATAATTTATAGATGGTGTTGCTAATGAAGTTCATGATGATGAATAAATAAGAAGACTTTTATTTGTAATTGTTAATTGTATTATGTGTAATATGACTTTGTAAGCAAATAACTCCAATGTCGTATAAATCTTCAAATTAACTGTGTATAACTTTTAATATGACATACATATTACGTTAGTAACTAAATATCTTCAAATTGAAATGGCTTGAAATGATTTTTGTTGAAGCGGTTACACGTTTTTAATAATCATTACGATAGTTATGATTTTGAACGAGATTTATTGCAAGAAGTAATATATCATGTGTGGATGCAGTTACACATTTTTAATAATCATTATTGATAGTTATGATTTTTAATGAGATTTATTCCAAGAAGTAATTTATCATTAGTCACGGTATTTATCAGTTTTGGTGATTTTATTTGATAGTAAAAGTAATACATTTGCACATAAAGCAAGTATGTTGTCGTAAAAAAAATTAACTTTTTCATTTTGAGAATGTCGCACAGGGTGTTGATATCTAGATTTATTGTATTCCACGTCACCTAGTAAATTAAGTGTGGAGGTGTTTATATAGAAGTGTAGATATCAATCTTTTTGCTGCAAGTTCGGTTTCCTTTTCCAGTTTCGGTTTTTGTAAATCTATTTAAGCAATAGACTTAAAACTTATACAACAAGTTCTACATAATCTTTTTTGTGTAAAGATATGCAAATCTGGTTTAATTATAACAAATTTGTTTATTTATGGCAAAAAATTAATCTTCGTAAATGTTGCCTATGTCACATTTGGTTTAGACACAAGAAAAACGTCACTCCATAGGGACGAATTTCCAGCATCCTTTCGATTAGAAGCACGCCTACGTTTACGCAAAAACTAAGGCAATTTTATCACGTCCCCCAGTACATCTGCTTTGGTTGTTGTACCGTGTGAAACAGACATCGAATCTATTTATAGAGAAGCGTGTCAAACACATGCCACAATTATTTAGTGCTTCGTTGCTTATTTACATTGGTGATCTAGTAAGTATTTTGACTATTTTATAACTGTTTTATTTAATTATCGTTTATAAGAGTTTGTCTTTTGCTTCTATCTCATTCTGTTTGTACTTAATATTTTGTTGTTTATTTATTGTTAATTTTATTTATTTTAATCTGATTTATATTAATAAAAGTCTAATAGTTTCACGACGGGTTAAATATATTGTAAAAGTTGATTAAATAGACACAAGTATATTGATCACGCTATTATTTGTTCATCATTTTTTGTATCATTCCACGAACCTTATTTTAGTTATAGTATGTTTTTGAGCATTCCACATTATTCATCATTTTTGACAAATTGAGACTGCTTGATATGATATATGGTTGCAGCATCAACTTGAACAAATATATGCCACGGTTTTAGTAAAATTTCATAGCATGAGACTTTTTTATCACCACATCCTCAAGTGAATTTTCATGTTGTTTTGAGATCTTCCCTAAGTAGTCCTTATTTAATACTAATGTATTCTCTTTTTGCGACATACAAAATAATGGAGTAGAACTAAAAGAAGAAGAAAACTAGTTTAACAAATATATAATATTTTATTATAACATTGACTTTTGTTATCATTATAAGATTATGTAATAAATTAAATTAAATGTTAGGTTGAATAGTACGAGGTACATTTTTGTACGAGGTAAATGAAGAAAATTGACAAAGACAACCCAATGTGAGAAGATTCAATGTTGTAGGCTGGTCAGAATCACGAGGGGATGTGAACACAGGTGGATTTGATTATTTGGGTGTTCGAGTTGTTTCCAGGTGATTTCCCACAAGGAGTGCTTCCTCAACGACTTGAGCAAACTTGGGCTTCATCTTTCAGATCATTATCACTGGACATTTCTCTTCAACATGCATGCTTCATTCCACTCCTTATGTATCCGAATTATTTGCTCTAACAGAACCATTTATGGACCAACAAGCACCAAATCAAACACCACAGTCAAGAACATTATTGAGATCAGAAGATCCTCTGCGGCAAGCTTTAGAACAAATTAGAACCTCTCATCAGTTGATACCTTCAAGAGAACACGAAGAAGCGGCAATGATAAGAGCAATTGTTGCAGTCATTTCTTCTACTTCTTCTCCTACTCCTTCTCCTTCATTTCCATACCAGCGGCAACCCCTTCGAGTTGCTAGTGCTTTTAAGAGATATGGAACAAGTTTAGGACCTATTGAACAACGAATTCCAAATCGACAAAATCTTCACAGAAAGTCACTTTCATTCTTCCGAAATCTAAGTGAGGCTCATGCTCGAAGAGATCAAATAGTCCAAACAACTAGACCTACTAGCAACCAATTTCATCACGTGATAGCTGAGCGAAAGCGAAGAGAAAAACTCAAAGAAAGTTTTCAAACTTTGAGATCACTGATTCCTCCAGGGTCCAAGGTATATCTAATTTGCATCTTCTTCTTCCTTTTTTATTTTATTTTATTTTTTATTTTATTTTTCTTCTAAATTTTGAGGCTCTACTTTAAAATTTGAACGTCAAGTAAACAATTCGCCTAGCCTACATTTCATATCATATATAGTAGTAATAAAAACGAAACCCTAGTTTACTAATTATAATGTTTACTATTTTTTTTAATGAGATTAAGATGTATAAAGTGAAATTTACATTATATTCTGATTAAACTTACATGTTAGTTTTTCATTTCTTTAAAAAATAATTACTACTTAATCAAGTCTCTTAATACTTATTTTTTTATACATGGCTTATGATCACTTAGAAGGATAAGGCATCAGTATTACTAAACACAATGAAGTACATATCTTCTTTAAAGTCTCAAGTCGAGGAGCTTAACAAAAGAAATCAGATTTTGGAGACTGGTCAGCATGGCAGGAAAGAACCAGCTAATGAAGGTTCCCATCGTTTTTCTGGAGAGGGTCCGGTAGTTGGCATCACCGACATTGGTGAATCAACTTCACAATCACGAGTGATTGACTTGGAAGTGAATGCAAGAGGGAATGTGATACTAGTGGATTTGGTTATTCGGGTGTTGGAGTTCATTAAACAAGTCGAGAATGTAAGTGTCATGTCTATAGATGTTGGAACTCGAGTGTTGGATCCAGAAGCTGTCACAAATCGAGTTATTTTGAGATTAAGAATTCAGGTATAAATACATTCATGTGTATCATGTTTCATTACAAGCATGTGTATCATTATTCAGTTTGAATGCACATGAATGACCTAAAATTTGGATCTTACAGATTCATGCAAATATTAAAAAATAATAATAAAAAAAAATAAAAAACATCATCTAAGAAGCTTTTGTGATTCATGCCAACCAACTTTCTAAGTTACACTTACTCATGTATTTTGTTAGAACTAATAATCCTATATTTGTGGTATCCTGGAACATGTTCATCAACTTTGTTTTTACCTACCATAGAATAAGCTATATTTATATTTCCAAATATATATATATATATATATATATATATATATATATATATATATATATATATATATATATATATATATATATATATAGGGTAAGGTTCTAGAGAAAAGTCCACTTTGGTAGAAAAGTGAGAAAAAAAGGTTATAGGGGTTAATTTGAAACATCTCAAACTTCAGGGGTATGTCTTGAAACATGCCCCCACCCCCCACCCCCCCCCCCCCGAAAAAAAAATTTTTTTTTCCCGCCAAAAAAAAATTTTTTTTTGGGGCAAAAAAAATTTTTTTTTTTTCTTGGCCAAAAATTTTCCCGCCAAAAATTTATAACCCAGATGCACCTTTTTTTTTTAGTGCATCTGGGTTATAAAAATTGATGCATCATAGTTATAACTGAGATGCACCAATTTTTATAACTGAGATGCACTAAAAAAAAAAGGTGCATCTGGGTTATAAAAATTGGTGCATCTCAGTTATAACTGAGATGCACCAATTTTTATAACCTAGATGCACTAAAAAAAAAGGTGCATCTGGGTTATAAATTTTTGGCGGGAAAATTTTTGGCCAAAAAAAAAAAAAAATTTTTTGGCCTCAAAAAAAATTTTTTTTGGCGGGAAAATTTTTTTTTTTTTTCGGCGGGGGGGTGGGGGTGGGGGGTAGGGTGCAAATTTACAAAAACTCCTTAAAGAATGAAGGAAAATACAATTAGGTCCCTGTAGTTTGGTGTGAAAAAAAGGAGGGGTTGATTTGTACACTTTTCTCACTTTTCTACCAAAGTGGACTTTTTTCATGAACCCACCTCTCTCTATCTATATATATATATATATTTCAACTTTATAAAACATCATCTCAGAAGCTTCTCATGATTCATTATAAACTAAAGATTTAGATTAATGACATGAAAACCACCTTTCTAAGTTACACTTACTCTTGCATTTTACTAAAACTAATTCATAATCCATTATTTGTGGTTTCCTGGAACATGTTCATCAACTTTTTTGAGCCAACATAGCATAAGCTATTTGTGTTTCAATTCAAAAAATAAGTTTTATGGGTTGATATGGTTTTCCCCTACAATAAGTTATCAATTTTTTATTAAATAAAATGAAAATGATTTAGGTTATGATTTTTGAGATTTGCTAATAACAACCTTGTGAGTTTTGTTTAGGTATTACTTAATTAAGAATGTTTCCAAAATAAAACTCACTAGTTCAATAAATAAATTATTTTTAACACGTTTAGTTAAGGTAAATAAGTTTTAATAAAATATATATTAAAATCAAACGTGTTTTTATTAGAAAATATATATCTAAATAAGAGATTCTTAGACAAAATCAATAAGGTTATGTTATCAAAGTTCTTTACTTTTTCATTCAATCTCATTACTATTGTTGGATGTCGTTTATTTGTTTCAAAATATAAATAACTTGGTTTATTAATACTAGACGAATACTCGTACATTGCAGTGAGATTTTTTAACGGCAAACTTTTATAGGTGTGTGATTATTTTTTTTTATCAATTATGAACTAGGAGAATAATAAAAAAGAAGTTATAATATGGTATTTTGTATAATAAAGTGTGTGGATAAATTTTTAAAATTTATTACTATTGGGATTAAATTAAATATATATATATATATATATATATATATATATATATATATATATATATCTATCTCCTTAAAAAAATTACATTAAAAAAATATATATCAAAAGTTGTCATGCAGTTTTTAAAATTTGAGTGAAATTTGTTAAGGCAATCTTTTTATTAAGGCGACATAGTTTTGTGATTTGCTAACAAAAACCTTGTGAGTTTTGTTTAAGTATTTCTTAACTATCAGTGATTTCAATAAATAAATAATTTTAACACAAATAGTTAAAGTAAATAATTTTTAGTAGAAAATATATTAATATCAAATGAGTTTATATTATAAAATATATCTAAATAAAAGATTTTTAGACAAAATCAATTAGGTTATGTTATCAAAGATCTTTACTTTTTCATTCAATCTCATAACTATTATTGGATGTCATTTATTTGTTTCAAAATATATATAAATAACTCGGCTTATAAATACAAGACGAGTATCCGTGCATAGCAACAGAATTTTATAGCGACAATCTTTTATAGTTGTGTGGTTATTCATTTTCATCAATTGTGAACTAACAAAATAAAAATAATAATAAAAAAAGAAAATTTTAATATAGTGTCTTATATAATTGAGTTTGTGGCTGATTTTTAGATATTGTTACTGTTAGGATTAAAAAAAATCTCATTTTTTTTTTAGGAACTATTTTAAAAAGAAAATATTTAAAAGTTGTCATGCATTTTTTCAAAATTTTGGAAGGGAAATATTAAAGAAACTATTTCGTTAAGACAATATTGTCTAAATTTTTTTATGAGAATTTTAGTTTGAAAGGAATATTTTAAGGATTGAAGGTTACTCACTTTTAAGTTTTTTTAAGTTTAAAAAAAAATATATGTATGTTTTATATTCAATAAGTAGTATATAGATTCTAAATGTTTGTTGATAAATGGTAAACAAAATAAAATGTTATTCTATTAAGGACAATAAAAGAACACCAGTATCCATTAATTAAAGTATGTACTTGCCCTTTTTGCAGGGAAGTGAATGGGACAAATCAAGCTTCCAAGTAGCAGTGAGGAGGCTTCTTGATGACCTGGCACAATGACATATCATTCTTATTGTTTTGAACAACTTTCGAAACCTATCAAGAATATTTACTTCTATATGGATTATTAAGCATTATTTACTTGTAGAACAAGTGAAATATGCATATAGAGTACATATAGCTGATTTACCTTTTATGTTGTTTGCAATATACCATGTAACCGACTTTTTCATGTAATTTAGGCTTTGTTTGGTTAAACGATTGTAACGATGAAAGAATGAATTGAACAATGAACAACAGGGCCGTCTCGTGGATTTTGGTGGCCCTGTGCCATGATTACACGGAGGCCTCGCTAAATACAAAAAGTAAAATTTATTACTAAGATTCCAAAAACATTGAAACAAAGGTACTAAAAGAAATGGTTGACCGAGTCACAAGCATTCAAATTCTTTCTTATTTGCCTCTCCAGTTTTTTTTTTTTTTTTTTTTTTTTTTTTTTTTTTTTTTTTTTTGTTCTCTCTCTCTTTAAACGCTTTGAATGCATGTCCAGATGCGTGTTTTCTCAATTTAAGTGGCATGATTTCTAAAAACAGATTGAGAAAATAACAACAAACATTTAATTAGTACTACGGTGCTACCCTATTTTACGGAGTAGATAATACTAAAACATAACATCTAATATAGCATACTTTTTGTTAGATCAAAAGAAGTAAATAACTAATCTAACTAATAAAGTAGCTAAACAGTTAACAATTATAGATTAGAACATAAAACGTTGAATCATAAAAAGCAAAATTTTTAATAAAAAGTCAAAACAATAATAGTTTGGAACATTACCTGATCGATTGATTGTAAAACTTTCGAAATTTAGGATAATAGGATGCCTAAGGATCGATTCTTAGAAAACTATTTCCGTAACTTTTTATCTCCAATTCTTCAAACTGCTTGTGAAGTTTTTTTCTTTTTTTACTAGTTATAATGCCTGCGCACGCGCTAGTTTTTTTAAAAAATTTTGAATCATATATTTTTATTTATTAAAAAACAAATAATTTAATCTTTGTTTTGTTTGATTTATGATGTTTAATTATACTTTTTTATTATTAAATATAATTATTTAAAAATTTTAATCCTATTATTAATTGCATCTTATCTATATTTTTTGTATTTATCTTCTACTTGTGTTATGGATAAATATAAAATATTACCTAATAAGAAAATAATTTTTTTTAAATAAAATTATTACTAAATAAGGTATGAATGCATTTTTTTAAATAGAAAATTCCCAATAGGGGTTTGTTGTATTATATAAAAGATTTACCTAATGATACACGTTTTATACTTGTGTATATACTAGTTTTGGGCTTTAGCCCTTGTTGGTCTTGCCCCATAAAAGAATGAAAGTCAAATTCAGTTATAAAATACTACACATTACTCAATGTCAATGTTTTATAGGAAGTATTATTGCATTGGGATAAAATATACGTAATACACATAACAAATCTTTCCAACTTTTGGTGGCCCTATTTTTGGTGTGGCCCTGTGCCAACGCACATGTGGCACTCCCTCTTAGCCGGCCTTGATGAACAATGTACTGAATGAGTCATTACTATTCCTTTGTCTTGTTTGGTTATTATGTCGTAATGAAATGAATATTTCCACATATGGTTTGATGTGTTGTAATGAATATTGAAAATGAATGAAATAAAGTGGAATATCATTCCAGGAATGTAATGAAATAAAAACAAGGGTAGGAATGGAATGAAAATGATGGTTACGGTACGTCGTAATGGAGTGAATCAAGAAATAAGTGATTCTATTTCAAAAGTTAAAAACAAACGCCAAATTTTAATTCCATTACAATGACTTATTCCTTATGACTTAGAGTACTACGTACCAAACACTACGTAGCCATTATCCGTCTTTGGTCAGTAAACTTGGCAGTTTAAATATATTGTGAAAGTTGATTAAATATAGACACAAGTAATTAAATCCCCTCTAAATTATAATTTTCTTATATGCTTTGAGATTTTTCCTTAAGTACTCAATGTGTAATACTAATCTTTTATCTTTTCACCACACACAAAATAATGGAGTAATAAATGCTAGGTTGTATAGTACGAGGTACATTTTTGTACGAGAATAAATGAATAAAATTGACAAAGATGCCCCAATGATGATGATGAATGGATGATGTGAGAAGATTCGATGTTGAATGAACGGTGGTGTTCTATTGTTCACCCCTTGTTGACTGCTCATTGTCTCAACACCATGATGGTGACTGAATTAAATGAGCAAATTTCATTTTTCTCCAAAAGCGAAATGTTGATTAATTCTCCAAAAGTGAAACGTTGATCAAAAGTGAAATGTTGATTAATTCTCCGAAAGTGAAATGTTGATTAAAAAATGGATGGTCTTAAAAAAACATCCAAGTTGTCACATTTTCTTTTTGTATGTTCTCATTTTTTAATTTTTCTATCAAATACAAAAACTTCGTTAATTTTCTTATTCTATACTATCCATATAACGGAGAGGATTTGACATGGCATCACTTAATTAAATAAAACGTGTTATATATTAAAGTGGAATGACTAATACACCCTTAATAGAACATACAAATAAGGAGGACAAAAAAACCCCAAAACCGATTTTTCTCTCTGGTGACAGCCGAAACTAAACCCTAACAACCCCTAATCTTTTTTCTGTTATCGCACCATCTAATCTACCTTTAACTTTCGTTCTTTTGGCTTCTATCTGTTCCTCGTACAGTTGGAGTGATTCGAACAGGTTTGTGGTGATTTCTTGGTTCGTTTTTTTAGGGTTCTTTAGGGTTTCATTAGTGTTTTGTGATCGATTTTTTTTCGGGTCTGGTTGCTGTATTTACTATTGATCAATCTATATTAACTCCAATCCAGTACTGATCGATCGTACGTATGGTGGGTGGTTAGTGTTTTGGTTCGAATTGCTATAAACCCTAATCGCTAAGATTAGGGTTTTCTTATTTTTTTGGTATTGCATGTGCTGCTGGTTTGATTTTCTTTGATCTGTGTAAGTGGTGGTGAGAGATGGAAAGGGGTTTTTTGAGTCCTAAGCTTGGTAAGAAGGATGCTAGTGTTACAATGGTTGATGTTGATGATTTGGCTGATACCGTGAACAAGGGTAACGATAAGGTTGTATTGGACGATTCTCATAGTTCAAAACAGCCTAATGTGGAGCAATTATTTGCTAATGCGAATAAGAAATTTGATGAAGCAATGAATAAAATTGATCGTGATATTGCTAATATGGCTTCATCTTCTGAGTTGAACAATTTGGGTGGTATTGGGTGTCATCCTACGAGTTTTAATGTGAATATGAATCAAAGTGTTACTTCTGATCCTAATGCACCCAAGGTTGATACTACTAGTGGTAATGGAGCTAAGTCGGTTTTTTACGCGGGTGTAGCTTCTAATGAATCCCAGAAACACGTGTCTAATTTTCGGAGGTTAGAATGCAGCAAAAAGAAGGATATTGACCTTTCAGTCCCGTTGAAAGTAGTGGAAGAGGTGAACATGAGGTTTCAGAATACTCTTTACGGATACTTCCTTGGTCAACGCCTTGCTTTTCCAGTTGTTGATTATTATGTTCGTAATACGTGGTCTAAGTATGGTTTACAAAAGGTTATGATGAATGTTAAGGGGTTCTTTTTCTTCAAGTTTAACTCGAAGAAAAGTGTCGATAATGTTCTTGATAATGGTCCTTGGTTGATTCGTAATGTACCTATTATTCTTAAACCATGGACATTGAACACAAACTTGCTTAAAGAGGATTTGATTAACATTCCGGTGTGGGTTAAATTCCATGATGTTCCGTTAGCTATGTTCTCTGATGATGGGCTTAGCCTCCTTGCTACTGTGATTGGGACGCCCAAAAGGTTAGATGCCTTTACTAGTCAAATGTGCAAGGAATCCTGGGGCCGGAGTAGTTTTGCTAGGTGTATGATTGAAGTAAAGTCGGATGAGGTACTAAAGGACAGTATCACTGTTGAGATTCCTCTACTTGATGGTATGGGTTCGACTATTGAAAAGATCCGGGTTGAATATGAGTGGAAACCGCCTCGCTGTGATAAATGTAAGGTATTTGGCCATACTTTGGTTGAGTGCCCTAAGGTTGTCATACCGAATGCTCAACCTACTATGAACGCAAGTGATGGTCTCCAGCCTGTTTACAATAAGAAGAAGGGAAAGCAAGTTGCTTCGAATTCGGGTCGAGGAGGTTTTACCAAACCTGTGGTGGGTAAGCATTTTGAATATCAGCCTAAAAAGACTCTTCCTGAATCAAAGAAAGCTAATGCCAGTAAGAAGAAGGCTTCTGATGTGGCTAGTATGAGTGGAACCAAGATCACTACTTCTAATCAATTTGATGCTCTTTATATGGATGATACAGATGGTTCTGGTATTCCTAAGGTTGTTACTAACAAGGATGTGGATGCTCGCAGTACAATGGAAGTTAATAAGGATGAGTCTGTTACGACTGGTTCTACTTCACAAGTCCCTCTTGTGAGTGATACGCAAGAAACGCTTGTGAGTGATTCTATGGGAACAATGGAAGTTGGTTCTACTCCTATTGTTGAGAAAATTAGTAAGCTTGAAAAGCTGTTGATCGATGGGAAAGCTACTCTTGTGGATGATGTTGGTCTTCCTATTCCGTCTACCTCTGTTACTAAGAGGGCTAACCCATTTTCTAAGGTGGTTGAGGTTGTGGTTTCGGATAGTGAAGAGGAGGAGGTTCTTAACACGTTCGATGAATCAGCAAATCTTTTTGGTGGTGGTCATGAGCGTGAAGATGAGTATGACTATGATGATTATTCGAAGCAAATTTATGATTTTCCAGGGGAATTGGATGCTCTTAATACCATTTATGGTCTTAATCTCCAAGGTCGTAGGAAGTAGTTTATCTTTTGTCAGAGTCATACCTTCATGTGAGTAATGGTTTGTTGTCTTGTTTTGAAAATAGGAAGTATCTTGTTATGTAAGCTTTTCGCCTATGTAACGAGCTGAGATATGGGATTCACCCATATCCGTTGTACTTAAACGTTTTTTGGAGTAATATATTTACCGGGTCGTTGACCTTTTACCCAAAAAAAAAATAGAACACACAAATATACGGTTGATATTGCTCAACCACCGATATTCATTTTCTATGCATCTACATTTCATTTTTATCACCACCGATATTACAAAATCTGTTTTATTTTTATTTTTTTTATTTAGTGTTACTTTTAAATTTAAAATAATTTTAGTATTTCTACATATTTAAAATTAATGTATTTTTTGTATATATTATTGCATATAGTAAATGAAAAGAATTTAAAAATGAATTGATGATGTGGAAATTCATTAAATCATGTAAGGTTTAATGCATTGTAAGTGCTTTGTAAATGAAAGTAAAATGGTGAAATGGCAATCTATTAAACTCTTTTAAGTACAATGCATTGAGGATGCCCTCAGAAACAACCACTACCCATATTCCTCAACCGCAAAAACACCCCCTTTCAAACAAATTAGTTTTTTGAAAATTTGGGAGTTTTGAAAAATTGAAGTCCGGGAAGGGTATTCGCTCATGAGAAATTGACCAGAAATTGGGGCCTTCAAAAATTGACCAGAAATTAAGGTTTTGAAGATTTTGGGGGGTTTCGAAAACTGATCGAAAAGGTTACCTTTGGCCGGAACATGTTTGTGGTTTGCTGATTGATACGCGGGAATTTCGCACTCGCAACAGGTTGTACCTCTCAAGCGATCTTGAGAAGCTTACAACCCTCACTAGGCAGTGTACCTGATCGTTGTTGTGTAGTATAGTGACAAGTACCGGGGGATTGATCGTTCAACTCAGGAATAATGTCGCTAGGATTAGAAAGCATACTAAACTAGGTCTAGAGGTGAGGGATGACTCTTTTTGTATTTTTATATTTTATAGAAAGCAAGTAAAATCTTGGGTTTTGAAGGAGTGGCGAAATTAGTTGCTAGCCAACTAACCCAATAAACTACTAATGCAATCAAAATAAAATAAAATAAATAAAAATTAAACTAATATGCTAATGTGGTGGAAACAATAATGAGAAAAGTTGTGTTTACTTAGATTTCATTACTCCCTAGATATCTTTTACCGGTTGATTATCTTGTTACAATTGCATGGATGACGGGTTATATTCCCTAATATCAGTCGTAGGGCCGTGTACAATATTCCCTAACTCTATAAGATCCTACTTCACTCATATGTCGAGCCGTTAAAAGCTCCTAACATGGGATCATTAGAATTCACTAATGCATTAAATACAACCAAAATTCGTAGTACACTTCCGATCATGTTTCTTAAGATGTTCAAGCAAGTTACCAATGGAAGTCTGCCAGTTTTCTTAAGCCTAACATCGAATACAATCATCTGTAACAATTATAAACAAACAATCAACCAATAATCAACATCTAGGTTTCACTACATCTAAGCAAACACAATAAAAGCCTAGCCTAACATGTTAAAAGAAAGATACACATAATATAGAATCAAACAATACATAAACATATTGAATGATTATTGAAGTACGTATCTTTATTCAAACAAGGAAGAAAGAAGGGTTTGAAACCCCTTCTAGATACAGGAAATTCGACCTAGGGTTTTTACAAAACTTGTTCCACAAAAGTTCCACACCTTACAATGAAAATTTGGAAAAATATATATAGACTATGCATCCTGACGGCGTCATGTGTTAACCTCTGACGCCGTCAACTCGCCGCCAAGTTGAAATTCGTATTGCCTAGATTCACTTCTGACGCCGTCATGTAGGAATAAGCTCTGGGCCGTCACATATATTTGGACCCTGACGGCCTAGGTGACGCCGTCAGACCAATATCAAAGAAAACACTCTGGGCCGTCACGTTATAGTTTCCACATCCACCTCTTTTGTCACTCTTGACGCCATCACGTGTTGTATCTTGACATCATCAGGTACTGTTCCAGCAACAAATTTTGAGACTTTGTCGTTTTCTTCACTTTTATGCTCCAAAAACGTTCAAAACGCTTCCTTTTCCAGATTTCTCCTCAAAAGTACCTAAAATGACAAAAGAAATGATTTAGGGTAATAATTGATCAAATAATCTCGAATTCGGGCTTAAATGACCCCTTAAAAGCGGTACACTTTTTGCCTAATCATTGATCAAGGTGATTGTATCGCAACTTATCTTCGAGAAAAACAAGCAATTCAATAGCTAATCGATGGGATTACGGCTATTGGATCTGCTCTTTCTTCTCTACAGCCATTAAATGTTTCATACTGTTGGAAACTAGCTGATAAGGAACTGTCAGCTGTTGCAGAGGGTTGCCATGGCCTAAAGAGCTTACATCTTACTAGTTGTCTCTTTGTTACTAGCATAGTTTACATGAATTGGGTTTGAAAAGTTGCACCAACATTACAGACAAAGGACTAATTGCTTTAGTTAATGGATGTAAACACATAAAACATTTGGACGTAAACAAGTGTACTAATGGTGGAGACATTGGGATATCAACCATTGCAGAAGCTTGCTCTATTTCCTTAAGGACACTAAAGCTTCTTGATTGTTATAAACTTGGAGACAAGTCTATATTAGCAATTGCTAACCTCTGCAAAAATCTTAAAACTTTAGTAATTAGAGGTTGTCGGGACTTATCTAGTGAATCAATAAAATCACTAGCTTCTTCTACTCATATCCTTAATGCAATACCTGAAAATCTAAAACAATGCAAAACTACCAAATTGCCCTTAAGTTTAGAATATCATTAATAAATACTTAATTAATATCAAATAAGCCCTAGAAATTTTGAATTTGGCAACATATGATTATAATAAATTAAGTGTGAATAAGATTGATCACTTTTATAAAAGAAAAATATTTTCTTTCATATATATTTACATTATAGTCGATTTTAAGTGTATATATATATATATATATATATATATATATATATATATATATATATATATATATATATATATATATATATATATATTATGAAAATCAATCCTAAATACTAAAGGAAACTTGTATAATATTTTATTTAACTTTACTCCATAATAATCCAGCCCAAGATAAGTATTATATTGTCATATATACACACATACACGTTTTATAATTTTTAAAAACCTAAAACCGACTTTAACTAAAAGTCGACACACCTCCAAAATCCCTCACATTCGATTACAATTTTCTGGAGCTCTCTCATATTTTTATTAAACGTGTTTTAATCTTAAGAAAACTAAAAAATATTGGAAAGGCTGTGAGTTCGATCGTTTGAGCTTAGGAGTTTTGTTGGTGTCGATTTAAGCTAACCGAGAAGAAGAATTATTCTGCTTTAATCCACACGTTCTAAAATCATTATGGTATTTTTCTATAACTCTATATATCATATATGATTAGTAGAAAATAGTAGAATCGAATCATGCATGCTTTGTAGCTCATACGAATTTGTGGAAACCATAAACCCTAAATTGACTAAAACCCTAAATCGATTATAAGAATTTTGTGAGTTATATATATATAATATATATATTATTCTGGTTCCGTACAGATTATAGAACATTATAAAAATAGGTTTTGTAAATTTTGAAGTTTAGAATAATTGTGTGGAGTTTATTTTATAATCGGTTTATTAAATAAAAAGAAAATAAAAGAATTAGGTTTAGGGGTAGGGTTTTTGATATAGAATCAGATCATTAATGGTGTTTAAGGTTAAATTTAATGTTGGTGATGATTGGGTAAATTTAGGGTTAGGGTTTGTGGATTTAATTTGTAAATCGATTTGATATAAAAAGTAAAAGGGTGTATTTTGTAATTTTATAAACTTGTGGGTTATTTATATAAGGTGTATTAAATCTGTGATGAAGTGGGAAAAATATAATATGAGGGTGTTATATGTAAATTTTACAACTAAAATGTTTAAAGAGTAAGTTATATAATTATGTGATCTGAATTGTAATTATTATAATTAGTGGTTAGTTTTGTAAATTATGAAAATCAGAGGGTTAATTAGCATATAAATTAGTTGAGGGACTAAAGGTGTAAGTTTGGTAATTAAAAGGATTTGTTTATAATTTCTATATAATTAAAAGGTATAAATTGTATTTCTTTTAATTAAAGGGTTAAACTTGTAATTGATGAAAGTTAAGGGCTGTTTAGTATAATCTAATATTAAAGGGGTGTTAGGTGTAAATTTGTATAATTAAAGGCTTAGTGTGTAAATATGAATATTATAAAGATAAACTTGTAGCTTAGTTATGTAAAAGGCTTAATTTGTAACATTATTAAAACTAAAGGGTTGGAATTGTAAATATGGAAAAACTTATTTGGATTATTTGTATAAAATGTGGAAAATGTAATAGTTATACTTTGAACCTTGAATGTTGGCATAACTACATATTAAAGCCTAAACTATTATAATTAACTAAATAAAACCTAATTCCATAATAATGATTTATTTAAAGATTTAACCTAATTTTAATGTGAAATCTTTCTAATTATGAAAACTTACTAAATCTGGAAAGCTACTAAAAATGGAAAGATGATTACAAGGAGGAATTTGAATTAAGATAAGTTATTAATAATAAAATGATCCGTAATTCAGGTAGACATATTGAAGAAGAAGTGAACTCTTCCCTTCTGTGAATCTTTCTTTTGATCTCATTGCTTCGCCAAGGTACGGATATTCTGACCTTACTTTTAAGGTTTCCTTCGTGATTACAACCTTTGTTATGAACTTTCTGTTTTGAAACTTCTGATTTGAACCTTTGCTATGAACCTTCTGTTTTTGAACCTTTGACATGAAAACCTTGCTTTTGAACCTTCTGATATGAAAATTATGTTTTAAACCTTTAAATATGAACCTTTTGATTACATGAGTTTCATTAGGCATGGGGGTTCCATGTCCATGTCAAAGATGCACCTCTGACATGACTCTAGGGCAGTAGAGTGATGTTCTGTCACGTCCCTGGGTTGGCTGCATATATTTATCTGTTGGGAAGGGGCGTATGGATGCATCCTAGATCAGTTATGTTATATGTTATCTGTATCTGGTGAATGTGGTTGTGTGTGCAATACACGTCCTTCACACAATTCTGGGAGTTAGCTATTCCATTATGTTGTCTTATATGTGTTTATGATATGATCTGTTTTTGAGCTTATGGTATTATTATGGTTCCGACTCTGTTTATACATGTGACAGTATGAATTCCTTACGTAACCTACACATTTTTATTTCCATATTATCCGTTATACCTAAATATGTTTTTTCCCAAATTATATCATTTGTACTTCAACATTTATTTTCCGTTTTATTTTGTTATATATCTGTTCACTAGGCTTTTTAAGCTCAGCCGCATTTCATTCACCGCGGCAGGTATTCAAGTTAGCTTTGGGTATAGCTTTCTGGGATTGAGAGTATAGTTGAATTGAAGATTTTGACCATAGTCATTTAAAGTAAGTTATTTATTTAAGACTTCTGCTTTTGATCTGTTCTGTTTGTTCTGATGTAACACCATATTATTGTGACATTTTTACCCTTGTCGGGTTGGTGTGTTACACTTAAGATCTTAAGGATGGATCGGTGTTTAAATGTTTCAGAGGCTTCATTAAATTCCATACTTTCAAAATGCGCTAGTTTAGTGGTTCTTAATATTGGTTGTTGTGAAGAGGTTAGAGATGCAACATTTTAGTTGTTGGGAAATGAGGGGCTTGGGTTGGTTTGAAGAATTTGAAAGTCAGTAACTGTCCTAAGATTTTTTATTTTATTTGTTGTGATTTTGTATATGGGAAGATGGTGATGAATTATTGTTATGATTTTGTAATTGGAGGTTGTCGGGGCATATCTAGTGAATCAATAAAATCACTAGCTTCTTTTACTCATACCCTTAAGATCTTAAGGATGGATTGGTATTTAAATGTTTCAGATGCTTCATTAAATTCCATACTTTCAAAATGCGCTAGTTTAGAGCTTGTTGATATTGATTGCTGTGAAGAGGTGACAGATGCAGCATTTGAGTCGTTGGGCAATGAGAGACCTGGGTTGGGTTTGAAGGCTTCAAAAGTCAGTAACTGTCCTAAGATTTTGTATTTTGTTTGTTATGATTTTGTATACTATGGTGATGATTATTGTAATACCTCAAATTCTAAAAGACATCAAATGACCAAAATGCCCTTGAGTTTAAAATTTTGTAATAATAATAATTAATATCAAATAAAACCCTAGAAATGGGAATTTGGCCACATATTATCAAAATAAAATATGTAAGGTAAAATATGACATTTTTGTAAACATGAGAAAAATAAAAATTCTGTATAAATTAAATAAAAATCAAATTTTTAATTATTTATATACATAAATATTATTTAAAATAGAAATAAATCCTAAAATAATTAGGAAACTTATGTAATCTTTTATGTAGGATTTATCCTAATATTTATACAGCTAAAAAAAATCTTATATTGTATATATATCCCATAAATCACGTTTTATAAATTCGATAAACGTTAAAAACGATTTTAAGCATTAACCGACTCTAAAAACCCTTATAAGTCGACAAAAAAAATTCTGGAGCTCTCACATATTTTTAGTAGAAGTTTTATAAACCTAAGAACACAAGAAAAATAGTGGAGAGGCTGTGGGTTCGATGGTGTAAGCATTGGAGATTTATTGGTGTCGATTTAATCAAGCCGAGGAAAGAAAATTCGAGCAGCTCTATATGTGTCTTCTAAAATCTTCTGGGTATTTTTATAACACTTTATATACCATATACAATCAGTATAAAATAGTAGAATCAAACCATGCATGATTATTTGATCGTATGAATTTTTATGAGTTATAAACCCTAAATCGAACATAAATTATGAATTCGGTTAAAAAGAATTTTATGAGCCAAGTTTGTATTTTTCTCAAGACTTATAAGTATCATGTAACATTCGAAAAATATGTTTGATAATTGTTGAAGCCTATATTAATTATTGTGGAATTTTGTTATAACCGGTTAAATAGTAAAAAGAAAATAAAAGAAAAGGTGATCGAATGAATTAGGTTAGGGTTTTTGGTATTGACTTTGATGTAATTAATGATTTTTTAAGGTTGTAATAAATGTTGGTAATGATTAGGTAATTTAGGGTTAGGGTTTAGTGAATTTTTGTATTAAACGATTTGTATTTTAAAGTAAAAGGGTATGTTTTGTAAATATTGAAACTTGAGGGTTAGTTTTATAAACTATAAATTATAAAGGGTAACTTGTATAAAATAAGTAGAGGGGTATAAAATGTAATTTTGATATTTTAAAAGGTTTATTTGGTAAATTATATAATTAAGGAGTTTAAATTGTAATTTCGTAACTTAAAAGGTGTAAAGTGTGAATTACTAAAATATAAGGATTAATTCATAAAAGGTGAAAGTTAAGGAACTAATTTGGAAATCTGCTAAAATGAAAAGTTACTAAAATGGGAAGAAGACTTAATACAGAATATGAATAAGTAAATAGTTGAACAAGTTATTAATGAATAACACATCGTGTGTAGATTTCCGAAGAAGAGTACTATTACGTTATTTGATCTGTCAACTTCTGTCAGCTTTGCTTTTGAGGTACAGATATTCTGACCTTATCCTTAAGGTTTCCTTTGTGATATGAACCTATGATATGAACCTTCTGTTTTGAACCTCTGTTATGATAAACCTTGTTATTTGAACCTTTTGATATGATAACTATGTTTTGAACCTTTATTATGAACCTTATGTTACCTGAGCTTCACTAGGCATGGGGGTTCCATGTCCGTGTCATAGATGCACCTATGGCATGACTCTAGGGCAGTAGAGTGATGTTCTGCCACGTCCCTTCCGTTAAATATGAATAAGTAAATAGTTGAACAAGTTATTAATGAATAACACATCGTGTGTAGATTTCCGAAGAAGAGTACTATTACGTTATTTGATCTGTCAACTTCTGTTAGCTTTGCTTTTGAGGTACGGATATTCTGACCTTATCCTTAAGGTTTCCTTTGTGATATGAACCTATGATATGGACCTTCTGTTTTGAACCTCTGTTATGATAAACCTTTTTATTTGAACCTTTTGATATGATAACTATGTTTTGAACCTTTATTATGAACCTTATGTTACCTGAGCTTCACTAGGCATGGGGGTTCCATGTCCGTGTCATAGATGCACCTATGGCATGACTCTAGGGCAGTAGAGTGATGTTCTGCCACGTCCCTTCCGTTAAATATGAATGTGCACTAATTTTCAGGGGCGTATGGATGCATCCTAGATCTGTTTTCTGTTATGATACGATATGATTATGTTTAGTGACTGGTTGTATGTGCGATGTACTCCTTTCACTTCCGGTACAATGAAGCTAGCTACTTCTTGTACAATTTATGTGATTATGATATGATTATGATATGTTTCTGAGCTCATGGTATATTCTGATTCTGTTTATACAGGTGACTGTATAGATTCCTTACTTAACCTACACATTATATTTCCGTACTATCTATTATACCTAAATATGTTTTCCCAGATTATATCTTCTGTACTTCAGCATTTATTTCAGTTTACTTTTGTTATATCTATTCACTGAGCTTTTGTAGCTCAGCCGCATTTCTTTTCTCCGCGGCAGGTATTCAAGATAGCTTTTGGGATATCTTTCTGGGCTTGAGTGTAGAACTGAGTGAAGAATTTAACTTTAACTATTTGAAGTAAGTTTTCTGCTTTTGATCTGTCTGTTTGTTCTGATGTAACACCATAATTTGTGACATTTTTACCCTTGTCGGGTTGGGGTGTTACAATTATCGGTGGAAGTATAAAAGTGGGTGTTTGATTCAAAAAGGGGGTGTTGAAGTGTATTGAAAATGTCATTGGTCATCACTGATAGGAATTCTTAAAGAGGAACCAAAGATGATAAAGCTGAAGGTTCGAACAGGATTAAACCATATAGAGGTACAAGATTAAGCCATATCTAGTGAAATGGTGAGTTGGTCAAAAAAGGGGTACACGATTCATACTAGGTATCAGATCAAAACAAATATATTTTTTTGGGGTAAAGATCAAAACACATTTGTTAAACATGTTTGAACTTGATATGTTTTTTAACTGGTTCAAACAGGTTGGGTCATAGAAGATTACAACGCCAAATGGCGAGGCTCTTTGAGAGCTTTGGACGACCTTATTATGTGAAACTTTATTGATCCAACGTTGTTACTGGTATATATTATTGAACTTGACTTAAATTGTTTGCTTATTGTACTATTTTTAATAATTATTGTTGGTTTATGAAGTTCGCCCACAAGATTAAAAATGTAACTGATTTAAACAAATTTGTGCAACTTGAGTTGGAAGAAGAGAAAATTGTTGTTGAGGAATCTGGTTCCAAGGTTGCTGGCGTGACAAATAAATCCAAGGACACATATTTAACTCTAATGTACTTACGTTTGACTAAAGATGCACATCAAGAGTTTATGTCAATGCTGAAGAGGCGTTTAGCATGGAAAAAGGGTACTTAAAATTAGCAATTTACAATTCCATCGTTTTAATGAATGCATAAACTTATAGAGGCTATTTGGGACTGTTCATTGAAATAACCCCTTTTATAAGGGTTGATTTATTTAAAATGCTTTGCTTATTTGCGGGTGGTTTGGTATTGCTGCTTAACTTATATAAGAGTTGTTTGGTTTTCTTATCGTAACTGCATATAATATACTATAAAGGGGTTGATATTGATTTTCACATGATTCGTTCAAGTTGTTGCTCTTGATTAATTTATTTTCAAATAATTCGTTCAGGTTGTTCTCTTGATTAATTTTCTTTTTAACCTGAACTTTGACTGATATTTTTGTGTTACATTAGTGTAAATGGTCTTAAAGTCGATAAATTTTGACTAATTTGTCTTTTTTTGGTACAGATTATGTAATGACAAATGGGGAGTTCAACCCTAATTTTTAGAGGATCCCATATTAAGGCAAAGTTGCAAGCTGAGAAGGAAAACTTAAAGATGGTGAAAGAACATCCACATATTGTCGAAGCCGAAGATTAAAAAAAAACTCAGCACGAGATGTCTTGATGTTTCTGTTTTTTCATTATTGAAAAGTTAAGTTATTTGAAAACCAGATCTATCTAATTTATTAAAGATGAATTTTGACGATGTCACTAAAGCACTATTTTGTCTAATGTGTCGTAATGCGAGCATGTTTTTAAAATAAAGTATACACACTTATGATGTTACATTTTTGTATACATTTAAGGTCTGAACAATGAATTTTTAGTTCATTTTTGTTATACATTTCGCAAGGCCAGGTGCTCACGTTGAATTATAAAGTCTTAAATGTTTGTTATTTCCAATTGAATTTGAGCACTTCAATATCCTCATGCGTGTGGCGCGCATGCTGGAAAGCGCAGTAGTCTATTTTCGTAAGATGATGAAAATTGGTTTGGTTTTGTAAATGGCGTGTGATTGGTTTGGTAATTTGCTTTATAACAAAAGTAAAAGGGACACTTCGTATAAAAGGTTGGGACCAGTTATACGTACCACAAAAAGCAAACGGTACTCCCCACGTTTTTTTTACACTTTTTTGTTTATTTATTTTTATTCTTATAATTTTGTTTATATTAAAAAAAAACTATAAATCTGAAGGTACGGAACATAAAATATAAAGTTTAATAAGTTAAAAGCGTAAAACTGACAAAAATATATGGAACAAAAACTGATAAAAAAACTGTATTGTACTATAAACAGAGGGGGCGAAGGGTAGGAGGACAAAGCATCACATCAAATAACTTGATAAAAAAAACTGTATTGTACTATAAATAGAGAGTGCGGAGGGTAGGAGGACAAAGCATCACATCAGGGGTACCTATAGCAGATCCCATAAAGGTTAATAAAATACATACGTTTGTAGACGAGCATTCACTCGAACTCCATAGAAACTCAACGATCATCGCATTATACAAGAAGCTCGATGTGGTGCATAGCTTGTAATTTGCAAGTAAATGAACTTAATTTTTTATAACCAAAAGCTACAAAAAGGTAAAATGTCTGAGCCCGGGTTCGAACCGGGGACCTCTAGTGTGTGAGACTAGCGTGATAACCGACTACACCACCCAGACATATTGTTCAAAAGGTTGCCAACTATTTATATAACAATTTTGATTCTATCAAGATGTAAGTTAACTTTCTATAGTGATAAGAATATTTATCTTAGGTTCAGGTGACCAAATCAATGTACTTATATAGTCTACTTGTAAGATATAACAAAAGACTTGGCATGCCTAGTAATTGTCGATGGTGGCGCGAGAACTGAACAAGCAATGGTTATTGGGACACTTTAGATGAGGGATAACTTCCTATGTACGTACTTTTTGATCCAAAGGATACTTCATGCTCAGATTTCTGTTACAGCATGTTCAAATTAATACCATAGCGTGTTTAAGAAAGATGCGTTAATTACAAAAAAAAAAAAAAAAAAAAAAAAAAAAAAAAAAAAAAAAAAAGCCTAGATCTCGTCATACTTGGAAAGTGTGAAGTCTAAATAGCAGTAGACAGCAACATTCTGTCAATACATTGTTGCCCATGTAGTCGTTCTATCCATGTAGTTAGATACTAAATTAAGGTAACTTTCTTTTTAAGGTAAGATGCTCTACTGCTTTTCAAAACTAAGAACTTGATCATTATAGAATTTAACTCAATCCAACTTGATAACCACCCTTATGTTTGAGTACGAAACAAGATAATGTGCAATAATGGCATAATCAAAACGAGAGACGAGCTGCAGATGATGGTTTTTGCACATTATCTTGTTTAAGTTCTTAGGATTCCAGGTTATCTTCATCCAATATATTTCTAATTGTCCCAATAGTGCCAGGTTGATCGACCTGTCTACAAAGGACAATATGAGTATATCCTATTAAACTCACGACTTTAATGGCACCTAGTTTTCTCAAATGTGGGACCCTATGTCCCCATCTTTCACTTTCCCCTCAACTGATTTGAATGATATCAGGGGGCTTTTTGGATAACCCGTCTAAAACAACCCGTTCTTCACTTATACAGTTCCTTTACCGACCATAGTGTGGAGTAACTCAGTGTTGAGATTATTGAATTCTCTCTCAGATGCTAATGTCAGCTTTACGGATTTCAATGCATATCCTCCTGCTACTAATTGTGCAGCTAATCGGCTGAGTTTTTCAGCAAGTGTCACATAAGGTACCTGCAACAAAGGTCTTAACATCAGAATGTATAGAAAGCCACGGAAGGACTTAAAGCTGACAGTTTTGAATAATATATTACAGAAATCGTCGCGGTGGTTTGGTGAAATTACCGAGATAAATGGTCCCTAAAGGTAACGTTTGCTTTCTCTTTTGGTACCTCGCCCTTTATCCTTCAGGGACTAATAGCGAAATGAATTACATACTCGAGAGAGACCAAAAGTGTTATTAATTAGACACATGAGTGATAAAAGAGAAAGAAAACACTACATTTACCGGGTAACTATGTAAATAGTATCGATGAGGGACATTTCTGTGATTTACCGTTTCAAAATCAAACAGATCGATATTTGCTGAAAGTAATGATATTGGATTATTAGAACAAGATCATAGTACTATTTCATACATTTTACAATCTAACAAATTGTTCTAGCCGTCATGGTGCAAGCGCGAACACAACTTTAAATGTATTTTGGTTAATCTAAGTCCGAAACAAAGTAAACAAAAGACATGATAGAATCATCAAATACGACTATGACCTTAATTAGTGAGAAACTGCAATATATGACTTTTTTACATCATGTAAATCATATGTTGTGAAATTTCTTTATGGTAAGATTGTCACTTATAGTTCAGGGGTCCCTATTCATTTATTGAAGTTCCACACATTGGTTTTACGCAAAGCCAATTCATGTAACCATTTGCTACAACTTTTTACAAAAGGGACGACAAAGCCAATTCATGTAACCATTTAGCAGTCGCATAACCGAATGTAAACACAACGTTGTTCTCAACTTACTATGATACTTAGAAACACACATTAGTCTATATTAAGATATCTCTCTACGCTTAAACCTTGAAAAGGTGAAAAGTTACCAAAATAAGTTGATTAATAAGAAATTTATACTTTATTTTTTTGGTTATAACTTGAATGATTGCAATAGTCAATTTAGCGACAAACTTTTTCGTGACCACCAATCCAAATTTAGTGACGAAATTTTCGTGACTAAGAACCATAACAAGATACGAGTTCAACAGACCGACACTTTCGTCACTAACATTTATGTTAATGACAATTTATTACTTCGTCCCTAAATAGATGCAAGTGACGAGATATAGTGAAGACAATTTTACATATCGTCACTAAACTATGTTTATAGTGACGAAAAATATGGGTTGTCATTAAATTCTCGTCACTGTAGCCTTTGTTTAGCACGCATACACCTATTATAAGGAGGTATATATTTTAATATTGAATAATGATATGGAAACCTAATTCATATGACTAAATTCATATCTAAACAATGTCGTCATGTTTCTTTTAAAAGATGTGCAATGGAAAAATGATTATGTTTCAAAAAGGTATTTCTTTATATCTTTAATAAATGATTATAAACTGAACTTGAGCTAATCAAACAGACCAATCTTGATTTTTTTTTATTGACTAGACTTTTAGAAAAAAAAAAAAAAAAAAAAAAAAAAAAAAAAACATGTTTGTTTTCCTACACGGAAATTAAACAAACATATAGAAGGATAATCATTCTGAAAGAGTATGATGGTGATAATTAACTAGATATACGCTACTTCATATATAGGTTAGGTGACACAAACGTCTCAGTGTATATGACTTTTTCAAGCCAACCCACTGTAGTAAAGTCGGAGTAATACAACAATTTGTATTCGTCATGGTAATTTCCTGTGCTTTTATTTTTGCATTTGCTCTTGTGGCCGTCTTTTTTGTCTTTCGTATACTTTTTCTTCGTGAGCTCTACTTGACAAATACGACTGTCATCTAACATGAGCAAGTTTCCGTTGTTCAGCAGGTGCACTGGACACAAATAAGGAATATCATGATTGGGCAGGAGCCGATAGGTTACCGCCTTTCTCCAGATATCTCCATCTGCAATAAACTTCCACAGCTCGATACAGGTGGACTCATAAATGGCACATAAATGAATGGACCCTTTGTGAACAGTAATGGCGGTGGAGTCTGGTGCATACATACCATCAGGCAAAGGGGGGGTTTGTATCTTATGGAACCTTTTTGCTTTTCTGTCAAACCTCATTGAACCTTCAGTTGAAATGTGCTCAGACAGAAAATAGACATTTTTGTTCAAGCAAAAACCTGGTCTCAAATCTTCTCGAAAGGGGGGCTTCGTGTCTAACTTTCTCCATGAGTCGGATTTCAAAGAGTATATGTAAACATTGCCAGACTCTGTTACAACTAGAAGCTTGTAGTCGTCTTCACCTGAGCAGTAATACAGTCCGTATCCACTTCCATGACTTTCGTAGCATTCAATATGATCGGGATTGGATGGTTTAGACAACCTTTTATACTCAGTTGTCACAGGATTCCACAAAATAATATCAAAGTCTCCACGTACATTCTTTTTTCTTTTGGGTACACTCTTTTCTAGACCTAAACATACCAGCCCATGAAAAGATGTTAGTATATACATATATTCAGGAGGACGGGCTACGAATTGTGGTAAAGGGCGGCTGCAGGGAGCATTATCAGGTGGCGATTCACAGTCGATGGTGCAGAACGTTGCTGCTTTTTTAGATAGAAAGAAAAGGTTTTGGTCTTCTAGATGGGGGTATACGTAGTCTTTTAGAAGGTTGCGCTCGTTGTGCATCTCTTTGAACCTGTGTGATGTTAGGAACGAGTTCCATTGTTTGGAGACACACTTAAAACGGACTACAGATTTTGTTGGAATCCTTGTTAGCATCTGAAACAAGATTAAGTCTTGTGGAAGAGAAACCGCCATGGTTTTCTTGTCTGTGTCATACAAGGTTTCCTGATTAGAATCGTGACATGAATAACATCATATATTATATATGTAGACAAACATTCCAATCTTCAGATTCAAAAAGAGAGATGCCTATATGTTTGTAACAGTAATAAACGTACTCATACTAGTTTCTAGGGCCGTTTTTTATGGTGTGCATGGTGGGCGACCTCTCTGGGTCTCCCAAGGGCATCAAAATTTGTCCCGTTAACAATTATATGCATGTGTACACATATTTTTCACGAAGAAAAACAGTATTTAGATGATAAAAAAATCTTAAATGAGTAATATGTTGAATGTTTAGAAAACTAATTAAATTATATCTAATAAATGGTGACACTTCATATACTACGTATAATATTTCTTTTCGAAAGACCTAACTATGTAATTTCGTCCTGGGTCTTCAAAATTTTAAAAAATTGGATGGTCCTGTCAGTTTCTAACTCAATAACGACAATGTCACATGCGGCAAACCGTAAGTTAAACCACACAAAGTATGAGCACGTAACTACATATATAAGTATAACTCTAAAACCAATAGGAAGATAATATAAACATAGATACACTAACCTGGGCTTAGGATTTATTAGGTGGTAGATAAAAAAGAGAACGTAGTTATTAACAACATATATATATATATATATATATATATATATATATATATATATATATATATATATATATATCATCAACTCATGTTTTTATAAACATGATATCATCACCGTTGACGAATAAAACTCACAAAATTTCAGAATATCATCATGATGATTTCAACCTATTATTATGAATCAAATAATTTAAATTACCTGAAGGTGTGCTCGAATTGATAAAACTCTTGCTTTTCTCTCTGCTGATTATTTGTTGGGTATTTATACAAAGAAGTTTAGCTTGTACTCTAAGTCACTTAAATTTAGAATTATCAAAATAAGGTAACTAATATCAAATCCCATAATATAAGATTTGATATATCTTTGCTTAATACTCTCCTCAAGTAAGGTTGCAAACAAGCTAATCTTTATCAAGCAACTAAACCTTCAGCTTGTACTTGAGTTTTACATGATCGAGTCGGGCATTTATCGAGCTCAAACCTGAGCCCGAGCCCAATAAACCGGCTCGAAACACATAACGAGCCACTTAAATCGAGCTTTTCAAGCTTTCAAGAACATATACATTATTAATATACATATTTATATAAACAATTTAAAGACTAACATACATATTGGTATAATAATCAAATATTTGTAGAATAATTATTTAGACCCCAATTCTCCCAAAGCTTTGCAAGCCGAGCTCGAGCCTTACTCGAACCGAATACAAGCATGGATGATTAAAACTTGTCAAGCTATCAAGTCAAGCTCAAGCCTACTTTATAATTTTCAAGTCGAGCTCAAGCCTTATCATGCTTGAGCTCGGCTTGACTCGATTACAGCCATACCCTCAAGTTGGTAGGTGAAGATCTTGAACACCCAACTGGCTAAGTAGATAATCAAATTGTGCTTTGGCAAGAGCCTTAATAAAAAGAAAGAATATGCAACTTTTTCTTATGTGGGTACATGTCAAGCATCAAGGTTTCCAAAAACAAGATCATCACCGATGTAATGGTAGTCTACCTTGATTTGTTTTGTCCGTCCAAAAATAAAAGTAGCACCGGTTGTGGATGATGTATACCAAAGCTCTTTTAGATTTTTATTTTTTATTTTTTATTTATTTTTTTTTTGAACGGCTCAAAATTTATAAACAACTAGCAAGGAGCTAGCGAAAACAACAACAATTACAAAATATCAAGGTTTTGCAACCATAACGACCAGTTTCTAGAGCAATATCTACTCTTACTCGAACACCACTCAAAGCCTTTGACACAATGGGTATGTTTGGCGAAATGGGTTAGGGCTTGGGCTCGGGCTCGGGCTGGGACTTATATTATAAGCCGAAATAAAATTTTGTAGTTTTATAAACTTGTTTGGCAAATGGTCTGAGGCTGAGGCTTATTATTGCAAAATTACTAAAAATAAAATAATTAAATGAGTTTTTATATATGTTAGATATTTTTTTTTGGTAAATAAGTAATTTACTCTTCAAAAGCCCCAGGCTAAAGTTTTTAGCACCTTTTATAGGGCTAATATTTTTAGCTGACTTATATATAAGCCTCATGACAAACGAGACTTATTTTATTAGCCGACTTATTTTAAAGCCGAAGCCCCTATAAGCCCTTGCCAAACACAACCAATAACATCAAAAATACTACTCCTTTTCATCTTTACTGACTCAAAAAGATTATTATTCTGATATTTCCATATCACCCAAATAGATGTTAGGATAATAGCTTCCAACACCTTTAATTTTTGCGTTTGAGACTACAATGCATCGAGACTATCCAATCCATGATGTCCACAATTGATAAGAAACTCGGTTGAACCATATCAAGACAACGGAAGATTCTATCCCAAATTTGAGATGCAAGCTCGCATCTCACGAACACATGATTTACCACTTGTTAAGGCCATTGACCATAGACGTTAAGACTTCTTTTAACCATTTTAATTCACCACTTGTTAAGGCCATTGACCGATATTCAGCCTCAACGGAAGAGCGTGAAATAGTATTTTATTTCTTTGTTTTCCATGGATTGGTGAATCTCTAAGATAAACCAACCATCATATATCGGTCACCTTGTCAAGGGGCAACGTGCCCAATCAACGTCACACCATCGGCGTAATTGTAAATCATATTTATTTTTCAAAATTATGCCTTGTCCCAGGCTCCCATTAGATACCAAACACCCTTTATTTCCGCCTCCCGATGCTCGATTTGAGGATGTTGCATAAACTGTGAGAGGATGTGCACACTATATGCAAGATGTAAAGAATTTATATAAGAGACGACCCACTAACCTTCGATATTGACTAGGATCTTCGAATAAACATCCCTGAGCCAATCCTAACTGATGATTTTGCTCCTTTAGGATCTTTGTTGGTTTAGCTCCAAGTGCCCAACTTCTGAAACTATGTCTAAAGCATATTTAATTTGCCTCACTTTGCAATTTATGAAATTTTAATATCCTTCATTAGGGATATAAACACATTATTTTAAGAACTTTAAAACAAATGCCATGAAATCACCCCAATATACCCTAAACAAATGTTAAGCAAAATTCCATTAGTGCACGCTAAGTTTTTATTAAAAAAAAAAAAAAAAAAAAAAAACTACTAGTGACCCCTTTGGATTCATTTATAATTTTTGTAAAAAGTAAATTAGTTATAATGCCCGCGCACGCGCGGGTTTTTTTTAAAGTTTTTTGAATAACATATTTTTATTTATTACAAAATAAATAATTTAATTTTTGTTTTGTTTAATTTATGATTATAGTTTTTAAAATAAATAATTATATTTTTTTAAATTATAGTTTTTTATTATTAAAGATAATTATTTAAAAATTTTGCATCTTATCTATATTTTTTGTGTTTATCTTCTACTTGTGTATTATAGGCTATCAATTTCTAAATCCTAACACAATCATAATGCATAAAATAATAGATGTTTGCAGGTTAATCGGATGTGACCAAAACACATTATTAACCGTTTGCCAATATCCTATTTTGTTGCCATTGGCTATCTAACGGGACAATTTACCTTCCTTGAAGCCAAACTAAAAAATGACGATAGTTATAAATTAAAGAACATACGTAGAAGGTAAAAAAAGAGATGGTCTCTAGGAATACATAACTGGGACTCTCTTTAACAAATCTCTAAGAATCAACATACAAATAAAAGTAAGTGACCAAGTTGCATCAATAATTCCAAATATCTAATGATTTATTTTAAAAGTTCCTCCATATCCTATTTAACTTGAGTTAGTCTTTCTCCTTCCACCAGCAACATTTCAAGCTCCACAACTCAATCATAAAAGACACAATATAAACTTCCAATATACTGTATCCAAAATCCAGTATCAATTCAGTTAAGCTTAACACAAATCCAAAATCCCCAAATTTAACAAACATGTATTCTCAATCCATACATAACACAAACTTATTTGTTCACCGAAAACGTAAAGAGCTAAACTATAACATGTGCAAATCGAATTAATGTAAGAAAATACTATTTTACATAAGCAATACCAATATACCATAAAGGACCAATAACAATATCAAGAATAACAATCACTACAACAACAGCTGCTTTTAGCGGGGACATTCCCTCGCTTTCAGCGGGGACTTCTCCCCGCCCAAACCTTTCGGCGGGGACATGTCCCCGCCGAAAGTGCCTCGGGCAAAGCCCCACGCTGTAAACTTTCGGCGGCGACGTTCCACTCTTTTGGCGGTGACACGTGGGACCCACACTGCCACCGTGGACAATATTGGTCTGGTCAAACCTGCCAGCGTGGCAACCTTTTGGCGGGGACATGTCCCCGCTGAAAGTAATTTTCCGAGTAATTATGCAAACTTTTGGCGGGGACATTTCCCCGCTGAAAGTATTTTCCAAGTTATCTGCCATCTTTTTGGCGGGGACATGTCCCCGTTGAAAGTTGTTCCCACTATTAATACAACAGCCTTTTGGCGGGGACATGTCCCCGCGAAAAGTGTTTGGCACATTTTGCAGCAAAATTGCTGCAAAATGGGTAATTTCCAGATTTTTTCCGGAATTTTTTCGGAAAAAATCTACACTATCACTACAAATCCAGAACCTGTATATAACCTAATTACAATACCACAAGACACTCAAATCACAAATTCGCCAACATAATATGATACATATCCAAATTTCTTAAAAATTAACATAATCATGTGTTTGTATCCAAATTCGCAAAATACGGTTCAAAAACCGTTATCACATGATCACTACATAAGCTATCTATCCGCTATACGCTACAAAACTATACGTGGGAACAATGTAGCGGGAATCCTAACACATAAACTACATAAACACATAATAATCCATGAAACTATCCACAAATTTGTCCATAACCCAAAACAAAATATAAATCAACCCAAACAACCCATACGCTACTCCTGAGTCCCCCCACTCCCCCCACTAGCCCCACTAGCCCCACTCCCCTCCTCCGGGGTACCTGTAGACTCACCTGGTGATGGTGAAGCCTCCTGGGATCCCGATGTCATCGCCTGAGTCGCTAGCTCAGCGGGGAAACCCGGCTGTGTCTTAGCCCACCCCACCAACATATCAACCAGTGTCCTTTGCTGGGACAAATCCTGGGTTTGCTTCTGGACTGTTTCGTGCAGGGAGGACGCGGAGGCTTGATCACGAGCTCGTGCGGCGCTGAGGGTCGTCTGACGACCACCGCCGGGTAAGACTGGACCTACGCCAGGAAAATGACCTCGCTGCTTGCCACCGATCACGTGGCGCATAATATCGAGGTCAGACATGGTCGTCCCCCCGGAGGTGCTCTCCGTCCGCATCTGTATCATCTGGTTCTGTTTTACAAAAAAATAAGCAAAGTAATATATAAGTCGTGATTTATTATATTTGCATTAATGTGGGTGAGTTTTATGGAAATAAATTATACTTACATATCTAGTCTCGGACAATGCAGACTCCCAAACGCCGTCTCTCGTATGGTTGTGTCTGTACATCGCGATCAAGTCTCTACCATCCACAGCGTCGGTGGGTTCTCTCAGCTGTTTATAAATAAACTCAATAACGACTCACCAAACACTATATATATAAATGAAATGATTAAAAAGCATCTTACGAAGTTATCGCGTATAACAGCTAACGAATGCGACCCATGAAGGCTGGAAGTCGGATTGGCGAGCCGGTTCTGCCTGTTGGTCACCCCTCTCTTCAAATTATCCGGGTTCGACCAGTGATTAATCTGAGTATTATAAATAATAAAAAATGTTATATAAATGAATTATTATTATTATTATTATTATTATTATTATTATTATTATTATTATTATTATTATTATTATTATTAACAATAAGAATAATAATAATAGAAATAATAATAATAATAATAATAATAATAATAATAATAATAATAATAATAATAATAATAATAATAATAATAATAAAGTGTGGATCCAGAAATTTACATATTCTTCCCAATCCGACTCCGACATGTTCTCCGGGCGTTTTGCCTTGATCTCCTCCAGCTTCTCCATCCCACCTTGCTCAGTAAAATTTATCTTTTTGTGCCGCCACTTGTTGTCGTCATATCGCTTTTGGAGATAATATTCGATACTGTTGACAATATCCTCTCCATCAGCACTGGCAAGGTGCTCGTCAAGATCAAAATAATGCTGCAATAAAATATAATTAAAATAAATATTCAAATTTAAATAAACAATCAAATTTAAATAAATAGCAAAGTTAAAATAAACAAACACAATAATTAAAAAAATAAAAGATAAAAAAAATAAAAAAAAACTTACGTGAAGCTGGTCGTCGATGTGGGCCTTCGCGGTAGCAGGAACAGCCGACCAGGATTTGAAATGCATAGGAATTGATTGCCGCAACAATTCCCCGACCAAGTTGGAGAACCACTTCGCGTGCTCGCCCACATGCTCCCACATCCCTTTGTCGTTCTTCCGGAATCTGATCGATACCGGACGACCAGTGTCTTTCCTCTCATTGCGGAGCCGCGTGTTCTTTGTGGGACCACGCACCGACTTCCCGCCTTTCCCAATTTTGGCATTGGGCTTGGGAGGTCTGGATTTAGATGCTACAAGTAACCAAATTCAAGTGATGATGATATAAAATAACAAGTTATCAATTTCAAATAATAATCAAGTTTAATTAAAATAATCTAGAAATTCTTACTTTGACAATCACTGCCTATCCTCGTCGGACCACGGGGTGGCTCATTGCCTCCATCGCCACCGTGGCTCCTAGCAACAACATCTGCCATCTGTAAACGTTATAGAAAAATGTTATAAAACCTTTATAAGCTGAAAATACAAGCAGCCATGGTTTTCGGCTTATAAATTAAGGGGGTGTTTGTTTGAGCTTATTTGTTTTCGGCTTATAAATCACAAGCTTCAATTTTCCGGCTTATTAGGAGACTTGTGGGCTTATATAAGTTTATTATATCATAATATACTTATATAAGCCCACAAGTCTCCATATAAGCTGGAAAATTGAAGCTTATGAAATATAAGCCGAAATCAAATGAGCCACCCCTGTTATATAAGCACACCCCTATTTGGTTTTCGGCTTATGGCTTATAAGCCGAAAACCATATAAGCCATAAGCCATAAGCCCCGCTATATAAGCCGAAACAGCCCCGGCTTATGGCTTATATGGTTTTCGGCTTATGTTTCATTAGCTCACTTTTTTGTGGCTTATAAGCTTATATAAGCAGAAAAGTCACAAAAAAGTGAGCTTATGAAACATAAGCCGAAAACCATATAAGCCATAAGCCCCGCTATATAAGCCGAAACAGCCCCGGCTTATGGCTTATATGGTTTTCGGCTTATGTTTCATTAGCTCACTTTTTTGTGGCTTATAAGCTTATATAAGCAGAAAAGTCACAAAAAAGTGAGCTTATGAAACATAAGCCGAAAACCATATAAGCCATAAGCCCCGCTATATAAGCCGAAACATCCCCAGCTTATGGCTTATATGGTTTTCGGCTTATGTTTCATTAGCTCACATTTTTTGTGGCTTATAAGCTTATGTTTCATAAACAAACACCTCTGCTGTTAATAAAATTAAAAAAAAAAATAAATAAATAAAAAAAAAAAAAAAAAAAAAAAAAAAAAAAACATACTGTAAGCACGTGGTCTCAGCTGGTCTCGGCTTGTGGTTGTGGTCTCGGCTTGTGGTTGCAGCCAACAAACACCCCGCTATATAAGCCGAAACAACCCACTGTTAGCCCAGTTGGTATTCTAGGTCACCCAAACTAGTTTATTAGTGGTTAGTATAACTTAAAATAGTTTCAAATTAGCTTATTACATTAACTTAAGTCATTTAGGATCAATCATAATTTCATAAAAGTCAAATAAGCAAGTTCATTGAAAAAGTCAAATATGCATATCTCAGTTTTTTTCAATATTTTCAAGATTTAATCTGATTTGTGTGTGATGATTTAGGATCTCAAACTTGTTCCTAATCATTGTCTATCAGCTTATCTTTGTTATCCCACTTAGTTTGCATTTTTATGATTTTTGTACTGGGCCCCACTTAGCCTCAAAAACACATGCAGGGCAAACATTGCCCCTGCATCAGCAGATAGCAGTCCCACCACCACCACTTGGTGGTGGTTTTCTGGCCACCACAATGGTCCACAGCCATTCCACCTTGGTCCTTTCCACCCCCCTCCTACCACACTCTTAGGTTTGACCCATGGTTTGACCTCATACCCCCTGGGCCCCACTTGGAATCACCACAAAACTTTGTCCCATTTTCAGTTCCAAAATAAGTTACCAAGTGCTTTTTATTGGCTTAATTGCTTAATTTGTGGTTACCTATTGCTTATTCTGGTTCAAACAAGTTTCCTCAACTTATTTAGACCTAATTCAGCCATAGTGGGCCCCACACAAGCTGGTTCAAGCTATCTTCTAGAGGTATATATTGAACCATACTTTTATACATAATCATACGTTACATATACCTACAAGTCCCCACGACACTACTTGTGTCGTGGTACACATCACGAGCACACCCCATGGTGTGTCGTGTTCCAAACCATAAGCCCGCTATATAAGCCTAAACAAACACCCCTGTATATAAGCCAACATCAGGACATCGTCTATAAATAAACCATAAGCCCACTATATAAGCCTAAACAAACACCCAGACAGTAATAACATAAACACAAAAAAATGCACCCCTTAGGGTAAAAATGCAATCTCAAACTTTTGGCGGCGACATGTCCCCGGTAGAAACATAAACACAAAAAAAATTAAACATAACATAATATAAATAATAAACCTGTGGTCTCGGCTTCAGGACTTGGCTACGGGTCACGGCTACATGTCTCGGCCTCGGGTCTCAGCAGCAACTTTACCAAAAAAATTAACAAAAAAATTAAAATAATTAATGAAAAACATAAAATCAATAAAATTAACCAAAAAAATCATAAAACTTAACAAATTAAAATATTAATTAACAAAATCATAAAAATTAACTTAACAAAATTACTTGGGTTTGGGTTCGGTTCTCACCTGGGTTTTGTAAATGAGGGTTTGTAAATGAGGGTTTGAGGGAAGAAATAGATGAGAAAAAGAAAAGAATTAAATGAGGTGAGGGTTTGAGGAAAGAATTATACGAGGAGAGGGTTTGAGGAATCGTGCACAGTGGTGCGAGTGTGGTGGTGTTGTGGTGGGGATGGTGGTTCTTGTGGTGGGGATGGTGGTGTAGTGGTAGGGATGGTGGTGTAGTGGTAGGGATGGAGATGGTGTTAGTGGTGGTGAAGAAGGAGGCAGCAGCACAGTTGTGTGATGTTTCTTTTTTTTTTTACAAGTGTTGGCAACAGATCTGCTAATAATTCAGGTAATAGTGGCACACACTTTTAGCGGGGACAAGTCCCCGCTGAAAGATGGTCTTGTCTTTTTGCGTACACTTTTAGCGGGGACAAGTCCCCGCTAAAAGTTTTCGTAATTCGCCAAAACATTTGGCGGGATAAAGTAAATGCTTAGAGGGAAAAAACGAAAATATTGGGAACATCTTTTAGCGGGGACATGTCCCCGCCGAAAGTGTGCACAATTTTTATTAACTTAAATCAATGTTAATTAAACCATTTAAATTTAATTATTTATAGTTAATTTAAATCATTTATGATTTATTTAAATCATTTAAAATTATATATAAATCATTAATAATTAATTACACGAGATGTTAAACGAACGAGTCGAGATGCTGTGGTATTACACGAGATGTTAAACGAACGAGTCGAGATGATGTGGTATTACACGAGATGTTAAATGAACGAGTCGAGATGATGTGGTATTACAAGAGATGTTAAACGAACGAGTCGAGATGATGTGGTATTACAGGATATGTTAAACGAACGAGTCAAGATGATGTGGTATTACAAGAGATGTTAAACGAACGAGTCGAGATGATGTGGTATTACAGGAGATGTTAAATGAACGAGTCGAGATGATGTGGTATTACAAGAGATGTTAAATGAACGAGTCGAGATGATGTGGTATTACATGAGATGTTAAACGAACGAGTCGAGATGATGTGGTATTACATGAGATGTTAAACGAACGAGTCGAGATGATGTGGTATTACAGGAGATGTTAAATGAACGAGTCGAGATGATGTGGTATTACAAGAGATGTTAAATGAACGAGTCGAGATGATGTGGTATTACATGAGATGTTAAACGAACGAGTCGAGATGCTGTGGTATTACATGAGATGTTAAACGAACGAGTCGAGATGCTGTGGTATTACACGAGATGTTAAATGAACGAGTCGAGATGATGTGGTATTACACGAGATGTTAAACGAACGAGTCGAGATGATGTGGTATTACACGAGATGTTAAACGAACGAGTCGAGATGATGTGGTATTACACGAGATGTTAAACGAACGAGTCGAGATGCTGTGGTATTACACGAGATGTTAAACGAACGAGTCGAGATGCTATGGTTATACACGAGATATTTTCCCACCTAACAACTTTTATCCACTCACAATATAAACTCTCACACACTCATGTAACCCATATCATCTCACATACACACTCATCTCAGTATACATCTCTCTCTCTAGTAGTTTTCGTTTTCCGGCGACACCAGTAGTTTCCGGCCGCCGGAATCTTTTTCTGGCCACCACCTTTTATCAACTCAACTTGTAGATCGGGCCACCCCGATCACGATTCTACCACACACAACTACAAACACACACTGTCAACCAGAATGCAGCGATATAATCCTTTTATGTGTACTTGTGGAGCAGGAAATATAAAAAAAAAGAACATCACATCAAAAAGATACACTTGGATTGGAGTATTATGCATGTCCTCTTTCGAAGCCAAGAGAGAAAGGTCATGGATGTGGATATTTAATGTGGAAGAGTGAATTTGATGAACAATTACAAGTAATTCATTCTGCTTCAACATCTCACGGTTCTGGGTGCACAAACTGCCGAGAAAAAGATGTTAAGGTAAATATGCTGGAGGCACAAAAACAGGTGCTAGAGACAAAAGTCAGGTTGCTCGAGGCAAGACTTGCAATGGCAACGAATCCCGACAACAATGACCACGCATGTCAATCGGATGCAATACTCCGTGACCAGTTAGGTGACATGGAAAATCTTCGTATGTAATGTTGTTGTTGTTGATCTTGTTGTTGTTGTTGTTGTTGTTTGTTGTTTCTTGTGTTATTCTTGCTGTTTGTTGTTTCTTGTGTTATTGTTGTTGTCTGTTGTTTCTTGTGTTATTGTTGTTGTTGTTTAATAAAATGTTGTTTGTTGTGTTGTGTTATTGTTGTTGTTGTTGTTGTTGTTTTACCACTAGAAATCGTAAACTTCTATCCAAACACTCAAGATTGTAATTATTAATCTAAAAAATGTCCACAGTAAGAACCTAAGCAGTTTATAAAGGATTCCGAAACAACACACGCTTAGCTTCAAACACGAAGGCAAACATTTTATTCAAACCACACAAGAGTTGTAAACCGGATACATTTTCATACAGACTAAAACTAAACAACTCGACAAGCAAACGAACCAGATCAAACGAAACAACTCGACAACCAAACAAAACAACTCAAACTAAACAACACGACAACCAAATGAAACAACCCGTTTACTTTTTTTTGCGGCTAACTCCCGTTTTGCTTGAACTCGCACCACCTCTTCCTTTCCTTGCTCTCATTTCCTTGAGATATGCAAACGTAGCTTCAAGACTTGTTATTCTATTTTCCAGATTATCAACAGCTGCAGCTTCATCAAACGTGCTTTCAGCTTCATCCTCACCTCCAACAGCAGCAGCAGCTTGAGCTTCAGCAGCACGTTGAGCTTCAGCAGTATCTACCTCTTCCAAATACTCTATATAGTATGACTTTTTCCTCAACCATACCAGAATCCGGTCTCTCTGCCACGGTGCACAGTTCGCGTACGAACCATATTCATCAAAAATTTCAACGCCCAATGATTTATAATTTCATTATACAAGAGCTCGTGTGATAAAGCCTTTGCCCACTCCTGTTCCGGCGTCAAACCATCCATTGTTATGTGTGTTTTGTATTTTTTTGCCGAATTTATGATTTAATATGTATTAGGTGTATGTTATAATATATATTAAAAAGTTTTTTGGAAAAAGTTGCAGCTTGGAGGGAAATTTGGCGCCCAAACTTTTAGCGGGGACATGTCCCCGCCAAAAGTTATGCATTTCCCCGCCAAAAGTAACGGCGGGAATAATACCCGGGACAATAAAAAGTGCAACTATTTTGGTCAAATATCATGCAACACTTTCGGCGGGGACAGTCCCCGCTAAAAGTTGGCTTTGAAATTGTGACTATCTTGGTCAAAGTTGTGGTCTGCAAAACCACTTTCGGCGGGGACATGTCCCCGCTGAAAGTTTGCGTTGAAAATGCAATGGGCGGTCAGCGAGATTGTGTGCCAGCTCAGCGCTGTTTTTGTCGTTTAGCGACTTTCGGCGGGGACAAGGGCGTCGTCGCCCGTCCTCCTGTTTGTTGTAGTGAATATCAAGAGTAATAATAGGCACTACAAAACTCAAATCTTTTAAGAAATAACTACTTTACCTATGAAGATTGTGGATGCTTGTACGTCTGTGCAACAAACTCAACTACCAACGTTAACATGTGACAACAACAAATTAGACGATGAAACTTAGTTTGGTACTATAATTGGTGCCATTGCTAATTATTCTTAAATCTGGTATTTAATCTTAAAAGCAATGTGATGAAATCAATAATCTCTTCTATTTGGACATCAAAATTAACACAAAGTACTTGCTAAAGTTTAGAATAAAGAGAGATGATCTTTACCTCGATGATATATTTGAAGGTTTGTTAATTTAGATCAATGATGCTATATACTTTGATTGGAAGGTCATACCTGATTCTAGTGATGATGAATAGGTGGCTGGTGATGGAGAATCGTTTTAGGTTTGATATACACAGGCAATGAAGAGTGAAAACATGCAGAGTAAGGTTTTTTTTCTTAGACGTGGATGAATAATATGATGGATGTTGCAAAGCGTTTTTCTTTTTATATTTACAATTTGGTACAAAACTATTAGTTATAGACAATGAAGTACATGTGTTATTTCCGGTTTCTTTTTGCATAGGAGTAAAAATACGAAATTTTTAAAATTTAGGCCAATTCAGGAAATATTTAGCTTTTGTTATTTTTACACATCTGAATATAAAATTCAAATTAAAAAAATTATTACCAAATAAGGTATGATTTGATTCTTTGAAATGGAAAAGTCCCCACTAGGGGTTTTATTTTATTAGGAAAAAGGTTAGAAAGCTACAAAAACCTCACTACAAATAAAACCACCTTTAGTGACGCCTAAGTCATCACCAATTTACATTAGAAGTCGTCACCAAGTGTGTTTGTGACGATATGTCGTCACAAATTTAGCGTCACCAAACCATTGTCACAAATCAACTTCGTGACGACAAAGTGTAGAGTAATTAGTGACGACAAAAGGGGCCCACAAATATTCAACGCAAAGACCAAACATAGTGGGCCATAGCACATTTGTGACGACAATATCGCCACTAATATTTATATAAACTAAATTATTTTACAAAATTATTTTAGATGAAAATGAAATAAATATAAATGATAATTATTTAGTGACGACAAACTCGTCACCAAATTTATTTATTTACCATTTTTAATCATTTATTAAACAAAAAAATTTAATTAAATCATTTATTTGTGACGACAAAGTCGTCACGAATATTTTCTATAACATTTATTTACCTTTTTTAATCATTTATAAATTAAATAAAATTAATAATATGGTTTTCTTTAGTGACGACAAAGTCGTCACCATGCTTTATATAATATTTTTATTTGTGGCTGCCCCAAAAATAGTGACGACAAAGTCGTCGCTAAGTATTGATGCACAGAAGAAAAAAAAAAAACAGCAGCAGCAGCTGCTTTTTCAGATTTTTTTTTCCGCATAAATAACTACATATTCATAAGTTTTACCTCTAAAACATCAACTACCAAGAAACCTATAACTAAATCATTCACGCAAGTCAACTTTCGGATTACACTATCCTAAAGAATTACGCATCTCAACACAACAAAGAATAATCTAAATTAAACAACCAAAATATATTCTTGCAGCCTTTAAAAAAACATACCAAACACATACACCTTTAAACAATGTCGGCGGCGTGCTGCTGCTTCTGGCGGTGGTGCTGCTGCTGGTTCCGGCGGTGGGCCTAACCAAACACAAACACAACTAAAATTTAACAAAATATATTAATCAAAACAAAATTAAGTAACTAAAATTAACAAAAGATTACCTTTAAACAAAATTAAATAACTAAAAGCGCAAGTGGTGGTTGTGAGGGTGAAAGTGGTGGTTGTGGTGTTAAAAATGGTGGTGACTATAGTGATTGTGATGAAAAAACGAGTTCATTATCGTCTATGTCGAGTGCTTAGGGGAATGGTTTGGGGAAAAGTGAAACACTTAGCCATTTATGAGAATGGATCTTATAAATAATGCTTTGTAGTTGGTGACGACAAAGTCGTCACTAATCATTTATTTTTGTGATTTTTATCATTTGGCGGAATAAGGCGGGTTATACAAAATTTTCACCAAAATTTTCATTTTTGTCTTTCTGCGAGTTTGGTGACGATTATGTCGTCACTAATCATTAATTTTTGTCATTTTTAGCATTTGGCGGGATAAGGCGAGGTACACAAAATTTTCATTTTTGTCTTTTTGCGAGTTTCGTGATGACTATGTCGTCACCAATCATTTATTTTTGTGAAAATTCATTTAAATTACTTATAAATTACATAACATGCTAATCGGATGATTCGAGATGTTATGGATATACATAACATGTTAAACGGATGATTCGAGATGTTATGGATATACATAACATGTTAAACAGATGAGTCGATATGTTATGGATATGCATAACATGTTAAACGAATGAGTCAAGATGTTATGGATATACATGACATGTTAAACGGATGAGTCGATATGTTACGGATATGCATAACATGTTAAACGGATGAGTCGAGATGTTATGGATATATCTGACATGTTAAACAGGTGAGTTGAGATGCTACGGATATGCATAACATGTTAAACGGATGAGTCGAGATGTTATGGATATACATGACATGTTAAACGGATGAGTCGAGATGCTATGGATATACATAACATGTTAAATAGATGATTCGAGAGGTTACAGTTATACATAATATGTTAACATATACATAACATGTTTAACGGATGAGTTGATATGTTATTGATATGGATAACATGTTAAACAGCTGATTCGAGATGTTATGGATATACGTTAAATGAATGAGTCGAGTTGTTATGGATATGCATAACATGTTAAACGATTGAGTCGAGTTGTTATGGATATGCATAACATGTTAAACGGATGAGTCGAGTTGTTATGGATATGCATAACATGTTAAACGGATGAGTCGAGTTGTTATGGATATGCATAACATGTTAAACGGATGAGTCGAGATGTCATGGATATGCATAACATATTAAACGGATGAGTCGAGTTGTTATATATATGCACAACATGTTACACGTATGAGTCGAGTTGTTATCGATCTGCATAGCATGTTAAACGGACGAGTCGGTATGTTATGGATATACATAACATGTTAAACGGATGAATCGAGTTGTTATGGATATGCATAGCATGTTAAACGGACGAGTCGAGTTGTTATAGATATGCATAACATGGTAAACAGATGAGTCGAGTTGTTATGGATATACATAGCATGTTAAACAGATGAGTCGAGTTGTTATGGATATACATAGGATGTTAAATGATTAGTCGCCTTGGTGAAATCGTTTGAATGTTTACATCTGCATGTCACGTTTTATTTAATAAATAATTTTATTTAAAATTAAATAGTTTTATTTAAAATAAAAAAAAAATATTATAAATACTTTAACAATTGGTTTCATTTGTAGGTTGCATGTCACGTTTTAAATGTAAGTTTCGAATGAGCCGAGATATTAAACGAATTAGCCGAGATGCTATAGTTGTACATGAGATGATATGGTTATACACGAGATGTTAAACGAACGAGCCGAGATGATATGGTTATACACGAGATGTTAAACGAATGAGCCGAGATGATATGGTTCTACACGTACGAGATGTTGAACGGATGAGTCAATATGCTATGGTTGTACACGAGATATTAAACGAATGAGCTGAGATGCTATGGTTGTACACGAGATATTAAACGAGTGAGCCGATTATACACGAGATGTTAAACGAACGAGCCGAGATGATATGGTTATACACGAGATGTTAAACAAACGAGCCGAGATGATATGGTTATACACGAGATGTTAAACGAATGACCCGAGATGATATGGTTCTACAAGTACGAGATGTTAAACGGATGAGTCAACATGCTATGGTTGTACACGAGATATTAAACGAATGAGCCGAAATGCTATGGTTGTATACGAGATATTAAACGAGTGAGCCGAGATGCTATGGTTGTACACGAGATGATATGGTTATACACGAGATGTTAAACGAACGAGCTGAGATGATATGGTTATACACGAGATGTTAAACGAATGAGCCGAGATGATATGGTTCTACACGTACGAGATGTTAAACGGATGAGTCAACATGCTATGGTTGTACATGAGATATTAAACGAATGAGCCGAGAAGATATGGTTGTACACGCGATGATATGGTTATACACGAGATGTTAAACGAATGAGCCGAGGTGATATGGTTCTACATGTGCGAGATGTTAAACGGATGAATCAATATGCTATGGTTGTACACGAGATATTAAACGAATGAGCCGAGATGCTATGGTTGTACACGAGATATTAAACTTATCCTCACAATATAAACACACACACACACACACACACGCATCTAACTAATATAAACACACACACTCATCTCACTATCTCTCTCTCTATAGCAGTTTTCGTTTTCCGTCGACACCAGCAGTTTCCGGCCGCTGGAATCGTTTTCCGTCCACCACCTTTTATCACCTCAACTTGTAGATCGGGCTACCCCGGTCACGATTCTACCACACACGCGCCCTATCCACCACTCACAACCACTCAACCTCACAACCACAAACACACACTATTATCGTGGTGAAGATGGCGGAATTTGAAGCTTTTCCTTGTCCTTGTGAACGAGGAGACGTGATCTTACGAGAATGACCGCTTCTCTTAACAGGGTGGGACAACGGATTATGGATGCGATTTCTTTTTACGGAAGGAGGAACGAATCGCCAAAATGACCGCTTCTCTTAGGGCTTCAACATCAAGCGGTTCTGGATCTGCTCCAACAAGGTGCTCAAACTGTCATGAAAAAGATCTTAGGGTAAACATGCTTGAGGCACAAAATCAGTTGCTACTCTCAAGAATAAGGATGCTGGAGGCGAAACTTGAAATGGCAACGTATCCCGACAACCACGAAAATGAACACAACCCGTTTATTTTATTTTTGCGGCTATTTCCCGCTTTGCTTAAACTCGCACCATCTTTTCCCTTCCTTGCTCTCATTTCCTTGTGACGTGCAAACGCAGCTTCCAGATATGTTACCCTATTTTCCAGATTATCAAGTTCGGTGTCGACGTCAAATGTGCTTTCAGCTTCATCGTCACCTCCAACAGCAGCAGTTTGATCTTCAACAGCAGCAGCAGCAGCTTGAGCTTCAGCAGCACGTTGAGCTTCAGCAGCTTGAGCTTCACCATCCATTGTTATATGTGTTTTGCGATAATTAACAAACGGGTTTTTGTGAGTTTATGTGTGTGTTTTGCCGAGTTAAGAATTATTCGGTATATATAAAGTAAAAAAATGGCGGTACAAAGGGAAAATGAGGCGGGAAAATAAATCCCGTCGATTTGTTGTCGGTACCAAATAAGCGGGAAATAATCCCGCCAAATATTCGCTACTATTCACAAGCGTGGGGGACAAAAAATGTATCGAAAAGATTTCGACGTCATTTCGTCGGCACTATCACACTAATAACGTAATCAAACGGTAATCATACACTAATAAAAACGTTAAACGTAATAATTTTTTTAACTGAATACCAACGCCAAGTCGTCGGGAAACTCTTGGCGGGTCAAATTCCCGCCCAAGTTTCCCCAATTATTGAGAAAGTCAAATTTGACCGAAAAATTGCCGACGAACTGGCGTCGGTAATGTGAAATCCCAAAAATTCAACGTGAGTTTGGCTGGGTCAATCTTTTTTTTTTGTCGTTTAGCGTAAAATGCCGACGAAAATGTGTCGTCGGGATTAGTTTCGTCGCCAGTTCTATTGATTCTAGTAGTTATTCTACTTTTTCCAAAATCATTATAAATTTTAAAAATCATTATTTATACTTTATAAAACCTTTTCATAATAAAATTCAAAATAATTTAGCTATAATAAAATGGTGACGATTATGTCGTCACTAAGTATAAAATTAAATTAGTATAATATTTCGTGAACCAAAGTGGATGGCGGGATTCGGCGGGTTATTAAAATTTTACCAAAGTAATATACACAAGTTTTAAAACCTTCTTATTAAAATGTTCGTGACGACTTTGTCGTCACTAAGTTATTTACCAAGAAAACTTAAAAAAAAAAAAAGAATGATTGTTTAAAAATTATAGTATTTTTGTTAAAAATATAAAGTAATATAGTTGTAAGTAACGATTTGTGACGACAATGTCGTCACAATTTATTTTACAAAAAAAACTTGTTTTGAAAAATCATTATTTATATTTTTTATAAATTTTTATTACAAAAAAGAAAATAATTTAGTTATAATAGAATATTGGTGACGACATTGGCGTCACTAAATAAAAAAATTCATTATTTATTTGGATTATTTATTCAAAAGATATTGTGCAGATATAAAATAAATTTGGTGACGACATAGTCGACCCGATTTTGCGTGGGCCCCCGATTTGTGTTTGACTAAACCATTGTTGGTGGAAAAGTTTGAAAGTGGTGGGTCCTTGTGAAGTTTGTGACGACTATGTCGTCACCAATTAAAATGGTGTCCCCAAAGGTGGTTTAGTTTGTAGTGCCTATAGATAATCAATCTTATATACGTGATGTTCTAGTATCAAAATCTTTCGTGAGAGACTATAAATAGATGGCATTATCTCAATTCTAACGAACAAGTTTCAAAATGTAAATTTCGGGACATTGGCATATACATCTTTGGTCGGAAGTTAAGTCAAAACGTAGGAAAAAAAATTTGTTAAATGTTTTTTCTCAGCGATTTCTATTCACTTTTTGTCTACTTTCTTGTCATGCTTTTTCAAATTTTTTCTGAACATTCTCATTTTTTCTTCTTCGTGTTTTATATCTTAAATCAATTGTTCGTCAAAAGTTAAATTTTTAGCTGATTTTATTGCGAATATGAAATCCTTACGGTGGATTTTAATGTTGAGTTTTCAAAATTAAAGATAAAAACATTCATCTTCATTGTTTAAATGAATTGTGCATTTAAGTTTTCAAATCTTTAAATTCATTGTTTATGAAAAAAAAAAAAAAAAAAAAAAAAAAAAACTTAATATATTTAATTGACATGTTAACAAATCTTTCAATTTTGAGCAAAAGCCTTTCTTTATTAACATACGACATTTCTTTTGTCTAGCATGCAACACTTTCAATTGCTTGTTGCGCTTTGTTTGATACACATGAAGCACAAAAGTATGAAATGTGTTTATAATCGTGTTTATAAACTGTTTTCTAGTGTTGCTATTTGTAAAGTTAAGGAGCTTGACAAATAATGATGATAACTTATTTATTAAAATACAAACTGTTGTCTAAGAAATCGTATAATGATGATAACTTGTTAGTAACAAGACCTGTAAAGTCTTTCGAGGACAACGATGCCCATGCCCAAATTTTTCATCGCACCTAAAACATACTCCTTTTGGTCTTTAAGAGCGAACCGTGAATATGTAAGTATTTTAAATGGCTTTGGTACTTGTTCTATAATTAAATCCTTGAGAATGAGTTGCCCCTTATCCTCTGTGTTACGGCTTAAATAAGAATAACTTGCTGGAAATGACGTTTGTAAAGAACTTCTATTAGACGACACGCTTCCCCCACTGGTTTGGTTCTCATCAATCATGCATGATAACCTAAACTTACTGGTTACTTTTTTAACAATTCTTTTTTTCTTTCCAACAACTTATTCAGGAACATGACAACATAATATAACTGGAAGATGATAATAGCAAATACTATAGTAATAGACACCATGATTACAAGACAGAAGAACATGTCAGAGATGCTTGCAAATTCACTACTGAAGATAAGGAGAAAGGTAATCTGTATACGTACGAGGATGACCTTGTTGAATAAAAAGAAACAGGACATGTGTATGTTGCTATGGAGCTAACTAGTGATAATCTACAAGACCACAACATAAGAGAGGTTCGTGATTTGATATCAGTAATCACAGCACCAACAACACATAATCGATTATCATCTATGTGGAGATTAAGTCCCTTCTACAACGTCGCGTTGAAGGATCCTCGTAAGACCAGGGAAATGCACCCCCAAATCAGAAGAAACCTATTTGATCTTCGTATAGGGGATTCCTACTACACACTGAGACTAGACCTAAGGTAGATCGATTATTTATTTTTTTAATTGTTGTGAAAAAGTAAATAAATTGCTTAACAAGTTCATTTTTTCTTACATAACATTTTTGTAGACAGGAAATGTCATTTCAGGTTTCAAGATCCTAAAGTGCTAAATCTAGTCTAGTGTGTAAATGGTAGTGAAAAATCACATCGAGGCTATCCTAACGTCCAGGATCTTAGGATTTTAATGTTTACAATTCATAAGCAAAACTACCATGAAGAGGGGCAGAGCTACGTGTGGCATGTGCCACACACGGTTGTAGCCGACTAAGTGTATTTTTCTTGTGATTTGTTTTGGTTTTTTGAAGGTGCTGCACCTGTTTGTAGAGAAAGAGTTTATGGGTTTTGTTTTTGAAAAGAAATAAAGAAGAAGCAAATGTGAAAGATGATGAACTCTGATATGTTTTCTATTTTTGTCTTTTAGCCTAACTCTTTTTTTTTTAGTTTTTTAAGACACAGATGTAAGGGGTAGCTAGGTAGGGCCATAAGGGATCTTTGGATTTATTTATGTAGTTTTGCTATTGTACTTTTAGAAACTTCATAACTTTTAATTTTACAAAAATTTATAGTTATAAAAATGTCAAACACTCAATTTCATTTATGATTTACAAATTGTTATTAGGAATTATATATTGTGAGGTCACGGTCACCCAACTATTAAACTTTGTTCTCTCAAGTCACTCATTTATCAAAACTAACTTATAGGTCACTCATTAATATTTTTGCTTTCGTTTATACTAATTTCGGATAATTTTTTCTTGAAAATCTTTGAAACAATAAGAATAAGACTAAATCAATTATGTTACAACAATGCAAATATCTATTAAAATGTAAAATAACAGTTTTAGCTATTATTTATGTGGAACTTTGTTTATTTGAAAGTGATTTATGCTAATTTAACTAATGTTTTATGTTAAGGTTTTTAGTTTTATCGTTTGAAATATTAAAACACATACAAGTTATATCCAAAAAAGATGAAACAATTACCTTATTATATATGTAAGCCCCAGAACATCAACACCAGTTTCACTAGTAGTCCAATATACACATAGATTACTTATTTGAATGTACCCTTTTAAGTTCAATCTTGTACATACCATATAAATAAAGCATATCACAAAATCTATTTATGATCCTGCACATTTAATCCCTTGGTAAAAGTATCTGCAACATTGTCTGCATATTTCACCTTAATAGTTTTAATAATTCCTGCATAAACTTTTTCCTTTAAGAAAAATAATTCAATCACAAAATGTTTTGTTCTTTCTTTGAACACAGGATTGGCTGCTATTTGTATAGCGAAACTGCTGTCACAATGGATAGGAATTGGGATAGAAGTTTTAATGTTCAATTCTGCCAACATTTTTTGCATCCGCATAACTTCACAAGTTACAGAGTTCATGTCTTTGTATTCTGCTTCAGTAGAAGTTTTTGAAAACATAGATTGCTTTTTACTTTTCCAAGATACAAAACTTTTACCCAAAAATACACTATAACCAATCACAGACTTCCTAGTGACCTTACCCTTAGCCCGATCTGAGCCAACAAACATACTTAGATCAAACTCATTTCCTTTACAAAAGGAAATAACCTTTCTAGGAGCATTTTCAAGTACCTAAGTACCCAAAATGCTAACTTTAGATGAGATTGCAATGGAGCATGCATATACTGACTAAGTATATGTACTGCATAGCTTATATCAGGTCTTGTCTTGGTTGTAAATATCGCTCGGCGGTCGACCCCCGCCAAGTGCCATATCGGTCTTGGCGGTGATAAATCAGTGATATATCGGAGACCATAAATTATAAAGGAATTTATTTAAAAATAAATAAATATTAGCAATATCATAAATAAGTCAATAACCACAAAAAACTAAAAAGTTTAACATCCTTGAAAAATAAATGCCACAAATACATAATTACTTATCAATTTAGAAAAAAAAATTCGAGTTTGACCGATTTTTGACTGAGTTTGACCGATATATCGGCCGCCAAGACCGATTTTGACCAAACCGATAAATTTGACCGATAAGTGAAATATCGTATCGTGATTGCTCAAATTAGTTACAATCTAGTATTTCTCAAAGGAATTTCTAAGAAATAAGCAAAACCCGAGGTCGTAGTCCGTGTGAAGGTGTGAATGGAATTTCGAATTCCCGATTCGTGAAAAGTGTTGTGAAAGTGGAGAAAAAGTGATTTCAATGAGATTAAACTAATGAATAAGAAAATGAAGCACAATTAATCACTTAAGCACGTAAATCAAGTAAACAAACCTAAAACGTAACGTAGAATCGAAAACGTAAGCTAAAACGTAAAATAAACGTAAATGCGCGAAATAAAAAGTGAATTTGAAGCTATACTAATCCTACGGGCTTGAAAATAATTTTCCTAAGTTAAAAATGATAAAAGAAAATTTTGAGAAAAAGAAAAATATTTTTTTTTTTTACTTTTTATTTAATTTTTATGAATTAAAAACTAATTTAACTAATTAAATATTAAAAGAAAATGGCAATTAAGTGAGAAAAATACAAAATTAATTTTGAAAATTCTAAAATAACTAAAAACTAATTTTAAAAATGAAAATATATTTTTTTGGCTTTTTGTGTAATTTTTATGAATTAAAACCTATTTAAACTAATTAAAAGGTAATTAAAATTCAAATAAAATTGAAATTAAATGAGAAAAATGCAAAATTAATTTCTAAAAATGTAAAATAAATGAAAATTATTTTCTAAATTATTTTTGGATTTTTTTTGGCTTTTTCTGATTTTTTTGGAATTTTTGGTATTTAAAAAGTATTAAAAATAGAATAAAAACTAAAATTTAATAAGAAAAATAGCAAATTAATTCAGAAAAATCTGAAAAATTCAGAAAAATTCTAAAATAATAATCTAAATCTAGGAAAAATTTAAAAACTAGAAAATAAGCTGTGGTAATGCAAAATGGGCTTATAAGCAGTTGGAATAAGCACTAATTAATAAGCTGTTACAACCAAATCATACAATAAGCTCACAGAAGGTTTATAGGACTTATATAAGCTCAAAGAAACTTGAAATTTCCAAATAAGCTTACAGAATTTGCAGATAAGCACAAGAACAGTCCTAAGAAGCACTTAATGATAAGCAATTTATGACAAATAAGCACAAAAAGCTCAAACTAGGTATAAACAACTTATAAAGCACCAACCAACTTCAATAGGCCAGAAAAACACTCAAATAAGCAAGATAAGTATAATGGCAGATGTGCTTTAAAAGACAGAAACTATGCTAAAACTCCTTACTTGCAGCTTATTATTAAGCCTCCTAATAAGCTAATCAGTGCAAACAAAGAACAGAATCTAGAAGCCTATACTACAACCTAGCTTAAAAACCCAAAAGCCCTATTTCTATTAACCAATTAAGCCCTTTGATTATGCCTGAGATCAGATGCCTACACAAACAGGTAACTGAACCACTTACCCAGAACAAGCAATATTGCAGGTTGATTTTTTGTCCACTAGAAATTACTGAAACTTGATTGATTGTAAGTTATGTTTGAGTTTGTTGAATGGAATGACCCCAAAACCAAATTTCAAACAATTTAGAGGCAATTAGATTGCTTAACAGAACCCTAGATTAGGTGTGCATAAGCACAATTTCACCCAGATTTGACTTATTAAATTTGCACACTTAGTTTGACCTATTTGAATTTCTACTGCTTCAATCTATTCCTAAATGCAATGATTAACTGAATTATGACTAAATTAACCTAGATGTACACTATATCTAGCAATGCAAACACCCACAGGTTCTAATTTTCAGAAATGAAGGATTTAAGGGAACTTTTGACTTTTTGCTGTTATACCTACTGTTTTTATGACTAAATTAACTCACTTATCCCTAATATGGTTTGACTGAGCCAAAATTTTGACAAGAAATCAACACAAATGCAGTAACCTATGCTGATCCAAACACCCTTTAATGTAGCTGTTTTCACTAACTTTACTATGTTAAATTACCCCAAACCAATGATCAAGCCACTATTCTTAACTGATTTAAGGACTAATTAAGCACTGAAAGTAACCTAAAAACAACAGGAACACAGTATGAATATATAACTAGAAACTAGGTAGTGTAAACTTAATATTGGCTACAACTTATAAAAGACACCAATCAAGTAAAAGCTATGCTACAGTTAACTAAGTAAATCTAACTTAAGAAGATTAAGCTACTGAACTAGAAACTACAGTAAATGCAGAAATATGAAAAGAAAACATACCTTAGTTCTTTGTTGAAACTGAATAGTAAAGGCCAAGTTAAACTCACCTAAACCTATAGAGAAGCTTTGATGAGCTTATGACAAAAGTGTTGAAGCTTTTGAAACTTATTTGAGACAAAAGTAAACAACTAAAAGCATTTATAAATTGAGACAAGGAATTTAAGTAAACTGGAATTTATTGAAATTTAAAAGGTTACAAGGCTTTTAAAGTGAAATAAGACTGAAATTACAATAAGTTGAACAAAGAGACAAGCTAAATTAACCTAAAGCTATACTACTCCTATAACTACCCCTAAAACTACACGATTACAATGAAGAGGGGAAACCCTTTTATAGGCCATTGAGGCGGTGCTATTGCTTGATAGAAGCTTCAGGAAACTCTCCCTTGACCCTTGGATTAAATCCCAATAGAAGCTTCGTGATATAATTGATCCTCAGCCCTTGGATCATGTGCTCCTCACTGATTGGCTTAAAATTGAATCCTAGGATTGCCAGCGTGGCATTCCTTCTGTCAGCACGTGTCAAGACTCTTCTAGACTTTCCCAATGATTGGGTAATTTATTGTGTACGGGTAAATAGGAGGGTAAAGTTTGGGGAAGGGGGTGATGAACAGTAAAGAGGTGAAATAGGCGCGTTTTTATCACTGGGGTTTGACTGGAGAATTAATATTGGGGGTTTGACTTGGGTTATGGGTACGGGTAAGTGGGGATCCGGTTAAAATGGTTGTGAGGTACCAGGCCGGGTTATATTGGTGTGGGCTTGAGGTGTGATGGGCTTTAGGGTATAGGATTGGGTGGGATTTAATTTATTTTGGGTTTATAGGATTAGGTTTATTAGAAGTAATAAGTTTAGTTTAGGTAAAATTCCAAGGACTATATTTGTAAAATCTGAAATTGCAAGGACCCAAGCTGCCATTTTTTCCAAGTTGATCCAAGGGCTGTTTCTTGACATTTCTTAATTCTTGGGGGTTGACTTTGACTTTTTTTCAATAATTTCATCGAAGGACCAATTTTTGTTATTTTGTGAAACTTGAAGGGCTGAAATTGTCAAATTCTTCAAACTTTGACCAGGGACTATTCTTGAAACTTTATAAATCTCTGAGGACTTGTTTTGACTTTTTGAGCTTTCTTTGATCATTTGACTTCCCCGGCTTCGGCTTTTGACCTTTTTTCATTCTCGTGCTCGTTTTTGTCGGTTTTGGCTTTGTTTTTATCCATTTTTCACATATCCGTACCTGCACATACACAAATACAAAAACACACATTCTCTTGGCATATTTGGTTAGTATTTGGTATTTTTGGTCTGATTTAAGCTCTAAAAAGGATGTGTGAATAAGCACACATCATATCGGTCGACCGCTGATAAGCGATATATCACCGATATATCGGCTGCCAAGACCGATATTTACAACACTGGGTCTTGTATGTGTAAGATATATGAGCTTACCTACTAATTTTGTTAATTATTTATACAAGTCAGAGGTGCATCAATAACAACCTGTTTTGGCTTAGTAGTACTATCCTTATTCTCAATTTGTGTGTTACAAGGATTACATGCTAACATGCCAAACTCAGACAAAACTTCTAGACAATATTTCCTTTGTCTAAGGTACAAATTGCCTTCAGATTCAAGTACATCTATACCCAAGAAGTACTTAATTTTACCCAAATCTTTTATTAAGAATTTATAGCTCAAAAACTACTATACTTCATTTAGTTCATTCAAGTTATTTCCTATAATTACAATGTCATTTACATAAACTAGTAAGGTAATGAAGACTCCATTTTTATTCTTAGTAAACAAAGAAAAATCACTTTGAACAAAATCATTTTCAATCAAAACATATGTTAATTTTTCATTCCACTTCTTAGAGGCTTGTTTAAAACCATATAATGACTTGTTTAACTTGCACACCCTAGCATCTATTTTGTCAAATTACCCTTCAGGCAAAGACATATAAACATCCTTTACAAGTTCACCATATAAAAATGCATTATTAATGTCAAGATGATATATTAGCCAACTGTTTTGAAAAGCTTAAGCAAGCATACATTTACCATACATAATTTTAACAACAAGAAAGATTGTTTCTTCATAGTCTATACCCAGTTTTTGATTATACCCCTTTGCTACCAACCTAGCTTTAAACCTTTCAACCTCCCCATTAGACTTGTATTTAACCTTAAATACCCACTTACTTTCTATTGGCCTTATGTCAATTGGAAGATTAGTGACAGTCCATGTACCATTTCTATTGAGGGCTTCCATTTCCAAGTTCATAGCCTCTATCCACCTAATATAATAGAAAGCTCTGATAAGACGAAAAGTGTACCGCTTTTAGGGGGTCATTTAAGCCCTAAATCGTGATTATTTAAGCAAATATTGCCCTAAATCGTTCCTTTTGTCATTTTAGGTACTTTTGAGAAGAATTTTACAAAAGGAAACATTTTGGATCTTTTTGGACGTTTTTATGCTCAGGAATGAAGAAAACGAGAAAATCAAGAATCCATGCTGAAAACAGTACCTGACGGCGTCAAGCTCTACAAGGTTACGCCGTCACTCATTGATAAAGAGGTGGATAATTCAAGTTGTACGTGATGGGCCAGAAAGATTTCAAGCCATTTGTACATGACGGCGTCACCAAAGCCGTCAAGAGCAAGTTACATGTGACGGCCCAGAACATGTTTATACATGACGGCGTCAAGATTTAACCTGACGACGTTAGGGATGGCAACGGGTCGGGTTTGGATCGGGTTTTAGTGAACCCGTACCCGTTTATAATATCCATACCCAAACCCGACCCAAAACCCGTCGGGTACCCGATTAATATTATCCATCAGTTTTTCGGGTTTCCCCACGGGTTTCAGTTATCCCCAATTGAATAATATATAATTGAATAATATATAGACAAAATGACGGTATTAACATTAAGTGACACTAAAATCCACCGAAAAACAAAGGAAAACACCCTAATATAATTATTTTTTTTTAAGTTAAAGAAAATGAATATAGTATCAAACGATTTAATGCTTTTTAATAATTCATGTACAAAATAAAATATGTTATGTAATAGAGATACATATATAAAAAAATATAATGGAAGAAATTATATATAATACATATATATTCTAGTTAATTATAATATCAATAAAGCGGTATAGATTCGGATAAACGGATACGGGTACGGGTACGGGTAATCGGACGGGTATTACCAGAACCCGTACCCGAAGCCGTACCCGGCTAAAAAATTATATCAATACCCAAACCCGCATCCAAACCCGCCAACCCGCCCCCGAACCCGACCCAACCGGTTCGGGTTTCGGTTTTCCCCGTCGGTTTCGGGTGCTTTTGCCATCCCTAGACGACGTCAAATGATTTAGAGTGACGACGTCAGGAAGAAGGTTTACACGAGAAGAAACCTTAGTGAAACCGTCACAAGATGATCGAGATAATCACAACTTGTGCGCGGAGTAGCTGACACTGTTTTGGCCATAACTTTTGCATACGAACTCGGATTTGAGCAATTCAAAAAAGGAAACGATCGGGACGAAAAAATCTTCGATTTGGTGAAAAATGGTCATGATGCCGTCAGTCCTTACGAGCTGACGCTGTCAAGATGGGCCGGGCAGAAAAGAGCCTATAAATACAACATCCTAACTTCATTATTTTTAAGCCCTAAACCCTAAGGTCGATTCCTGGGTTTAGGTAGGTGTTTTTCCAGAAACTTAGAGGGTTTCAATCACTCCATAAACATATTGTAATGGTTTGTTGATTCTATCTTAATTCATGTCTTCAATTTTCATTATTGTTGCTTGTTATTCATTAATTATGCTTGGCTAATTCATCTTGTGTCTACTTATGATTGTGTGAAACTTGTATATAATTGATTAGATCTTATTGATTCCTTGTTGATGTTTGTGTCTATCTTCATCAATTAAGGCGTGACACTTCAATAGATCTAGTTGATTTAGCTTATAGTTCTTGTTTCCTATTGTCTCTTGTTTAATTGAATGATATCGATGTTAGGCTTAAGAAAACTCGCAGACTTCCAATTGGAAACTTGCTTGAACGTCTTAAGAAACATGATCGGAGGTGTACTACGATTTTTGGTTGTATTTAATGCATAAGTGAATTCTAATGATCCCATGTTAGGAGCTTTTAATGGCTCGACATAGGAGTGAAGTAGGATCTTATAGAGTTAGGGAAGATCGTACACGGCCCTACGAATGGTATTAAGGAATACAACCCATTAATTAAAACAAGGTGTGACAATTCAATAGGTAGAATTGGATAGCTAGCACGGAGTAACATATCATAGGTAGACATGCTTCACTTACCTTGTAGAACCCTAGTTTATTTTCCTACACATTAGTTTAAGTAGTGGCTTTTGGGTTAGTTGATTAACAACTAATTCTGCCCCTTCTTCCAAAACCCGAGATTTTTACTTGCTTTTCATAAAATATAAAAACACAAAAAGAATCGTCCTTCACCTTTAGACCTAATTAGATTAATTTCAATCCTAACGACACTATTCCTGAGTTGAACGATCAATCCCCCGGTACTTGTCACTATACTATACTACAACGATCAGGTACACTGCCTGGTGGGGGTTGTAAGCTTTTCAAGATCCCTTGAGAGGTAAAACCTGTTGCGAGGGCGCAATTCCCACGTATCAACCTCACTATATGACTTAGGTTCAATGATTTTATTTAGATTAGTTGAAAAATTATAATTCTTAGAACTTAATTTGGAATAGTTGACATGTTTGTCAATACTATATTTGAACTTTATATCAATTTTATAGTCACTTAGCTTAATAGGCATACTTGTTTTCCGAAAAGATTTTATAGTATAAGTTTAAAGACTGTTCTGTCTATCTGGAGTTACAACTGGAGATTGAAACAATTCATTAAAATCCTGATAAAAGTCATCATCACCCTCATAATTTATTTCATTTTCTCCAGGTATTGCTTTATCCACGTCATCACAGACTGCTTCTACTAATGCACTATCACTAGGATGCCAACTATCGTCTTTTCTAGTTTTATCAGTATTTGCAATACCTTCATGTGATGTAAGGTCTGTGCCATTACCTCTGTCAGTATTTATCTCTCTTTCATTATAGGGTTCATCTGATTTAGACTCAACTTCCAGATCATTAATAAAAAACTTACGAACATTTGTATTTTAAACAACCAACTCATACTCTTTGCTTTCAGAACTGTTTTTGTAAGGAAATATAGTCTCATAAAACTTTACATCTCTTGAATAATACATTTTCTTACTTTCAATACTATATAACTTGTATCCTTTCTTTTCCATAGAATATCCAACAAAAACACATTTTCAGATATGGAAGTTAACTTATCAGTATTATTAAGCATAGTAGAGAAACACAAACAACCAAAAATTGCTTATTTGAGAGAGATTAGGTTCGATTTTATAAATCATTTCATAAGGTGACTTCCCAGACAACATATATAGAACTTGGTATCCTGCTAATTAAGAAAACAGAAGTCAATACACACTCAGACCACATGTTCAAAGGAATCCCCCTGAAACATGAGAGCCCTTGCAACTTTCAATAAATGTCTATGTTTTCTCTCAGCTAACCCATTCTGTTGGGGGAGGGGGGCACAAGATGTTTGATGAACAATCCCATTTTCTTTACAAAATCATTCCATTTATTGATTTACAAACTCAGTGCCATTATCACTTCTGAAAACTTTTATGTTTTATTAAATTGATTTATAATCAAATTGAAAAATGTAGTGACATAAGAAAATAATTTATTTTTCCCCCGCACAAGAATACCCAAACAGCTCTAGTATAATCAACAACAATAGTCAGAAAATACTTAAAATGTTCTCTGCTTTGAACTTTATAAGGTCCCCATACATCTAAATGAACAATATGTACAAGAATTTTGGTTTGATGTTCACTAAGAGGAAATGATTCTCTTATTTGTTTAGCTTTATAACACACATTACAAACATTATCTTTTGAAATAGTTTTAATATCAAGTTTATCTTTTAAAATGTTCAGAACTTAGTCATAAGGATGACCAAGCCCGTTATGCCATATGCATTTAGATAAACAACATACTTGTATATTATTATTAATGAAAATTTTACTTATATTAAGAAAATAGTCAAATACAGTCCATTACTTTGATTACTAGTCCCCACTTGGGCCTTTAGAACTGAATCTTTGTATAAAACGGACATTTTCATCAAAAATGACTAAGTTTATTATCCTTATTAAGTTTATGAACAGATAGTTGACTGACTTTTGATAGTCAGGAACTACTAAGACATCATGAATAACAATCTTATCACTTCAATTTTAAAGTCCCATTATGTCAGTAACAAGAGCTTTAGTACCATTAGGATGACCCACAGTCATGTTTATTTGTGAAACATCCAAAACATTGAACAAATTCCTCGGGACCTTTGTCTTTAAATAGCCAACAAATAATAATAATAATAATAATAATAATAATAATAATAATAATAATAATAATAATAATAATAATAATAATAATAATAATAATAATAATATGAGGCCAACGTAAACGTATCAAGTATGAGGCCAAATGTGTGGATATCGGATATGGGTTCCTCCCCTTCTCTTTCTCCACTTTTGGAGAATTTGAGAAAGATGCAGTAACTCTTCTAAAGCGTATTCGACGTTTTTCTACGACTCAAGACATTGGAGCGCGGGCTGCCGTTCATATTTTTAATAGGATTGGTTTTGCTATTGCTAGAGGTGTGGGGGCCCAGTTGGTTTCTCGGCTCCCCACCAATTTCTTGTAAAATCCTTTTTATTGTTAATAAAAGTGATGGTTTATAATAAAATAATAATAATAATAATAATAATAATAATAATAATAATAATAATAATAATAATAATAATAATAATAATAATAATAATAATAATAATAATAATAATAAAAGAAAACCGTTTCACTGTGGGCGAATTTGGAGATCGGGAGATCGACCTTGATCTCGCTTCTTCTTCCCGCTCATCCCTGCCACTTCTTTTCAACATTCTCTGTTGATAATTGGTGATCTTAACGGTGTCTTCCCTTTGGTACTGTTTTTTTTTAGTTTCTTTTTTTAGGGTTTCGTTTTTGCTTGTTTCGTTTATTAGGGTTTTCACGACTGTGGTTTGGTTGTGTGGTGGTTTGGTTGTCTAAACGACTGTGGTTACTTCTTGTTTGGGGTTGTTACCGTGGTCTTGCTAGTGGGTTTGTGGCCTGTTGTGTGGTGGTTCGTCTGATTACACGGTTGTACATATCTGCTGCATTTTCATACGGTTTGTGGTTTACTTTGGTATTGTAGTTATCTGCTGCATATTCTTTCTGTTCCTGGCTGTTGTGACATCAGTCTTGAGGTTCGGTTGTTTGTTTGTTACGACTGCTGCTGATATCTTCATTTGGTTACGACTGTTTGGTTTTTCTGAAGTGGTTGTGTGCTAGGTTTCTGCTCTTTGCATGTTGCTACAGTAGCATAAGCTTTTAGGTTTCTGTTTGGTGCATGCTGCTACAGTAGCCTCACAGGTTGTATGAGCAGTTTGCATATATTGGTACTTTGGTGCTTTGTTGCTTGAGGTTTAGTTACAAGGGATTGTGCTTTGTTCGTTTTGTTGCTATGCCCGTGGCAAAATTTCATTGCCCCTTCGTGGGCCTCAATGGATGTCGGGATGGTGGTGGAAACGGGCTAACTAAAACTTATTTGATCACTCATCTTCGTGATCGGCACTTTAATGGTGAGGCTCAACTTATTACTAAGCATTCTCTTTTAGCGGATTTGGCTATTTTCGAAAGGGCTGAGACTACTCTTAAGCGTATGGGGATGTGGTTGTGTGGTGTTTGTTTTAAAACGCATACCTTCCGGGCTAAGTGTCGTCATGGTACGGGATCTGATTTTGTGTCTCCTCTGGATTGTGGTGATGGTGTTGTTCGGTTTGTATTATACGATCTCACCAAACCACAGGTTCCCTCCCATGTTGATGTTGTTGAGGATTTGGTTTTGGACGAGCTTGGTGGTTTCGATTTACCTCTTCTTGATTCCTTATTCTCTAAGGGGCTGCGTACTGTCAAATCCATCCCTCCTAAATGTCGTTTGGAGTTCTCTCTTGTTTTGAAAGGAGCCCTTGACAAGGTAATCTGCGCTCCTGATGACATTTCTTGTTGGGTTGGTTTGTTAGTCTTGCCTCTTTGTCTCCTTAAAACCTTTTACCCGAGGAGTAATCAAGAATGTAGGTCGGCCAATAAGCGCCAACGCCAGGAAGAATATATTGTTAATGCTATTCGGGCGTGGGGTACCCCTAGTAGTAGTATACAGATTGTGCATGACGTTTTAGCCGAACCCTCACCTGTTTGGTCTAATATTGATGATGACAGTTCGGATTTGGGTGACCGCAATGTCAAGCAATGTAAGAGGAAAATTTGTGATGGTCATTATACTGCTGCGGTCAGAGTTCTTTCGTCCTCTGGTATTGCACCTTACGATGTTTCTACTCTTGAGGACTTAAAAGCTAAGCACCCTTTTCAGTCTGCTCCTTTTTTGCCTGATATACCCATTGATCATCATCACCTTACTGCATCTACTGCTACGGTTCTTGACATGATTAAGAGTTTCCCTCGTGGTACTTCTTGTGGGCGAGATGGTTTGCGCGCTCAACACCTTTTGGATTGTTTAAATGGTGCGGCTGTGGCTATTTCTGATGAATTGATCGCATCTATCACCCAAGTGGTGAACCTTTTCCTTGCTGGTAAATGCCCGAGGGAGTTGGGTGAGTACATTGCTAGTGCTCCTCTCACACCCTTAGTCAAACCAGGTGGGGGTATCCGTCCTATTGCTGTTGGGACTGTTTGGAGGCGATTAGTTTCCAAGGTTTATGCGTCCATGATTGGCCATTCTTCAGACGGTTATTTAGATGATTTACAATTTGGTGTTGGGGTATCGGGAGGAGGGGAGGCTATTCTTTATGCCGTGAATCGTTTGGTTGAGGATCGTGGGGGTGATGTTGGTCTTTCTATGTTGTTGGTTGATTTTAAAAACGCTTTCAACATGGTAGATCGGGCTGTTATGTTGCGTGAGGTTCGGCTTCATTTTCCGGCTATTTCACAGTGGGTGGAATTCTGTTACTCTAGCCCCGCCAGATTATATTATGGTGAGCATACTCTTTGCTCTCATCAAGGTGTGCAACAAGGTGATCCGCTTGGGCCTCTTCTTTTTGCTTTAGTGTTACATCCCCTGGCATGTAAGATTAGAGACTCTTTTAACCTTTCTTTTCAAGCATGGTATCTGGATGATGGTACTGTTATTGGAGATACTTTGGTTGTGGGAAAGGTTTTAGAGTTGATTATGATGGATGGACCTAGTCGGGGCTTACACCTCAACGTTGATAAAACTGAGGTCTTTTGGCCAAAGGAAGACCCTAGAAGCAGATATGCGGGTGTGTTCCCCCCCAATATTTCTCGCCCCGTACATGGTGTTAAATTATTGGGTGGGCCTGTTAGTGTTGATTTTGAGTTTGGTAGTAAGCTGGTTTTGAAAAGGGTAGCTAAAACCATTGATCTTATGGATGCTATTGCTAAACTTAACGACCCTCAATGTGAGTTGTTGCTACTCCGTGCATGTGCAGGTATTTCCAAGTTGTATTTTTCTATGCGCACATGTTCCCCCAGGGTCTTTGAGTGTGCTCAGATTTCTTTTGATGTGGCACTTCGTTCTTCATTGGAACGTATTGTCACTGCCTCTGGGCCTGGTTTTGGTGATTGGCAGTGGAGACTTGCCACCCTTCCCTTTGCCTTTGGGGGGCTTGGTGTTTATTCTGCAGGAGATGTCTTGAAATATGCTTTTCTTGCGTCTAGACTTCAATCTACTAGCTTACATACTAAGCTTCTCCATAGTTCTGGTATTGTAACTGCTGGTCCCTCCTTTGATGATGCTTTATGTACTTTTAATATGGATATGGATTTTGACCTTTTGAGTAACCTAAGCGAGGTCGCGGCCCCCAAACTCATGAAGAAATTGACAGATATATATTTCGGTCGGGTTACCCAAACTGTTGAATCTACATTCCATCTTTCTCCTCGACAGATGGCGCTATGGAGCTCTCTAAAGGAGGATCATACTTCAGATTGGCTCAGGGTGGTTCCTATATCTGGATTGGGTCAAACTATGAATGCCCGGACATACCGTTGTGTGTTGTGTTATCGGCTGGGTGTTCCTCTTTTCACTGTTCAGGTACCGTGTTCAACTTGTTCTCGTGTTTTTACTGGAGATATTTATGGGGATCACGCGGTTTCTTGTGCGGGTATTGTTGGCATTAAACATCGGCATAATATTGTGCGTGATGTTCTTGTTGATATATGCTCTCGGTCCGGAATTTCAGCTCGTAAGGAGGTGGATATTGGGCTTTATGGTGATAGGGATAGATCTTTGCGCCCAGCTGATATATTACTTTACTCTTGGGATGGTGGGCTTGATGTTTGTGTTGATCTTACGGGGTCGTCACCTTTGATGCAATCTGGTATGATTGATTTTAGGCCAGGGCGTGCGGTTATTGAAGCTGCACAACGTAAACGTACCAAATATGAGGCCAAATGTGTGGATATCGGATATGGGTTCCTCCCCTTCTCTTTCTCCTCTTTTGGAGAACTTGAGAAAGATGCAGTAACTCTTCTAAAGCGTATTCGACGTTTTTCTACGACTCAAGACATTGGAGCGCGGCCTGCCGTTCATATTTTTAATAGGATTGGTTTCGCTATTGCTAGAGGTGTGGGGGCCCAGTTGGTTTCTCGGCTCCCCACCAATTTCTAGTAAAATCCTATTTATTGTTAATAAAAGTGATGGTTTATAATAATAATAATAATAATAATAATAATAATAAATGACTACATGAAACCACAAAAATTAACAAGTTAGATTCATTTCAAAATTATTAGCCCGAAAATAAACTTGTACTACTTCATTGAGTTGTATCATTTTTATTATAACCTGTTAGCGGTGTGCACGGTTCGGTTTGGGTCGGTTTTTGGCTAAAACCGATACCGAACCAAAATGTTCAGTTTTGTTAGAACCCAAAAATCAAACCGTTCGGTTTTTGGCGGTTCGGTTTTTTCAGTTTATTATCGGTTTCGGTTCGGTTTTTCAGTTTTTTCGATTTCTAACCGTTTATATTTGGGCATGGCAAATTTATACCAACAAACTTGTATTAAATAGAAAATTGGTTATTTTTATTTACTTTTTTTTGTCAATCTAAGCATAATAATGTTTATTGCATAATTCTATAATCACACACGTATCGATGAGACACACACATGCAAGTGAACATACACATAGTATGATCATCGTCATAAATTTATTGATATATTCTCAAGTAAACACACGATACGACAAACACGCATATAAACATAAATGTTAAGATAAAGATAGTATAAATCTACCCACGTACAAAATGAATATGAATTTATAAATTTGATTTATTTAGTTATTTATTCTTATTATATTAATTATATATTTTTATATAATAAAATCGATTCGGTTCGGTTTTTACGGTTTGATTTTTAGACGAGAACAGAAACCGAACCGTATTTTTTGGTTTTTGAAAAATTAAAAACCGAACCATCGGTTTTAGTTTTGGTAGGTTTTTTGGTCCGGTTTTTTTGGTTTTCAGTTTGATTTCGGTTTTTTTGGTTTTGTTTGCTCACCCCTATAACCTGTAGACACTTTGTCGCAAGGCCTGGTGCTCACATTGAATTATAAAGTCTTAAATGTTTGTTCTTTCCAATTGAATTTGAGCACTTCAATATCCTCATGCGTGTTGCGCGCATGCTGGAGAACGCAGTAGTCTATTTTCGTAAGATGCTGAAAATTGGTTTGGTTTTGTAAATGGCGTGTGATACCGGTTTGGTTTGGTAATTTGCTTTAAAACAAAAGTAAAAGGGACATTTCGTATGAAAGGTTGGGACAAGTTATATACGTACCTCAAAAAGCAAACGGTACTCCCCATGTTTTTTTTTACATTTTTTTGTTATTTATTTTTATTCTTATAATTTTGTTTATATTAAAAAAAAGTATAAATCTGAAAGTACGAAACATAAAATATAAAGTTTAATAATTTAAAAGAGTAAAACTGATAAAAAAAACATGGAACAAAAACTGATAAAAAAACTGTATTGTACTATAAACAGAGGGGGCGGAGGGTAGGAGGACAAAGCATCACATCAAGGAACTGATAAAAAAATTGTATTGTACTATAAACAGAAGGGGCGGAGGGTAGGAGGACAAAGCATCATATCAGGGGTAACTATAGCAGATCCCATAAAGGTTAATAAAATACATACGTTTGTAGACATAATTAAAAGAATTATTTACATATTACAATGCTGATTATCTGCAACTCTCTGCAAGCAGCACATTTGAGATTCGAGCATTTACTCGAACTCCATAGAAACTCAACGATCATCGCATTATACAAGAAGCTCGATGTGGTGCATAGCTTGTAATTTGCTAGTAAATGAACTTTGTTGTAACCAAAAGCTACAAAAAGCTAAAATGTCTGAGCCCGGGTTCGAACCGGGGACCTCTAGTGTGTGAGACTAGCGTGATAACCGACTACACTACCCAGACAACTTGTTAAACTTGTTGCCAAACACTCATAAAAACCTTTTTCTTATATTCTATGCAGATGTAAGTTAAGTTTCTTTAGTGATAGAATATTTATCTTAGGTTCAGGTGACCAAATGTACTTATATAGTCTACTTGTAAGTTATAACCACTTTTAAATAAAATGTTGTGTAACCATCGCTGCGTACAGTTCCTTAAACATATAACAAAAGATGTGGCATGCCTAGTTATTGTCGATGGTAGTGCGAGAACTGAACAAGCAATGGTTATTGGGACGTTTTAGTTGAGCAATGCTTAAAAGACGTACTTTTTGATCCAAAGGATACTATGCTCAGATTTCTGTTACGTACAGCATGTTCAAATATGATTGCGTTTTTTAACTACAATAAAACTATTTCTAGGCATACTTGTTAAGTGTGAAGTCTAAATAGCAGTAGACTGCAACATTCTGTCAATATACTAAATTAAGGTAACTTTGTTTCTAAGTAAGATGCTCTACTGCTTTTCAAAACTAAGAACTTGATCATTAGAGGATTTCGTTATCCCTTGATAAGTATTATTGATTTATTGCTTAGCATTTCTTAAATACGAAACACATTAGCCGTGTCTTAAACAGTTCTAGTACCTCCAAAATTGAACATTGACAAATTCTCTGAACATGGTTAATAGAAGACGGCAAGAGACGAATTTAACTCAATCCAACTTGATAACCACCCTTATGTTTGAGTACGAGACAAGTTAATGTGCAATGGCATAATCAAAACGAGAGACGAGCTGTAGATGATGGTGTTTGCACATTATCTTGTTTAAGTTCTTAGGATACCAGGTTATATAAAAGTAAAGTAACTCCCAATACCGTCTTCCACGGGTTATGGGTCCCAATACTGTCTTTCAAGGTGTATGAGGGAGGTTGAGACGTAGACAACCATGCCCCTACCTAAGGTAGAGAGGCTGCTTCCGGTTCTACCTAAGGTAGAAAAGGACCTCCGGCCTTTTGTGAGGAGTGAGGTCGAACCCTTGACCTCTAGGTTAAGAGGCAAGGGGTTTTCCAACTAATACCAGGTTATCTTCATCCAATATATTTCTAATTGTCCCAATAGTACCAGGTTGATCGACCTGTCTACAAAGGACAATATGAGTATATCCTATTAAACTCACGACTTTAATGGCACCTAGTTTTGTCAAATGTGGGACCTCATGTCCCCATCTTTCACTTTCCCCTCAACTGATTTGAATGATATCAGGGGGCTTTTTGGATAACCCGTCTAAAACGACCTGTTCTTCACTTATACAGTTCCTTTGCCGACCATAGTGTGGAGTAACTCAGTGTCGAGTTTATTGAATTCTCTCTCAGATGCTAATGTCGGCTTTAGGATTTCAATGCATTTCCTCCTGCTACTAAATTGTGCTGCTAATCGGCTGAGTTTTTCGGCAAGTGTAACATAAGGTACCTGCAACAAAGGTCGTAACATCAAAACAAATAACGTCCCAAGAATGTATAGAAAGCCACGGAAGGACTTAAAGCAGACAGTTTTGAATAATATATTACAGAAATCGTCGCGGTGGTTTGGTGAAATTACCGGGATAAATGGTCCCTAAAGGTAACGTTTGCTTTCTCTTTTGGTATCTCGCCCTTTATCCTTCAGGGACTAATAACGAAATGAATTACATACTCAAGAGATACCAAAAGTGATACTCCATATTAGTTAGACATATGAGTGACTAAAAGAGAAAGAAAACACTACATTTACAGGCTAACTATGCAAATAGTATCAATGAGGGACGCTTCTGTGAGTTACCCTTTCAAAATTAAACAGATATTAGCTGAAAGTAATGATACTGGCTTACTAGAACAAGATCATAGTATTATTTCATCATTGTAGGGGTATTAAAGAAATTTTAAGTCACGAGACAAAAGAAGAATTGTTTTAGTCTTATAGTCTTCTTCTATATATAGACGGTCCTATGAGATGAAGCTCTCTTCTGCATTCTTAGTAATCATACATTTTACAATCCTAACAAATTGTTCTACTATGTCCTAAGAGTCAGGTGCAAGCACAAAGACAACTTCAAATGTATAGTACACGAAAGACGACTGTGATCTTAGTGAGACAGCCAACTGCAAACGTTATATATGGCCGACAAATAACTATACTAAGAAATTAGTAATCCTTCACTTGAGTCCGACGTCGTATATGGCCAACAAATAAGAACACGTAAAAAAATAGATATTAAGAGATGTCTGAGCCCGGGTTCGAACCGGGGACCTCTAGTGTGTGAGACTAGCGTGATAACCGACTACACTACCCAGACAACTTGTTGGTAATGAACCCAGTTTCAACTATATCATTTTATTCTATCAACTTGTTATAAAATCATTCATAATGAAATGTATTTTAAGGTTCAGGTAACCAATATTAAGACTTATAAGTTATAACCACTTTCTTCTAATAAAATGTTATCTTGTTAAAAATCTGTTACATGGCTTTTTGGAGCTCTATAGGGGTGCAATATATAAATTAAGGTTGTGATTGTCAAAGCATATATTGGTACCTACTTGCAATATTTTGTTTTGTTTGAAGAAAGTGACATCAAAGATGCTCTAGAGACATATGATTATATAAATCCATATGAAGTTATTGTATCCATATAATACAGTCACTTATGTTATCGGACTTACGTCATTATTTTTTTATTTTTTATTTTTTGAACGGATTGTTAGATGTTAGTGGTTCACATGCAGTATACTGACCCAAAGATCGTTTGTTACTCTTTTATCGCATAAAGGGGTAAAAGTCCCGAGTGAGACTCGAACTTGAGACTTCCACTAGCCAGCACTCGACTAATAGTGATATGAATTTCATGTCGTTGCTGACCGGTAAAACACTATGTACTATACAACTGTATCTATTTTTGGCAACTTGAACATGGAATGCCAATTTTTGTGCTATGAAAGTATCAAAGTGTAAAATGTTGATTGCTGAATATAGTTGTCATAAGTTAGCTTTGACTAAACCATTGAGTGTTAACTCCTTGCTAATATATGAGATGTCAACTTATCATATGTTCTAATATGAGCATGGACGGGACTAGGGATTTCCCTCGGGTGCTCGGGACCACTATAGATTTTTTTGATATAGAGTGTTAGTTTTTGAGAAAAAACATCAAATTTTTCAAAATGCATCTTAAATGCATCCGGCTCATTGAAATATGCTTCAATATTATGCTTCTAAAATATTTGTGCACCCGATCATATTTGTTCCTAGTTCCGTCACTGAAGATGTTAACTCCTTCGATAACAATAGCAAGAATTTACACGCTATCAAAGCATTAGGACAAGAGTAGTGAAGCAAGGATCTTAAATAAAAATAATAAAGTGACCAATTACACACCATGCAAAAAACGCTAATCTTAATTCAACCAACAACCCTTTTACTTTTATTATAAAGTGAATAAGAATCGTCCTCAAACGAGTGCGATCCAAATATACAAAAGAAAAAGATCTTTTCCAGCACGGATGCGATCTAAAAAAATATATACGATACTCACACTACAACAACTTTAATAACCAAACGATTACAGGATGTAAACCAAAAACAAATCAAAACCAAACTATAAACGAGATAGAGAGAATGAAAGACTGCAAAATTATTAAACCCTAGCTCATGACTTATGCTTTACAACTTGTATTTCCAACCGTACACCAGACGGATAACTTATGAAGCTAAGGGCATTTCGTTACATACTATTTATCGAACTAAGTTCCTCTATTCAACATTTCTCTAAATCTTTGAAGCGAATCAAGTCTTTGTAACTTCAATTGTTGCTTAAACCTTTTAATGAAATCATCCGCTTTCGCGTTCACGCATTCATCTTTCACCCCAACTGATTCTCTCATTGTCGCAGGTCGCCTTCGATCAACATCCTCGTCGTCGTCGTCCGATTCTACTACCCTTTTCTCGCTCCTCGATTTTGTTAAATGGCTAGTTGATCTCTTTGTCAAATTCATGCCAAACTTTCCAGACACTACAAAAAATATACAAATTTCACACATTATATTGTCTCTAAAAAAATCAATATTTTTTACATTGTTTACACTTATGTAGATTTATATTTGATTGGTTTAGGCCCAATCTCAAAATGTTAGGTTAGTCATTGGTATAAATGTTGTGTCTCATGCAAAAAATTGTTAATAATATTGATTAATAATGTTGATTGATTTGTGTATATTTATACTAATGACTAGCCTAACATTTGAGTTTTGACCTAAACCAATACAATTCTAGCTCTAATACAAATCTACTAACAACTTAGACTTGGACACTTGGTGTAGTGGTGACCAACGTTACCATCGTTAACTCAGTGCCACATCACATTTCACTCCACGACCAACATCACCACCGACAAGGTGTAATAAGACCATCAACTTCAACACTTAAACATACATTACTTAAACACAAATATGCCTCACAATATACTCACACACATAAAAATAAAGAAAAAAAAGTCGGTCGTTAGAGATTTTTTAAGGTGATCTATACACTTAGCCTTATAAGTATTATGGTCTTAAGTGAGCTTAAGTTTATAAAAGTATGTCAATGTTGGCATATGTTAGCACTAGAAAAGTGTAACAATTAAGTAAAAAGAAATAAAGAAGTTTGTTTACTGCTTATATCATGTGGTCCAGTTTATCATTTATGACATTCATTTTTTTTTTTTTTTTTTTTTTTTACGCACATCGTAAGTTTGAGAAAACAGGTTTATGAAAAAGAAGGGACAAAAAAGTGTGATAAGACATAAAAGCTTGTTTACATGTAAAAACCCTATTTTTGATGCTTTTTCTTTCCTTTTTCATATCATATTACTAGTAATTTTTTTCTCAAAGGCAGCAATTTTATGTCAAGAAAATACTCACCATTAGATAATCTGTCGTAGCGCGAATTATCACTTGTGACGTTATTGTCTTCAACTACGTCATGATCCGGGGGCACGTCAAAATGTTCATCTTGTCTAGTGAACGTCTCATCAGGAGGAGAATCGGATTTGAAAGGCGAAGTGAGTTTAAAGGACTTGACACGGTCCAAAAACGAAGGAGCTCTAGTGAGCACCTTCGTTATATTAACTTGTTCAGAGTCAGTTAACTCACTGGCTGAGTTAACTTGTTCAGAGTCAGTTAACTCACTGGTTGAGTTAACTTGCTCTGACGGAGTACTAGAAAAAGTAATAGACTTAACTCGTTGCAGAAGAGATGAACCTCGACTAAGTTGATTCACCGAGCTATCTTCCATTGGTGCATAATGATCACCTACATATTGATCATGAGAATCTTGTGTAGTAGTAGTAGTACTATAAAAAGACGACAAATTCACACTCTTGACTCGTTCCAACATCGAAGGCGATCGAGGAGTAAGTTGCCTAGGTGAATTACCGTGATGATGATTATTGCTAAAGTTTGAAGCTATGAAGATAATTGCTATCATGAGATTAAGAACACAAAAAAGAATTGTGGGTGTGGACCAATTAGCTATGTTGGTCCATATTGAAGCAATACCACCACCAAGCATTTCACTATGTGGTTTTCTTTTGTTGGTATGGGATATGAAGATGGAAATGAAAATGAAAGATTTTGTGTTTATATATACAAGTCTTTTGGTAGATAGACATGGTCATAAATAAATAAAGAGAGACGTGTTATGAACAAGTTAAAAGTCATGGTTGGTGATATATAGTTGTCTTAATTTGCTTTAATAAAGACAAATTAGATCATATTTTCTATGTTAATGTGAAGCAATTCTTATGATGTGATTTGAAGTTATGATTATTGCATTTGGAAAATCAATTTTATGATAGTGGTGCTTAGTTGAAAAATTAAATAAACAAACTTTTCTTAACATAACAATTTTGTTACGACTATTTATTTGAATATAGTTAGTTCTTGGTTGTCAAATTCTATGAATATGTCTAATTAAGTGGTCGCGTGTGGCTGGTTATTTTTATGATAGATAAGGTTTAGCTTACGATTTTCTTTAATTTTATAAGGCTGGTCAGTATTGTAGGTGAAAGGCTTATTTTATCTTTAACGTTCATTCGCCACAAAAGTAGTGCCTCCCAACCGCGCGCCATCCTTACTCTTTTTGCACTCGTTTGATGGTCTGCACCCGTTTGATGATCTGCACCACTGAACAGCCTTATATATATATATATATATATATATATATATATATATATTGTGAGGTAAATGTGTTAAATTTTGATATGGCGTCGACGTGAAAATAGTGAGTGCGATGAACATAGCACCCGGTGTAATGAAGTTTCTATTTTGTGATTGTCTTCTAAAAAATAATATAAAATTCATATACATAGTTTCAAAGTCATGAATCATGATGATTGCAATAAGAAAAACAAAGTTAAAATGATATTCTAGAAGACTAAAATTCTCCTGGACCTTGGAAGTGACATGGTTTGTATCGCTTATTAAGCGATATGTTTTTGTTCTTATACTAGAAAAAACACATATTCTATGATTTATAAAAGAGGAACGTTAGATCAAGCGGTTAACAAAATTGTCTATGGAGACAGAGGTCAAGAGTTTGATCCTCACCCCTTGCAAGGCCGGAGGTCCTTTTCTACCTTAGGTAGGGGTAAGGCTGTCTACGTCTCAACCTCTCCCATACACCGTGAAGATGGTATTAGAACCCATAACCCGTAGAAGACGGTATTGTGAGTTACATTACTTTACTTTTACATTTTCTATGATTTATCATATTTTCTAGTTATTATCAATACATAGTTACATACTATGTTTTTAGAGATGTTACTTTGAAGTTTTGGTCTTGTTTGTATACAGTCAGAAAAAATAGCAAGATGTCAAATGAATCTAAACTAAAAAGATCTTCAACAAAGTACGCTGAAAGTAGCAAAATAGCGAGTCAAGTGAATGATCAAAGCATTAGTTTCTTCCACTATTGGCCTTCTTCGAGCACCTAGAAGTCCACTAGTAGGTGAAGACGACCAGGAGATCAAGATGGGAACCCTAAATTTAGAATCAACCGTTTGTGAAAGACCTGCATGCATTCGAGCCTTTTTCATCTACTTTCTTTAGACTAGTAGTAATGCAACCAAATAAAAAAAAAAACAATCGAGTTGTGAATTGGAATGTGCTTATTGATCGCTTTAAGCTTAAGCTGTCAGGTTGGAAAGCTAACCTTTTGTCTATTGGTGGTCGTCTTACCCTCATCAAATCAGTATTAGGTAGTCTCGGAATTTACTACATGTATATCTTCAAGGCTCCTGATACGGTCATTAAGGTCCTCGAAAGCTTACGTGCTTCGTTTTTTTGGGGTTCTACCGAGGATACCCAGAAGCTTGCTTGGGTTAAGTGGTCAAATATTTTAGCCACTTTTGATAAAGGAGGTCTCGGAGTAGGAAGTCTTAAAGCCTTCAATATTTCTCTCTTATATAAATGGAGATGGCGGTTGTTGAAAAACCCAACTGGGGTTAAGGTGATTAATTCTATTCATGGGGCCGAGGCGGGAATGACTCCTTATGGCTGTCAAACCAACGGCTTATAGGCCAAGATCGTCGGCACTATAAATCATCTCCATTCGAGTGGTATAGTCCCCTTTAGTTCTATCAAATATAAGGTGGGAGATGGTTCTCTTATTCGATTTTGGATTGATACTTGGGCTGGTGATTTGCCTCTTCGTGATCGTTTCAACATGTTGTATCACTTGGCCACCAATAAGGATCGTCTCATTCAGGATCGCATCTCAAATGGATCGTGGTCTTGGGATTGGTCTAGACCTATTCTATCATGTAGGTCGCTTTCTGATCTCGTTCATATGCTGGATGCCATTGGTTCAATGGAAATTAGCCAAGTTAGCGACTCTTGCTTTTGGTTCCTTTCAAATGATGGAAATTTCTCGGTTAGCAGTATTCGTCATCACGTTGATGATCACCTGCTCCCTTCCATGGCCTTGCCTACCAGGTGGTGTAAATTAATTCCTAGAAAGGTTAACATTTTATGTGGCGTTTATCCCTCGATAGGCTTCCTCATCGTTTCAACCTTTCTTCTCGGGGTCTAGACATTCAATCTAATGTTGCAAAAATCGTGAATCGGTACTGAGGCGGTCCATGGCCGATTAGCGATTTTTAACCGATTAATCGGCCGATTTTCTTAACTCGGTCGATTACCTTGTAAATCTCTCCAAGGTCCATGGCCGATTAGCGATTAATCGGCCGATTCGGCCGATTTTTGCAACACTGATTCAATCTATTATGTGCCCAATGTGTAACGAGCAAGTGGAGTATTTGAATCACGTTTTCTTCTCATGTGCTACAGCCTCAAACGTTTGGAGACTTATTCGCATTTGGAGTGGCTCAAAGATCCCCGTTTTGTTCTCTTACGGTGATTGGGACACTTGGTTTATTCCGTGGCATGCTTCTAAGGATTCAAAGGATCACGCTCGTTATTTTTGCTACATCTTGTTGGGTCTTATGGCGCTTTCGTAATTGTGTTACATTCTGCTCTCAATCTATGAAGAAATGTGACATTTTCGACAATATTTGTCTTTTTTTCTTTCTCTTGGCTTAATTCTAGAGGTAAAAAATGCATTAACCGGAACGATTGGTTAAATTCTCCTTTGTAAATTTCTAGCTCCTTGCTAGTTTTTTTTGTTAATAATATCTGCCGTTCAAAAATAAATAAATAAATAAAATTAAAAAAAATAAAAAATAAAAAAATGTCACTTACATCAGCGCCAACTCAGCTTTCTCTTTTTTAGGCGAAACACAAACCAAACACTCGCAGTAAGAGGGGGAGGGGGCCGGGTGTATGCTACGTAGGGGCAGGTGTGGATAAAAACTTACACTACTAGTACTGTGGAACTTTAATGTAAAGTCAGAAAGTCGTTATGGTCGTTTTCAAAATAATTTTGTTACTTTAATTATGTCGCTCATATTTAATAACCGGTGACGTTTTTTATAATATATCATGAACCACCATTGGTAACGTCATGTGACTACTTGTGTCGTCATTAATACGAGTACGTAGTTATGCTAATGGATAATCCTTACGTTTTTTAATTCGTGTACTGATTTTTTTATTCTACGATCTAGCATTAAAACAAGTTCACTTGGTCGGTTTTCTCGATTTGACTCGTGAGAGTTGTGACAGGCTTAAATAATGATTTTTATCTTGTAAACTTTCTTATATGATACTTTATTAGTCTAAGTACGTGTCTTATTTATAAACTATATAATGCATTTGGGACTATTCTATAATTAGAAATGCTTAAAATTCAGACTTTTTTCTTGTTTATTATGAAAAAATTTCAAAATTAATTTGTTATGAAGCAGATTAGTTAGGAAGTTTGTTAGAAAGCGGTCGAACTAAAATTATTTGGATTAACTATCTCTAATATCTCGACTTATAAAGCATGAAAACAACTAAACGTGTAACCTAACACAAAATATAATTACACGGTATCCGCCGCTGCGTTGCGCGGGTACCGTTCTAGTAAATTATAATGTATGATGGTTATCTTCGTAGATAATTCTCTATTGAAAGTGATATCCATCATTTTGTTACCTTTTAAGTTCCAACGGCAAATAGACTTTGCTAATGAAGATAATATTCCTAGTAACATCGATACATGAAAACATAAAAACATACATATCAATAGTTGCTTTTCTGAATGATAAAGGTTACAGATTTTGAAAAGGACAAATTAAAAACTGTTAAATAATCACTCAACGAATAATGATCATAAGATTGGTACAATAAATAGAATACAAAGACTATTTTATAAACGGGCTTGAGCCCAAACAACTAATATGACTATTAATGTGTCGACTAATAAAAACTATTAGTGGATAATTAGGCCCAAGTAAGTTTAAGTATTAGGGTTTTACCATTATAAATAATGGTAATCTATAAAGGTTAGACCTACGGGTTTCATGCTAAAAACTTCCCATAAGTATAATAAATCGATTACGATGATCATGCTAAAAACAAAATATTCCCATTATACTAAGCTATTTTCAAACTAAGATGAAGCCTGCAACAAAGAAAGACGATAAAAAAAAAAGTCTTTGTGAATAAATCCACAAGAGCCACATAAAAGAATTTACGGATAAATCATATTTAAAGCATCTACAACGCAAAAAGTTTTTAAACATTGATATTTAATTATATTTAGAAAGCAACAAGTCATTTACATAAACATACTCCAATGCTACAAAGTCATTACAAAAGCTTTGTATTTACATTTATATTAAATTAACAATAAAAATGTATCATATGAGAGTAAAAAGTCTTTTATCAAACACTTGTAGGGGTGGCAATTTCTGACCCGACACGAAACCCGATCTAAAACTGAAACGAAAATTAACAGGTTCGGGTTGAGCTAAATAGATTCCGGGTCTGGTTTGGGTCGACATATCTAACCCGTTTATTAAACAGGTCAGGTTCGGGTTGAGAATAAAATAAACGGGTCGACCCGCCAACCCGTTTAAGTTTTTTTCTTAAATTAAAAATTACTTATATTTAATTATATGGGTTAAATTTGTTAAACGGGTCGACCCGCTAACGTTTAACCCATTTAACTTGTGTAATGTGCTAACTTTTGTATATAAAACGGGTTAAATGCGTCAACCTGAAACCCGTTTAACATATTCAACCCGTGTAACGTATTTAACCCGTCAACTCAAGTATATATACGGGTTTAATGGGTCAGGTTCGGGTTACGTGTAAACAGGTTAGGGTTGATGTAGCTGACCCGATGATTTAAATTGGTCAGGTTCGGGTTGAGGTTTCCTGACCCGCCAACCTAACAACCCGAACCCGCCAACCCGAACCCGAACCGAATTGCCACCCCTACTTGAACATTTACAAGTCAAAATAGTCATTAGCTCCAATAGTTAAAGTAATGACTTTTTTAAATAGTGAAAAGTCAATGAAAAAGTTTGCATCATAACATTTGTCGACAAAATTTTACACAAAGGAATTAATTTGCACACATGTATTTTTAATGTGAAAAGTGATCGTTGTTAGGTTGGTTTACAAATTCATGTATGTATGTATATGGATTGTGTAATTTTTTGGTGTGAAATATACTGTTTGCCTATTTTTAACAAAAAACATGTGAAAAGTGATCGAGCTTGAAGTCACCGAGTAGATAACAAACTACAATTTTTGAGGAGTAAATTGCAAAAATCGGCCCTAAAGTTTGGTCAATTTTCAGTTTTGAAATGTATGGGACGAAATATGCAAACGGGTTAAATTTTAGAGACGATTTTTGCAATTTACTCAATTTTGAGACTGTTAAAACTTTGAAATGATTATGTATGTTTACACACCTCACACCCCTCTTTATACCGCTTTGTATATTTTTGGAGTAAATTGCAAAATTATGCCCTGTGGTTTAACCAAGTTGCATGTTTGTCAATATTCTTTTTAAAGTTCATTCATTGTCCATATCAGAAAATTACAAGTACACATTAAGTCCCTAACTAAAGTTAAATTACTAAACTATCTTCTTCGTATTTCATTTCACTTTGGTCTCTCTGAAGATAATTTAGTCATTTAATTTTGGCCAGGGATCAAAAGTGCACTTGTTAGTTCCTCACAGAGACGACGATGCACTTTCAAATAAATAGAGACTGAACCTATAATTTGACCAAATCGCAAGGACAACTTTTGCAATTTACTAAAAAAACCAATGTTGCAAAAATCATGAATCGGTAGTCGGTCGGTCGATCATCTTGTAGCTTGTAATCGGTCTAGGCGAGATTAATCGGATTGGTATTTTTGGCAAAATTTGGGTACTCTGCCAAGTTTTGTGTATTCTTGGCGAGTTCTATGTTGACATAAATAATGTCTAAAAATATTGTTAGCATATTAACAATATCTCTATGTTTTGATAATTACAAAGCATAAACTCATTAATCTAAAACTTATGACGTAAACAAGTTTTTAGTGCTTAATATTTGTCTTTGCATCCATATCACTTAAGGTATGAATAAACAAAGTGTTTATTGCATTTCATGATCAAAGGAAATTTTTCTAATCACTAGAATTTTTATAAAATGTATTAAACATTCTATATCTTTTACAAAATTACTTTTGGAATTAAAAGAATATGTTTAATTCATTATAAATATATGATTTCAAATTTCCAACCAAAAATGGCAAATTTTATCCAGAAAATCTTCCCCGCTAGAAGACAAGAAAATCCAACGTTCTGAAGGGGCGGCCCCCTTAATTCCTTAGGCGGCCCCCTAAATCATTAAAGGGACCGGCCTCTAATTAAGGGGACCGGCCACGCTCCAGAACAGTAAATTTTCTCCCTATAAATACTGGTTCATCCCACTGAATTTTCTCACCTTTTGCACTCCTAAACTTTCTGTTCTAGATCCCCATTTCTATTCTCTTAATCCTTTGATCATAAATACATAATTTTTTGTTTCAAAGTGATTCAAACATCATCCTCTCAAGTGCAAGAGAAGAATACTTCTATCCTCCAAGACAAGAAGTATTACAACTTGTTGTGACCTCCACATCCAAGTTGTTGGTGCATCATCAAGATTATTTACAAAATTCTTTGTGAAGATTGTTGTGAATATTTGATTGTAGATAGTTGTGCTAGGTATATTGATTGTGTGATTAGTTAGTTGTTTGGTGTGAAGAAGAAAAGTTAGGAATTAGATTGTAGTGAAGAAGCTAGGTGTGAAGTTGTTAGTTGTGATGAAAATTGGTGTAAAGAAGATAGGCGTGAAGTAGTTAGTTGTGAAGTAGATTGGTGTGAAGAAGTTGTGTAAAAGTTGTGATTTAGTTGTGAAGAAGTTGTGGTGTGTAAATTGGTGTGTAAGCTTTTCTCCACCATAAGGGAGCTTGTTGATATAGTGAAGAAAACTCTCGAGTTAGGTGCTCGGGGAGTGGAGTAGGGCAAGGAAGGTGTCCTTGTAGCCGAACCACTATAAATCTCTTGTCTCGCGGTTTGATCTTTCCATCTCTCATTTATTTCTTTAATTATCATTGCTATATCTTACTTATTGATAGTTGTTTATATTGTGCAAGACTTGAGATCATATATTATCGAATCTAAATTTTAAAAACTAAGAAAACACTAAAACTATCTTTTATAACGAATTAAAAAGACGTAAAACTATTCAACCCCCCTTCTAGTTTTCCACAATTGGTATCAGAGCCACGTCGAGCAAGATTTTTAAAATATATTGTATTTTAAAACTTGTAACGATCTATGGAATCTGAAAAATATTTAGAAGGGCAATCTATGCAAAGACCACCACTATTTGAAAGTGATGGATTTTTATATTGGAAAAATAGATTCGAAACTTATGTGAAATCAAAAGATCTTGATCTTTGGCATATTATTACCTTTGGTGATTTTCCCCCTATTCAATATAATGTTGAAACTAAAATGGATGAAATTGTATCTTTTGAAAAACAAAATGGTGATTTGAAAAAGAAACTAACAAAAAATAATGAGGCTAAAATGGTCATTTATAATGCGTTTCCACGCAAAGAATATGAAAGAATTTTTATGTGTAAAACCGCAAAAGAAATTTGGGATTCTTTACTAATTACTCAACAAGGTAATAGTCAAGTTAAAGAGAACAAAATAGATCTTCTTGTACAACAATATGAACAATTTACGATTCCGGAAGAGGAATCAATTGATAATGCTTTTGCTAAATTTAACACTATTATCACAAGTTTAAAAGCACTTGATGAGACATTTTCTAGTAAAAATTGTGTCAGAAAATTTCTTAGGGTATTGCATCCGAAATGGCGAGCTAAGGTCACGGCTATTGAAGAATCAAAGAACTTGATGACGTTATCACTAGATGAACTTATTGGCAACTTGAAGGTCCATGAAGAAATTATAAGAAGAGATTCGGAAACGGTCAAAGTCAAGAAAGAACAAACCAAATCCATCGCTCTAAAAGCCAAAAAGGAACCTAGTGATGATGATGATTCAAGCGACGAAAGTGAAGACGAAGAATATGCAATGGCCGTAAGAGAATTCAAGAAATTCTTCAAGAGACGAGGAAGATTCACTAGATCATCACGAGACGAAAGAAAACCGTTCCAAAGAAATAGAAGTGACAACTACGGGAAAAGAAAATGCTTTAGATGTGGAAGTCCAAATCATCTCATTGGCGAATGTCTAAAGCCGCCGGGTTATGAAAATCAAGGCGCATTTGTTAGTGTAACATGGAGTGATAGTGACAAAGAAGAAGTAGAAAAGCCAAAAGATGAAAAGTGTTTTATGGCAAAAGGAACCGACGAAATATGTTTAGGAATTGACTTGGAGCCTGACGAATGGATCAAGGATAGCGGATGTTCGAGGCACATGACGGGGAACCGCAAGCTATTCCCTACATACAAGGCATATAATGGAGGTAACGTTATTTTCGGTAGTGACTTACGTGGAAAAATCATTGGCAAAGGTTCGATTTCTCAAGACTCACTTACTATTGACAATGTGGAGCATGCAGATAATTTAACATATAACTTGCTTAGGATAGGACAAATATGTGATAATAAATGTAGAGTCACTTTTACCAAAGAGGATAGCGAAATAGTTAAGAATGGAAAAATTATAGGTAGAGGAATTAGGAAACAAGCCTGAGGATAGGATATGCCTAACGACCCTAGATGAAAACTTTACATTGTGGCATAGGAGATTAGGACATGCTACCATGCAACAAATACAATCTTTGGCCTCTAAGGAATTAGTTAGAAATTTGCCTAATCTAAAATATGACAAGCATTTTTGTGATGCATGTAAAATTAAAAAACAAGTTCATGCTAGTCACAAAGCTAAGAATATAGTATCCACTACTAGGTGCCTAGAATTATTGCATATGGATCTTTTTGGTCCATCCGCTGTGCGGAGCTATGGAGGAAACAAATATACCTTAGTAATAGTAGATGACTACTCACGATACACGTGGACTAGGTTTTTAAGTGACAAGACCCAAGCCTTTGAAAAATTTGAAATATTTAGTAAAATGATTCAAAATAAATTAGGATGCACAATAGTAGCCATTAGGACAGACCATGGTAGGGAATTTGACAATGAAGTACAATTCGGAAAATATTGTGATTTAAATGGAATATCTCACAATTTCTCCGCTCCTCGTACTCCTCAATCAAATGGCATAGTAGAAAGAAAAAATAGGTCACTACAAGAAATGAGTAGAACAATGTTAAATGAACAATTCATCCCACAAAAATTTTGGTGTCACGCTGTAGATACTTCAACATATATTATTAATAGGGTATCAATTAGGAGAATTCTAGGAAAAACTCCTTATGAGTTACTAAGACGTAGAAAACCAAACTTAAGCTACTTTAGGGTATTTGGAAGTAAATGCTATATTCTAAACACTAAGGATTACCTCACTAAGTTTGATCCAAAATCATATGAAGGAATATTTTTAGGATACTCACAAAATAGTAAAGCATATATAATACTTAACAAACACACCATGAAAGTAGAAGAATCACTAAATGTAACATTTGATGAAACACCACCACCTCCTAAAACTTTACCTTTAGAAGATGATGACTTAGTTGAAGAAGAAGCTATTGAGGTTAGTAAAACAAAACCCATAGGAAATGACAATGAAGACATTAACTTAGGAAATAACGAAATTGTAAATATTAAAGAATCTAGGTCACATCCACTAGATAATATAATAGGACATCTTAACCAAAGAACCCTTAGGTCACAAGCTCACGATAAAAATAATTTCTTTTGTTTCCTCTCAGCAATAGAACCTAAGAATATTAATGAGGCTTTAAAAGATGAAAGTTGTGTTATAGCTATGCAAGAAGAATTAAATCAATTTAAGGCAAATGATGTTTGGGAATTAGTCCCAAATCCAATGAATATGACCATCATAGGAACTGAATGGGTATATAGGAATAAATTAGATGAAAATGGAGTAGTTACTAGGAATAAAGCTAGGTTAGTTGCCCAAGGTTATAATCAACAAGAAGGAATTGATTATGACGAAACTTATTCCCCCGTAGCTAGATTAGAATCAATTAGGATACTACTTGCCTATGCATGCGCCCTAGATTTTAAGTTATTCCAAATGGATGTGAAAAGTGCATTCCTTAACGGTTTTATCAATGAGGAGGTATATGTGGCACAACCTCCAGGATTCATTGACTTCGCAAAACCTGATTATGTTTATAAGTTAAAGAAAGCTTTGTATGGACTCAAACAAGCTCCCAAAGCTTGGTATGATCGATTAAAAGCTTTTCTTATTAAACATGATTATTCCATGGGAATGGTAGATAACACTCTTTTCACTAAAAGGAAAGACCCAAATCTCATCATTGTCCAAATATATGTTGATGACATTATATTTGGATCGACTTGTCAGGACATGTGTGATGAATTTGCCAAAATCATGCATGATGAGTTTGAGATGAGTATGATGGGTGAACTTAACTTCTTCCTAGGATTACAAATAAAACAATTAGAAGATGGAATATTTTTTAACCAATCTAAGTACATTAAGGAAATGCTTAAGAAATTTGGCCTAGAAGACTCAAAACCCATGAAGACTCCCATGTCTACGGAAGTAAAGCTCACAAAGGATGATGAAGGTGAGTCCGTAGATAACACCAAGTATAGAGGAATGATAGGTAGTTTACTATACTTGACGACAAGTAGACCCGATATCATGTTTAGTGTCTGCCTTTATGCCCATTTTCAAGAGGATCTCAAAACCTCTCACCTAGAAGCGGTTAAGCGTATCTTCTGATACATTAAAGGCGCTATATACTTAGGATTATGGTATCCTAAGGGATCCGGCATAGAAACCATCGTCTATGCGGATTCGGATCATGCGGGAGACTACGTAGATAGAAAAAGCACTAGCGGTATTTGCACATTTATGGGATGTTGTCTAACATATTGGTTTTCGAAGAAGCAAACCGCTCTTGCTATTTCTACCACCGAAGCCGAATATGTAAGCGTTGGAAAGGCATGTCAACAAGCACTATGGATGAAACAAGCTCTTATAGACTATGGCATTAGGTTAGAAAACGTTCCCATTATGTGCGATAACAAAGGTGCGATAGATTTAAGTAAAAATCCGGTTTAACACTCTAGGACTAAACATATAGAAATACGCCACCACTTTCTTAGGGATAATGTACAAAAAGGGAATATATCTATAGAAAAAGTTGCATCGGAAGATAACATTGCGGATATATTCACTAAACCCCTTAAGCGTGAATTATTCAATCACTTGCGTTTAGGATTAGGAATGATGGAACAAGTTGACTAAATTTTATTGCATTTAGACAATTTTTTTTTTTTTATTTTCTTTTCTTCCACTCCTCCATTTCTGAGTCTAGAATCTATTTCGCACAAAATTAAAGATTGGGAAAGTTTATTTTCTTTGCATAAACTCTTTTGTAAAACCCAATCAATTTTCTTTAAAAAAAATTATTCTCACATCTAGGAATCACATAAACATCATTTTCATTGCATTGTTGACTAATGCTAAAAACATTGTCTTCCAAAATCATGCATAAACTCTCACATAAATTGTCAAGGTATATAATCTAATATATATCTTTGACATTCATGATCGAGCAAAAATCGAATAAAGGAGATTTTGGATTGTTTCTTAAGAATTTCCTTTTCATTTAGAAGTCGAAACAATCACAACTCCACATTTGTTGCATATAGGCACACACTAGGACATAATCACTCATAAAATTGTCATCTTGTTTCCTCACTAGATGCTTGACTCACTAGTTGCCTTTGCCTTTGATCTAAGATAGGTGCCTTAGGAAGTTTAAGTGCTCTTGCCTTTACTTGTCTCCCGTTGCTTATTATGTGTTACTTATTTGCTCTTTTGCTTATGTGTTTTTGCATGCATGCTATATCTTGATTAGATTAGATGCTATATTGCCTAAAGGAATTGAACTTGCTTGAATCCAAACCCAAAAACACAACCTTTCTGCAAATTTTCTGCCAAAAACCCTTTTCTGGCAATCTGGGAACCATCAGATGGGTGGCCCCCTTAATTTTAAAGGGACCGCCCCCTAATTAAGGGGACCGGCCATCTGCTGGACGGATTTACAGAATCTTTTCTGCTTTTTAGCCCATTTCAACCTACATTTCCCATTTTTCACCAACACATTTTGTCCTAATCTCCCAAACAAACTTTATCCATCCATAAACACACAAATCTTACACTATAAATATCCCAAATCTTCCACACTCTCCATTCATCCCTTCATGACTTCTCCAAACAAACCAAAACCAAAAGCATCAAGGCTTGCAAGAATGACGGAAAAACCCGTTTGGCGAAGAAAAAGCCCTCGAAAAAAATCCATCATAACCAATGAAGTTGGAAATCACTCAACACCTCCAACCACTTACTTCCCAAACTTTACACCAAATTCACAAGGACATTCATTTGATCCTCTTTACAAACCATACAACATTGGCCAAACATCTTCCTTCATGCCGAACCATTCATCTCATTCTCCAACCATTTATAATGATCCATACTAGTTTGATCAACCATCCAACTACAATTCCAACTACACAAACCCAATTCATCCATATCAACACAATGACTCTCTCCGCATTGCCACGGAAAAGCAAAAGTTCCGTGATGAAATATCCCAAATCCATGATCTTAGTGATCTCAATGCCATGCATCTTGCACAACGTAACAAAGGGCAACCTCCATCATCACCCTACAACAATTGCCTACCTCACTCTCTCAACTTGGATCAAGTTACAAACCACACTCACTATTGCCCTTGTTGCGTCTTCCTTCAAAAACAAATCCTATAATTGAGTGAAGATATTTCTTGGATTGAATATCTCCTCACTCGTCCTCATCCCATACCACCCTTAACACGATACAACATCGTAAGATCCACTTCTTCCGCTCCATACTCCACTCCATATCCCTCTCAATCAAACGTCTAAGCTCTACCCTTATGTTACCCTCAAGCAAATAAAACACTCAACCATGGGTTGCAAGCAAGTTCAAATGCTCTCTTCGGCAATTTTGAACTATGTAGTTTATTTTGTTTTATTATAATCAATATGCTTCAAGCATATTGAATGTTGTAATGATGACCATCTTTATGATCATCTAATGCTTGAATGAATCTATTTATATTTGCATAAATGTTGTTTTGCATATATATATATATATATATATATATATATATATATATATATATATATATATATATATATATATATATATATATATATATATATATATATATATATATATATATATATATATACATATATATATATACATATATATATATATATATATATATATATATATATATATATATATATATATATATATATATATATATGTCTTGTTCTCCTCACATATTTTTTGTAGCCAAGATTTTCATAGCTCGTTTCCTTGGTGCTCTCAAATGAGGGGGAGCATACATCAAAGGGGAGCTCTCTACCCGTTTAACTTATTTTATGAAGTTTAAACGGCCCAACCTTTTTGATTTTACAAAAAAGGAGGAGAAGAGAATGTTAAACTCTAATAATACTTGTCTTAAAATTATTTTTTAGACCTAATGAGTTTAAGGTTTTGTAATCATCAAAAAAGGGGAGATTGTTGACATAAATAATGTCTAAAAACATTGTTAGCATATTAACAATATCTCTATGTTTTGATAATTACAAAGCACAAACTCATTAATCTAAAACTTATGACGTAAACAAGTTTTTAGTGCTTAATATTTGTCTTTGCATCCATATCACTTAAGGTATGAATAAACAAAGTGTTTATTGCATTTCATGATCAAAAGAAATTTTTCTAATCACTAGAATTTTTATAAAATGTATTAAACATTCTATATCTTTTACAAAATTACTTTTGGAATTAAAAGAATATGTTTAATTCATTATAAATATATGATTTCAAATTTCCAACCAAAAATGGCAAATTTTATCCAGAAAAATCTTCCCCACTAGAAGACAAGAAAATCCAACGTTCTGAAGGGGCGGCCCCCTTAATTCCTTAGGCGGCCCCCTTAATCATTAAGGGGACCGGCCTCTAATTAAGGGGACCGACTACGCTCCAGAATAGTAAATTTTCTCCCTATAAATACTGGTTCATCCCACATAATTTTCTCACCTTTTGCACTCCTAAACTTTCTATTATAGATCCCCATTTCTATTATCTTAATCCTTTGATCATAAATACATAATTCTTTATTTCAAAGTGATTCAAACATCATCCTCTCAAGTGCAAGAGAAGAATACTTCTATCCTCCAAGACAAGAAGTATTACAACTTGTTGTGACCTCCACATCCAAGTTGTTGGTGCATCATCAAGATTATTTACATAATTCTTTGTGAAGATTGTTGTGAATATTTGATTGTAGATAGTTGTGCTTTGTATATTGATTATGTGATTAGTTAGTTGTTTGGTGTGAAGAAGAAAAGTTAGGAATTAGATTGTAGTGAAGAAGCTAGGTGTGAAGTTGTTAGTTGTGAAGAAAATTGGTGTGAAGAAGATAGGCGTGAAGTAGTTAGTTGTGAAGTAGATTGGTGTGAAGAAGTTGTGTAGAAGTTGTGATTTAGTTGTGAAGAAGTTGTGGTGTGTAAATTGGTGTGTAAGGTTTTCTCCGCCATAAGGGAGCTTGTTGATATAGTGAAGAAAACTCTCGAGTTAGGTGCTCGGGGAGTGGAGTAGGGCAAGGAAGGTGTCCTTGTAGCCGAACCACTATAAATCTCTTGTCTCGCGGTTTGATCTTTCCATCTCTCATTTATTTCTTTACTTATCCTTGCTATATCTTACTTATTGATAGTTGTTTATATTGTGCAAGACTTGAGATCATATATTATCGAATCTAAATTTTAAAAACTAAGAAAACACTAAAACTATCTTTTATAACGAATTAAAAAGACGTAAAATTATTCAACCCCCCTTCTAGTTTTCCACATTCTATGTATTTCCAGAAAGATTTTTTTTTTCCTAAAAAAACAACTTGTAATATATTTAAACAGTTACGGTGAGTTTTGGGTACTTCCAATAAGATTTGTATGTTTCCGGCAAGTTTGACCACCATTGATTGCCGTTGACCTATGTTTTTGACCCTGTTGACATAAATAATGCCTAAAAACATTATTAACATGTTATCAATATCTCTATGTTTTGATTATCACAAAATATAAACTCATAGAACTAAAACTTGTGACATAAACAAGTATTTAGTGATTAATATTTCTCTTTACATCGAAATCACTTAAGGTATGGATAAACAAAGTGTTTAGTGCATTTTATGATCAAAGGAAAGTTTAATTAAGCATTACAAAGTTTATTTAATTATATAAACATATTATATATTTTTGAAAAACACTTTTGGTAATAAAGAAAAATGTTTTATTCATACTAAATATATGAATTCAAATTTTTAACCAAAATCAGTTAGTTTTTCACCAAATAAACTTTCCCCACTAAAAGACAAAGAATCTGGCCGTTTCAGCTGGGCGGCCCCCTTAATTACAAAGGGCGGTCCCCTTAATTTTAAGGGGGCCGGCCATGATTTAAGGGGACCGACCACGCTCCTCTGTCAGATTCTGTTGCCTATAAATACCACATTAAACCTGGATTTTTTTCTCACCTTTTGCACTACTAAACTTTCTGATCTAGATCCAAATCTTCATTCTTTTATCCTTTGATCATAAGTATATAAATTCTTTGTTTCAAAGTGATCCACCATTCATCCTCTCAAGTGCACGAGAAGAATACTTCTATCCCTCAAGACAAGAAGTATTACAACTTGTGATCTCCACATCCAAGTTGTTGGTGCATCATCAAAGATCTTTTACATTATTCTTTGTGAAGATTGTTGTGAATATTTGATTGTAGTTAGTTGTGTTAGATATAGATTGTGTGATTAGTTAGTAGCTTGGTGTGAAGAAGATAAGCTAGGTACTAGATTGGTGTGAAGAAGATAGGTGTGGAGTAGTTAGTTGTGAAGTAGATTGATTTGAAGAAGTTGTGTAGAAGTTGTGACTTAGGAGTGACGAAGTTGTGGTGTGAAAAGTGGTGTGTAGATTGGTGTGTAGATTGGTGTGTATATTGGTGTGTACGGTTTTCTCCGCCATAAGGGAGCTTGTTGATATAGTGAAGAAAACTCTCGAGTTAGGTGCTCGGGGAGTGGAGTAGGGCAAGGAAGGTGTCGTTGTAGCCGAACCACTATAAATCTCTTGTCTCGCGGTTCGATCTTTCCATCTCTTACTTATTTCATTACTTATCATTATAATTTATTGTGTAGTATTAATTGTTTATATTGTACAAGACTTGAGATCACATATTATCGAATCTAAGTTTTTAAAAGCTAAGCAAAACTCTAAAACTAATTTTTATAACGAAGTAAAAAGACGTAAAACTATTCAACCCCCTTCTAGTTTTCTATAATTGGTATCAGAGCCACGTCTAGCAAGATTTTTAAAATATATTGTATTTTAAAACTTGTAACTATCTATGGAATCTGAAAAATATTTAGAAGGTCAATCTATGCAAAGACCACCACTATTTGAAAGTGATGGATTTTTATTTTGCAAAAATAGATTCGAAACGTGTGTGAAATCAAAAGATCTTGATCTTTGGCATATTATTACTTTTGGTGATTTTCCTCCTATTGAATATAATGTTGAAACTAAAATGAACGAAATTGTATCTTTTGAAAAACAAAATGATGATTTGAAAAAGAAATTAGCAAAAAATAATGAGGCTAAAATGGTAATTTATAATGCGTTACCACGCAAAGAATATGAAAGAATTTTTATGTGTAAAACCACCAAAGAAATTTGGGATTCTTTACTAATTACTCACCAAGGTAATAGCCAAGTCAAAAATAATAAAATAGATCTTCTTGTACAACAATATGAACAATTTACGATTCCGGAAGAGGAATCAATTAATAATGCTTTTGCTAAGTTTAACACTATCATCACAAGTTTAAAAGCACTTGATGAGACATTTTCTAGTAAAAATTGTGTTAGAAAATTTCTTAGGGCATTGCATCTTAAATGGCGAGCTAAGGTCACGGCAATCGAAGAATCAAAGAACTTGATGACGTTATCACTAGATGAACTAATTGGCAACTTGAAGGTTCATGAAGAAATCATAAGAAGAGATTCAGAAACGGTCAAAGTCAAGAAAGAACAAACCAAATCAATTGCTCTAAAAGCCAAAAAGGAACCTAGTGGTGATGATGATTCAAGTGACGAAAGTGAAGACGAAGAATATGCAATGGCCGTAAGAGAATTCAAGAAGTTCTTCAAGAGACGAGGAAGATTCACTAGATCATCACGAGACGAAAGAAAAGCATTCCAAAGGAATAGAAGTGACAACTACAGGAAGAGAAAGTGCTTTAGATGTGGAAGTCCAAATCATCTCATTGGCGAATGTCTAAAGCCACCGGGTTATGAAAGTGAAGGTGCTTTTGTTAGGGGAACATGGAGTGATAGTGACAAAGAAGAAGTTGAAAAGCCAAGAGACGAAAAGTGTTTTATGGCAAAAGAAACCGAAGAAATATGTTTAGGAATTGACTTGGAACCTGACGAATGGATCAAAGATAGCGGATGTTCGAGGCACATGACGGGGAATCGCAATCTATTCTCTACATACAAGGCATACAATGGAGGTAACGTTATTTTCGGTAGTGACTTACGTGGAAAAATCATTGGCAAAGGTACGATCTCTCAAGACTCACTTACTATTGAAAATGTAGAGCATGTAGATAAATTAACATATAACTTGCTTAGTGTAGGACAAATATGTGATAATAAATGTAGAGTCACATTTACCGAAGATGATAGCGAAATAGTTAAGGATGGAAAAATTATAGGTAGAGGAATTAGAAAAGGTGGCATATATGTTATGAAACTAGGAAACAAACCTGAGGATAGGATATGCCTAACAACCCTAGATGAAAACTCTACACTATGGCATAGGAGATTAGGACATGCTAATATGCAACAAATACAATCTTTGGCCTCTAAGGAATTAGTTAGAAATTTGCCTAATCTAAAATATGACAAGCATTTTTGTGATGCATGTAAAATTGGAAAACAAGCTCATGCTAGTCACAAAGCCAAGAATATAGTATCCACTACTAGATGCCTAGAATTATTACATATGGATCTTTTTGGTCCATCCGCTGTGCGGAGCTATGGAGGAAACAAATATACCTTAGTGATAGTAGATGACTACTCACGATACACGTGGACTAGGTTTTTAAGTGACAAGACCCAAGCCTTTGAAAAATTCGAAATATTTAGTAGAATGATTCAAAATAAATTAGGATGCTCAATAGTTGCCATTAGGACGGACCATGGTAGGGAATTTGATAACGAAGTACAATTCGGAAAATATTGCGAGTTAAATGGAATATCTCACAATTTCTCTGCTCCTCGTACTCCTCAATCAAATGGCGTAGTAGAAAGAAAAAATAGGTCACTACAAGAAATGAGTAGAAATATGTTAAATGAACAATCCATCCCACAAAAATTTTGGTGTCACGCCGTAGATACATCAACTTATATTTTAAATAGGGTATCAATTAGAAGAATTCTAGGAAAAACTCCTTATGAGTTACTAAGAGGTAGAAAACCAAACTTAAGCTACTTTAAGGTATTTGGAAGTAAATGCTATATTTTAAACACTAAGGACTATCTCACTAAGTTTGATCCAAAATCATATGAAGGAATATTTTTAGGATACTCACAAAATAGCAAAGCATATATAATACTTAACAAACACTCCATGAAAGTAGAGGAATCACTAAATGTAACATTTGATGAAAAACCACCACCTCCTAAAACATTACCTTTAGAAGATGATGATTTAATCGAAGATGAAGCTATTGAGGTTAGTAAAACAAAACCCATAGGAAATGATAATGAAAACATTCACTTAGAAAATAACGAAACTGTTAATATTAAAGAATCTAGATCTCATCCATTAGATAATATAATAGGACATCTTAACCAAAGAACCCTTAGGTCACAAGCCCAAGATAAAAATAATTTCTTTTGTTTCCTCTCAGCAATAGTACCTAAGAATATTAGCGAGGCTTTAAAGGATGAAAGTTGGGTTATAGCTATGCAAGAAGAATTAAATCAATTTAAGGCGAATGATGTTTGGGAATTAGTCCCAAATCCAAAGGATATGACCATCATAGGAACCAAATGGGTATATAGGAATAAGTTAGACGAGAATGGAATAGTTACTAGGAATAAAGCTAGGTTAGTTGCCCAAGGTTATAATCAACAAGAAGGAATTGATTATGACGAAACTTATGCCCCTGTAGATAGACTATAATCGATTAGGATATTACTTGCCAATGCTTGCGCCCTAGATTTTAAGTTATTCCAAATGGATGTGAAAAGTGCATTCCTTAACGGTTTTATCAATGAGGAGGTATATGTGGCACAACCTCTAGGATTCATTGACTTCGCAAAACATGATTATGTTTATAAGTTAAAGAAAGCTTTGTATGGACTCAAACAAGCTCCCAAAGCTTGGTATGATCGATTAAAAGCTTTTCTTATTAAACATGATTATTCCATGGGAATGGTAGATAACACTCTTTTCACTAAAAGGAAAGACCTAAATCTCATCATTGTCCAAATATATGTTGATGACATTATATTTGGATCGACTTGTCATGACATGTGTGATGAATTTGCCAAAATCATGCATGATGAGTTTGAGATGAGTATGATGGGTGAACTTAACTTCTTCCTAGGATTACAAATAAAACAATTAGAAGATGGAATATTTTTTAACCAATCTAAGTACATTAAGGAAATGCTTAAGAAGTTTGGCCTAGAAGACTCAAAACCCATGAAAACTCCCATGTCTACGGAGGTAAAGCTCACAAAGGATGATGAAGGTGAGTCCGTAGATAACACCAAGTATAGAGGAATGATAGGTAGTTTACTATACTTGACGGCAAGTAGACCCGACATCATGTTTAGTGTCTGCCTTTGTGCCCGTTTTCAAGAGGATCCCAAAACCTCTCACCTAGAAGCGGTTAAGCGTATCTTCCGATACGTTAAAGGCACTATACACTTAGGATTATGGTATCCTAAGGAATCCGGCATAGAAACCATTGTCTATGCGGATTCGGATCATGCGGGAGACTACGTAGATAGAAAGAGCACTAGCGGTATTTGCACGTTTATGGGATGTTGTCTAACGTCTTGGTTTTCGAAGAAGCAAACCACTTTTGCTATTTCTACCACCGAAGCCGAATATGTAAGCGCCGGAAAGGCATGTCAACAAGCACTATGGATGAAACAAGCTCTCGTAGACTATGGCATTAGGTTAGAAAATGTCCCCATTGTGTGTGATAACGAAGGTGCGATAGATTTAAGTAAAAATCCGATGCAACACTCTAGGACTAAACACATAGAAATACGTCACCATTTTCTTAGGGATGATGTACAAAAAGGAAATATATCTATAGAAAAGGTTGCATCGGAAGACAACATTGCGGATATATTCACAAAACCCCTTAAGCGTGAATTATTCAACCACTTGCGTTTAGGATTAGGAATGATGGAACAAGTTGACTAAATTATATTGAATTATTTCAAATTTATACTTGCATGAAAATCATTTTTCTTCCATTTCACGTATTCTGAGTCTAGGAATCTATTTTGCACAAAACTAAAGATTGAGAAAAGTTATTTTCTTAGCATAAACCGTTTTGTAAAACTCAATCAATTTTCTCTAAAAATTATTCTCACAATCTAGGAACCCCATGAAGATCATTTTCCTTGCATTGTTGACTAATTCTAAAAACATTCTACTTCAAAATCATGCATAAATTTTCACATAAATTGTCAAGATATATAATCTAATATATGTCTTTGACATTCATGATCGAGCAAAAATTGAATCAAGGAGATTACTTGGATTGTTTCTTAGGATCGTTATTTCCTTTTGCTTCTAGGAGTCGAAACAATCACAACTCCACATTTGTTGCATATAGACACTCACTAGGACAAATTCATTAATAATGGTGTCATCTTGATCCATCATTAGTTATTCACTCACTAATTATCCTTGCCTTTAATCTAAGATAGATGCCTTAGGAAGCTTAATTGTGCTTACCTTTAATTGTCTTCTCTTGATTATTATATGTTGATTATTTGCTCTTGTGTTTATGTGTTTTTGCATGCATGCTATATCTTGATTAGATTAGACTCTATATTGCCTAAGACAATTGAACTTGGTTGAATTCTAATCCAAACACATAACCTTTCTGCAAATTTTCTGCCAAAAACCCAATTCTGGCAACCTGGAAATCACCAGATGGGCGGCCCCCTTAATTTTGTAAGGCGGCCCCCTTAATCATTAAGGGGACCGCCCCCTAATTAAGGGGACCGGCCATCTGATGGTCGGGTTTACAGAATCTTTTCTGCTTTTTAGCCCATTTCAACCTACATTTCCCATTTTTCACCAACACATTTTGTCCTAATCCCCCAAACAAACCTTATCCATCCTTAAACACACAAATCTTACACTATAAATATTCCCAATCCTCAAAACTCTCCATTCATCCCATCATGAACTCTCCAAACAAACCAAAATCAAAAGCCTCAAGGCTAGCAAGGATGACGGAAAAACCCGTTTGGGTGAAGAAAAAGCACTCGAAACAAATCCATCATCATAAATGAAGTTGGAAATCATTCCTCACCACCATCTTCTTATTTCCCAAACTTTGCATCAAACCAACAAAGTCATTAATTTGATCCACTTTACAAACCATACAACATTGGCCAAACATCTTCCTTCAAGCCAAACTACACCTCTCAACCTCCAACAACTTATAATGATCCATGCAAGTTTGATCAACCATCAAACTACAATTCCAACTACACAAACCCAACTCATCCATACCAAACCTATGATCCCCTCCACATTGCCACGGAAAAACAAAAGTTCCGTGATGAAATAAACCAAATCCATGATCTTAGTGATCTCCTTGCTATGCATCTTGCACAACGCAACAAAGGGCAACCTCCATCATCACCCTATGCAAATTGCCTCCCCCACTCTCTCAACTTGGATCAAGTTACAAACCACACTCACTTTTGCCCTTGTTGCATATTCCTTCAAAAACAAATCCTCTACTTGAGTGAAGATATTTCTTGGATTGAATATCTTCTCACTCGCAATCATCCAATACCACCTTTAACACGATACAACATCGTGAGATCCACTTCTTCCGTTCCACACTCCACTCCATATCCCTCTCAATCAAACATCTAAGCTTTATGCTTATGTTTCTCTTCAAGCAAATAAAACAATCAACCATGGGTTGCAAGCAAGTCCAAGTGCTCTCTTAGGCAAAATAGGATTATGTCTTTTCTTTTGTGTTATTTTTATCAATATGCTCCAAGCATATTGAATGTTGTAATGCTTATCATTCCTATAATGCTTAAATGAATCTATGTTTAGTTGCATAATTGTTGCTTTGCATATATGTGTATCTTGCTCTATTCAAATATTTTTGTAGTAAAGATCTCCATTGCTCGTTACCTTGGTGCTCTCAAATGAGGGGGAGCATACATTAAGGGGGAGCTTTCTACCCGTTTAAACTTCCCTCGCGGAGCTTACTCGGCTTAACCTTTTTCTAAAAGGGGGAGAAGAGAAATGTAAACTATATAATACTTGTCTAAAAAACAAGTTTTAGATATATTGAGTTTAAGGTTTTGTAATAATCAAAAAGGGGAAGATTGTTGACATAAATAATGCCTAAAAACATTATTAACATGTTATCAATATCTCTATGTTTTGATTATCACAAAATATAAACTCATAGAACTAAAACTTGTGACATAAACAAGTATTTAGTGATTAATATTTCTCTTTACATCCAAATCACTTAAGGTATGAATAAACAAAGTGTTTAGTGCATTTTATGATCAAAGGAAAGTTTAATTAAGCATTACAAAGTTTATTTAATTATATAAACATATTATATATTTTTGAAAAACACTTTTGGTAATAAAGAAAAATGTTTTATTCATATTAAATATATGAATTCAAATTTTTAACCAAAATCAGTTAGTTTTTCACCAAATAAACTTTCCCCACTAAAAGACAAAGAATCTGGCCGTTTCAGCTGGGCGGCCCACTTAATTACAAAGGGCGGTCCCCTTAATTTTAAGGGGGCCGGCCATGATTTAAGGGGACCGGCCACGCTCCTCTGTCAGATTCTGTTGCCTATAAATACCACATTAAACCTGGATTTTTTCCTCACCTTTTGCACTACTAAACTTTCTGATCTAGATCCAAATCTCCATTCTTTTATCCTTTGATCATAAGTATATAAATTCTTTGTTTCAAAGTGATCCAACCTTCATCCTCTCAAGTGCAAGAGAATAATACTTCTATCCCTCAAGACAAGAAGTATTACAACTTGTTGTGATCTCCACATCCAAGTTGTTGGTGCATCATCAAAGATCTTTTACATTATTCTTTGTGAAGATTGTTGTGAATATTTGATTGTAGTTAGTTGTGTTAGATATAGATTGTGTGATTAGTTAGTAGCTTGGTGTGAAGAAGATAAGCTAGGTACTAGATTGGTGTGAAGAAGATAGGTGTGGAGTAGTTAGTTGTGAAGTAGATTGATTTGAAGAAGTTGTGTAGAAGTTGTGACTTAGGAGTGACGAAGTTGTGGTGTGAAAAGTGGTGTGTAGATTGGTGTGTAGATTGGTGTGTATATTGGTGTGTATATTGGTGTGTACGGTTTTCTCCGCCATAAGGGAGCTTGTTGATATAGTGAAGAAAACTCTCGAGTTAGGTGCTCGGGGAGTGGAGTAGGGCAAGGAAGGTGTCGTTGTAGCCGAACCACTATAAATCTTTTGTCTCGCGGTTCGATCTTTCCATCTCTTACTTATTTCATTACTTATCATTATAATTTATTGTGTAGTATTAATTGTTTATATTGTACAAGACTTGAGATCACATATTATCGAATCTAAGTTTTTAAAAGCTAAGCAAAACTCTAAAACTAATTTTTATAACGAAGTAAAAAGACGTAAAACTATTCGACCCCCCTTCTAGTGTTCCACAGACCCAGTTACACAAATCATCAAAGTTAGTGGCCTTGTATCGCATAGGCAGCGATTAATCAGCCTTATAGACTTTTTTTTTGCAACACTGAAAAAACTTAAAAAATCAGAAATCAGAAAGTTATAAACTTTAAGGGGCAAAAATGTAAACAAAACTATACTACTATAGCACATTTTCCATTTTATTTTCCGGGTCTCGTAGTTGGGCGGTCGACCATCTTGTAGCTTGTAATCGGTCTAATAGATTTGTAGGTTTTCGGCAAGTTTTGGGTACTTCCAATAAGATTTGTAGGTTTTCGGCAAGTTTGATTTTTGGCCACTTGATGCTTAATTGTATGTGACTAAATACCCAAAACAAAAATGCTTTGTGTGACAAAATATTACAAAAGGCCACACAAATATAAAATTCAAGTGGCCATTGGATAAACAATAGTCACACAAAATACACATTTCTTCACTTTAAACAACATATGGTCACACTTATTCACACTTTTGGCCACTTTTTTTTAAAATTGTATGTGACTAACTCAAAAAAAACAATACCTGTTGTGTGACTAAATCATCACAAACGTCACATTTATTATATATTCATGTGGTCACAGGACGGGAAATAGTCACACATAATACACATTTACTTGAATAAATCATCTCAAATGTCACATATATTATATATTTATGTGGCCAAAGGACGAACAATAGTTACTCTCAAAAAAACATTCATGTGACTATAAAGTGTTTACGGTCACTCATACTGACTAATCCAACAAAACTTGTGCCTAATTTGTCACACATATTCGGGGTTTTGGTCACTCTTTTTCGATGAAAATGGCTATGAACTCAACAATGTGACCGTATGCTACCTATGATTGCGGGACCTTTGGTAACACAAAACGAAAAAAACGTGTGTGACTATATGCATATCGTCACACATTTCTGGCGTGACCAATACAACTTTTTGTACCATTGGTAGTGACTTGCGTGGAAAAATCATTGGCAAAGTTATGATTTCTCAAGACTCCCTTACTATTGAAAATGTTGAGCATGTGAATAATTTAACTTATAACTTGCTTAGAGTAGGACAAATGTGTGATAATAAGTGTAGGGTTATATTTACCGAAAAAGATAGCAAAATAGTTAAGGATGGAAAAGTCATAGGTAGAGGAATTAGGAAAGGAGGTGTATATGTTATGAAGCTAGGAAATAAACTGGAAGATAAGATATGCCTAGCAACCTTAGACAAAAACTCCACATTGTGGCATAGGAGATTAGGTCACGCAAACATGCAAAAAATACAATCTTTAGCCTCCAAGGAATTAGTTAGAAATTTGCCTAATCTAAGATATGATAAACATTTTTGTGATGCTTGTAAAATTGGGAAACAAGCACATGCTAGTCACAAAGCTAAGAATATAGTCTCCACTACTAGGTGCCTAGAATTATTGAACATGGATCTTGTCGGTCCATCTGCTGTGCGGAACTACGGAGGAAACCGCTATACCTTAGTAATAGTAGACGACTATTCACGATACACGTGGACTAGTTTTCTACGAGATAAAACCCAAGCCTTTGAAAAATTTAAAATATTTAGTAAAATGATCCAAAATAAATTAGGATGTTCCATAGTATCTTTTAGGACAGACCACAGTAGGGAATTTGATAACGAAGTACAGTTCGGAAAATATTGTGATTTAAATGAAATATCTCACAACTTCTCCGGTCCTCGCACTCCCCAATCAAATGGTGTAGTAGAAAGAAAAAATAAATCACTTCAAGAAATGAGTAGAACAATGCTAAATGAACAATCCATCCCACAGAAATTTTGGTGCACGTCGTAGATACATCGACGTACATAATTAATAGAGTATCAATTAGGAGAATCTTAGGAAAAACTCCATATGAGTTATTAAGGGGTAGAAAACCTAATTTAAATCACTTTAGGGTATTCGGAAGTAAATGCTATGTTCTTAATACTAGGGATTATCTTACTAAGTTCGACCCAAAATCATACGAAGGAATCTTTCTAGGTTATTCACAAAATAGTAAAGCTTATATAATACTTAACAAACACACCATGAAAGTAGAAGAATTATTAAATGTAACATTTGATGAAACACCACCACCTCCTAAAACATTGCCCCTAGAAGATGATGACGTAATTGAAGAAGAAGCCATTGAGGTTAGTAAAACAAAACCCTTAGGAGATGATAATGATGATATAACACTAGAGGATAACGAAGTAGTAAATATTAAGGAATCCAAATCACACCCATTAGATAACATAATAGGACACCAAAATCAAAGAAGTCTTAGATCACAAACCCAAGATAAAAACAACTTCTTTTGTTTCCTCTCTACTATAAAACCTAAAAATATAAATGAAGCATTAAAAGATGAAAGTTGGATTATGGCCATGCAAGAAGAACTAAATCAATTTAAGACAAATGATGTTTGGGAATTAGTCCCAAATCCTATGAACATGACCATCATAGGAACTAAATGGGTATATAGGAATAAGTTAGATGAAAATGGAATTGTAACTAGGAACAAAGCTAGGTTAATTGCCCAAGGTTATAATCAACAAGAAGGAATTGATTATGACAAAACTTATGCCCCGTAGCTAGATTAGAATCTATAAGAATACTTCTTGCCTATGCATGCGCCCTAGACTTTAAGTTATTTCAAATGGATGCGAAAAGTGCATTCCTTAACGGTTTTATCAATGAGGAGGTATATGTGGCACAACCTCCAGGATTCATTGACTTTGCAAAACCTGATTATGTTTATAAACTCAAGAAGGCTTTATATGGACTCAAACAAGATCCTAAGGCTTGGTATGATCAATTAAAAGCTTTTCTTATTGAACATGATTACTCTATGGGAATGGTAGATAACACTCTTTTCAGTATGATGAGTTTGAGATGACTATCATTGTTCAAATATACGTCGATAACATTATATTTGGATCGACTTGTCAAGAAATGTGTGATGAATTTGCCAATATCATGCATGATGAGTTTGAGATGACTATGATGGGTGAACTAAACTTCTTCCTAGGATTACAAATAAAACAACTAGAAGATGGAATATTTTTTAACCAATCTAAATATATTAAGGAAATGCTTAGGAAATTTGGACTAGAAGACTCTAAGCCCCTGAAAACACCGATGTCTACAGAAGTAAAACACACAAGAGATGAAGAAGGTGAGTCTGTAGACAAGACTAAGTATAGAGGGATGATAGGTAGTTTACTATACTTAACGGAAAGTAGACCCGATATCATGTTTAGTGTTTGCCTCTGTGCTCGCTTTCAAGAGGATCCCAAAACCTCTCACCTAGAAGCGGTTAAGCGTATCTTCCGATACATTAAGGGCACTATACACTTAGGATTATGGTATCCTAAGGGATCCGGCATAGAAACAACCGTCTATGCAGATTTGGATCATGCGGGAGACTACGTGGATCGAAAAAGTACGAGCGGCATTTGCACGTTTATGGGAGTTTGACATCTTGGTTTTCGAAGAAGCAAACCGCTCTTGCAATTTCTACCACCGAAGCCGAATATGTAAGCGCAGGAAAGGCATGTCAACAAGCACTCTGGATGAAAAAAGCTCTCGTAGACTATGGTATTAGGTTAGACAATGTTTCAATTATGTGTGATAACAAAGGTGCCAAAGATTTAAGTAAAAATCCCATTCAACACTCTAGGACTAAGCACATAGAAATTTATCACCATTTCCTGCGCGATAACGTACAAAAATGAAACATATCTATAGAAAAGTTTGCTTCGGAAGATAACATAGCGGATATATTCACCAAACCCCTTAAGCGCGAACCCTTTAACTACTTACGTTTAGGCTTAGGAATGATGGAACAAATTGACTAGGCTACATCTTCTGCATTTTTCTTCTCAAGCATAGTTCATATGGGCGGACCCCTTAAAGTTATAAGGGTGATCCCCTTAATCTTTAAGGGGACCGGCCATCTGAATATTAGGTAAAAGATTTTGTTTTCTCTTTTCTCCTCAAATCTGTGTCTAGGAATCTATTTTGCACAAAATCAAAGATTGGGAAATTGATATTTTTTTTTGCATAAACAAATTTGTGAAACCAAAGCCCAATCTATTTTATCCAAATCATTCTCACATCTAGGAAAACACATGAAAACAAATTTTACTTGCATTATTAAATAAAGCTAAAAACTTTCTTTAAAATCATGCATAAATTCTCACATGAATTGTCAAACTATATAACTCAATATATATCTTTGACACTCATGAATTGAGCAAAATCAAATCAAGGAGACCTTGGATCGTTTCTTAGGATCTTTATTGCATTTAGGAGTCGAAACAATCACATCTCCATATTTGTTGCATATAGGCACATAGTCATACTAGGATAAAAATCAATAATCATATAGTCACATTTGTTCTACCACTAGTTTCTCACTTGCTAGTTGCCTTTGCCCTTGTTCTAATATGCTCTTATTAGATAGAATTTTTGCTTGCTTGTTCTTTTACTTAATTGTCTTTGCATGCATGCTTGATTATATATACATATATATGCTAAATTGCCTCAAAAAGTTGAACTTGCTTGAAACAAAACCCAAAAACACAACCTTTTCTACAACATGAGAGCCTTTGAAACTTTCAATAAATGTCTATGTTTTCTCTCAGCAAACCCATTCTGTTGGGGAGGGGGGACAAGATATTTGATGAATAATCTCATTTTCTTTACAAAATCTTTCCATTTATTGACTTACAAACTCAGTGCCATTATCACTTCTGAAAACTTTTATAGTTTTATTAAATTGATTTATAATTAAATTGAAAAATGTAGTGACATAAGAAAATACTTTATTTTTCCCCCGCAACAAGAATACCCAAACAGCTCTAGTATAATCATTAACAATAGTCAGAAAATACTTAAAATGTTCTCTGCTTCGAACTTTATAAAGTCCCAATACATCTAAATGAACAATCTGTCCAAGAACTTTGGTTTGATGTTCACTAAGAGGAAATGATTCTCTTATTTGTTTAGCTTTATAACACACATCACAAACATTATCTTTTGAATTAGTTTTAATATCAAGTTTATCTTTTAAAATGTTCAGAACTTGGTCAGAAGGATGACCAAGCCTGTTATGCCATATGCATTTAGATAAACAATATACTTGTATGTTATTATTAATGAAATTTTTACCTATATTAATAAAATACAGTGCATTACTTTGATTACTAGTCCCACTTGGGTCCTTAGAATTGAATCTTGTATAAAACAGACATTTTCATCAAAAATTACTCTAAGTTTATTATCCTTGTTAAGTTTATGAACAGATAGTTGACTAACTTTTGATAGTCACGAATTACTAATACATCATGAATAACAATCTTATCACTTAATTTTAAACTCCGAGTATTAGTAACAAGAGCTTTAGTACCACTAGGATAACCCACTGTCATGTTTATTTGTGAAACATCCAAAACATTGAACATATTCCTGGGGACCTTTGTCTTTAAAGAGCCAAAAAAAATTATAAATAAATAATAACAATATTAAAAAATAAAAAAATTAAAAAATAACTACATGAAACTACAAAAATTGACAAGTTAGATGCATTTCAAAATTATTAGCCCTAAAATCATGTGGGCACTTCGTCGCAAGGCCTGGTGCTCACATTGAATTATAAAGTCTTAAATGTTTGTTCTTTCCAATTGAATTTGAGCATTTCAATATCCCCATGCGTGTGGCGCGCATGCTGGAGAGCACAGTAGTCTATTTCCATAATAGGGGTGTAAACGAAACGAGACAACTCGCGAGCTACTCGGGATCGACTCGTAAACTACTCGAAATTGACTCGATGTAAACGAGTCGAGCTCGAGTTCGAGCTACTCGAGTATATTTTCGAGTCGAGCTGGAGCTCGAAAATACTCTGCTCGTGAAGCTCGCGATCCTCAACGAGCTTCAACTAAATTATACTTTTACCATTTTATATAAATATATTTACTTAATTTTCATACAAATCGAGTCGATCCGAGCTTGATATGTCGAGTATTCATCGAGTTCGAGCCTTAAATATGAAAATAATCGAGTTCGAGTCGAGCATCGAGCTCGAGTTTTATATAACGAGTCGAGCTCGAGCTCGAAATATAAAGCTCGATCTAGCTCGAGTCGAGTTTCGAGCTCGAGTTTTAGTATTCGAGTCGAGCTCGAGCTTGGCAGTACTCGGCTCGACTCGACTCGTTTACATCCCTATATCCGTATGATGCTAAAAATTGGTTTGGTTTTGTAAATGGCATGTGATACCGGTTTGGTTTGGTAATTTGCTTTAAAACAAAAGTAAAAGGGACACTTCGTATAAAAGGTTGGGACAAGTTATACGTACCTAACAAAGTAAACGGTACTCCCCCTTGTTTTCTTATTTA